>SRLM01000724.1:168906-232980 GCA_015708895.1 Populus ilicifolia
AATTTCATCACTTAAACTTTGATTTAATCTTATTTTTATATCAACCTTGATCTTTATTATTTTAATTTTAATTTTTTTTAAATTAATTTTTTTATCTATCAAATTTAATATCTATTTTTTTTATTTATTTGATTAGAAAAACAATGTAAAAGTAGATTTTTTAAAAATATTTTATTATCTTTCAATTTTTTTATCAGTCAAATTTGATATCTATGTTTTTTATTGTTATTTATTTTATTTAAAATAATATATAAAATTTATTTTTTTTTAATTTCAACTTTTTTATCTATTATATTTAATCCTTATTTTTTTTTAATAAACTTGAAAAAAATAATTAAAATATTAATAAGTTATTTTGTGGTTCATATATCATGATACTATCATATATCAAAAAAATAATTTATTTTTTAAATATTTATTTTTGAAATAAAAAATACCTTATAAGAAGGTTTGAGTGAAAAATCTGACTAGCTAGATTCAGCTGAGGAACCTAACCTTTGTGCTCTTATATTTGATGAACACTGTCCAAGATTCTTCTCTTGATTGCATCACCAATAAATATGTAATATCATGCTCGTTGTGTTTTTTTTTGTCCATCTAGAGTAAGTTTTTGGTACTTTTTATTAATAAAAAATACTTTTAAAGATTTATCAGTGTTGGCTTATTCAAATATCAGACAACATTGTTTGCTAGGCTCAACAGTTGAAAAAAGTGTAATGTAAAATTATAAGGTATGATATTTTTTAGAAATATGTTTTGTTTGAAAATATATTAAAGTGATTTATTTTTTATTTTTAAAATTAATATATCATAACACTTGAAAAAAATTAATTTTTAAAAATAAAATTTACTTTTAAAATATATCAAAAAAATAAAAATGATATTCAAGATTTATTTATATTTATTTACTAGTTTTACATTAAATAAATTTATAATTTTTTATTGAGTTATTAAAAAATTCTAAGAATTTATGTGTGGCCTTCTAATATAATAATTTAGCTTAGGTTAAAATTTTAGAAGTTTTGGATAAATTCAAAAATTTAATGAAAAATTACAATTTAATTAATTTTACATTATTGAACTTAATTTTCAATTTGCCATCAGATTAAGTTGAGATTTTATGAGAGATCTTAAAATACATTAAATAAAATCTAATTAAAATTTTAAGATAAACAGAGCTTGATAGTGTTAACGAAAAAAAAACAAATCGTCAAATAAAAAGCAAAACAACTTATTAAGAATAAAATGATTATTTGCCATTAAAAAATAAAACAAATTAGTTATTCCTTCATCTTATATATTGCTGACTAGGCAGAAGCAGAATATATAAAAAAAAAGACAAGAGAGAGAGAAGAAAAAAATATGAAAAAATCCAGGGAAACAAATAAAAAAAAAAGAATAACTTTATAAACTTACAAAGTTCAATTTATAAAACACTAATTTAAAAAAAAATCAAGTCAATAAAAAAAGCTAGAGAAAAAAATAATAAATAAATAAATAAATAATCTTATAAACTTACAAAGTTTAATTTATAAAATACTAATTTAAGGAAAAATCAAGTGAATGAAGTAGCAATTAAATTTTTTTTTTAATTATTTTAGTTTTTAGTCAATATAAAATTGTTATTTTATCCCAGTTCAGAGTTTATTATAATATTAATTTATATTAAATTATTGATGAATTATATATTCAATTAAAAAATATATAAATTTACCGGGGGGGTGCGGATTGATGGTCAAGCTATCGAGGAAGAGCATAGGGTATACGCAAATGAATATGGGGTTAAAAGGAATATGGAGGTTAAGATGATGTTTCGAATTGAGAGAGGTCGGTTTACGAAAACTTGTATACAAAATCACTTGAATCAACCTGTAGTACTGGGGAAGGCCTGGATATGGGGTTACTGGTACAAGGTTGAATATGAAGGGTTACACATTATTTGTGGGAATTGTGGATTTTATGGACATCATGGGAGATCCTGCACTTTGGGTTCCCTTGGAGGCTCATCGGACAAAAAACCTATCATGAACATGGCGGCGAGTGGAGAGAATCCTGATTATCCTGCAATTATTCTGCACATTCTGAAAAACAAATACCTCAGGAAATGACCGAGAGTATTACAGTGGGATTCAAAATCAAAATAAATTCACAGAACTCAGATAGAAAGTTTTGCACTTTATGCACTGCTCCAGAAGCAAATAGACAGTGATTACAGCTAATTGTGCATGAAAATTATTATTAAATCTTTTATATATATATATATATTTATTGTTTTTATTTAAATTTTTATAATAATTGATGTGCTTTTTAATAATAAAGTTTCTTTTAATGTTTTGCTAGGTTTTTAGAGATTAAACGGATTATGTCAAAATATTTAATGTCAGAATTCGAAACAAGGAATTGAAGAGAAATTTAGTTGAAATTTAAAGTAAATCTTAGTTTAAATAAGTGCTCCAAATTTTCCTTAAAAAATCAATTTTGTTTCAATTCTAAAAAAGATTATCATATGATCTATTTCAAACTCAAACTTGCCTTATATTATGTACAGACTTCAATCATCAAACACTCAAGGTTTCAATGTCTATCTTAACCCAAATAATAGGTACATTTATATCCTTATATGATGCTTAAATTCAGTCCCAAATCAGTCTTCAAATTAGCCCAAGCACAATCCATGATCTTACATGTCCACACAACAAATAACAAATGATTTATTTTAGATAATTCATTGATCCAAGAAGGCAAACACATGAATGGAAAGCTAGAGGGGATATTGTTACATTATTTTGGATGAAAAAGAAGAAAGACACAGCTCATAAATAAGGAAGAAAAACGTGCACCAAAGTGGTTGCAAAGCTAACCTGATTTGATTTTTCGAAACACCTTTCGGCATTTTACCCATAACTCTTGACTGTGGTTCCAAATGAGCTGTTCTTTAATGATCTGGAAAGGTGACAGAATTTTCTATAAATATCTCTCTAATAGACATCTTCAATAAAAGCTTCTAAAAGGGTATAAATTGCTGTCCAAAGTTAGCATCATATTTATGTCCAAATTTTTACTAAAATTGTCTTGTGTTCTTCTTTGTAGATTTCAGTTCTTTAATTTATAAAACTTATTGTTTTAGTTTGATTCAAGTTATTTCATATTTATTAAAGTGTTCTTATACATAATCATGGTTGGCTAATCTCTTTCTAGCATTCAAATCAATTATGATAATGGTTGAGGTGAGTTCTTTAAGATATAAATAAATCTTAATGTTTATCTTCTCATTTTATTCAAGAATGTTTTATTATTGCAAGGACATTTTATAAATCATTTAGGTAATGTTATAATCTTTAATTTTTATGCACAAACTTTAGTTTTGGTATAGAGATTGCTTGATTCAATGTCTTACTTATTATAAAAATACTTGTTTATTCTTAAGCAATAATCAATCTTCATCTTTTTAAACTTCATTACAATATCTTCCAATCTAATATCACTATCGTTGATATTAAGTTGAGTTATCTTATATATCTTGAAGAATATGACCTTGATTTTACCAAGTTAATTATTACATCGCATACTCATGTACTTGCGAGTTAAAACAAGTCAATCATAAAAAGCGGTCAAGCAATTTTGACATTGTTGCCAATGAACTAGCAAGTAAAGGTAACAAATTTAGATTTGATTATTGGAAAGCAAAAAAAAATCATATAAAAAAATTAATTAGCTGGTTTTATCATGTAAAAAAAATTGAAAAAAAATAAATTGGTTGGTTTTACCACCTAAAAAAATTGACCTCAACTTTTCGGATATTGGACTGTGGAATGGACTACTAATTGTTGGATTTTGGTTGGGTCAACCATTTTTATTTTGATGTTTATTCTAATTAGTTTATAATATTTATTGTTTATATTATAAGGCTGGTTTTACCATCTCTTGTTTATTTTATTTTATCTTATTGTATTGTTGTGATTTTTTTAAAAGTACCTGGCTAGTATTACCGCCTCTTTATTCATGCTTGTTATAATTATCTTTTAAAGGTTATTATTGTTAATATTGCTTATTAGTTGAAATGTGAATTTTTTAATTTGTTGTATTTTTATTTTTGAGCTATTACTTTATCTTTTACGTTTCATTTACTTTTATTTGCAATCTTCTTGTTCCTTTTCTTTTTCCGTTTCCTTTCTTTTCATATTCATATAATTGTTATATTATTTTTTTCATCATGGCTAATGTTGAAGATGTAGAAGGTGAAGGGAGTGTTCAAGGTAATGAACTTCTATAATTCAATGATCAACCTAATTTTTGAACTTTTAGAGAGTATCTTCACCCAATTAGACAAAGTATATCATCATGTATTATCTTGCCTCTTAATCAACAAGCTTTCAATTTGAAACCAGACATAATCCAACTTCTTCCCACATATCATGGTATGGATTCTGGAAATCCATATATACACATTAAGAACTTTGAAGAGGTATGTAGTATTTTTATTGATAGAACAAGCACTGAGAAAACTATTCGGCTTAAATTATTCTCATTCTCTTTAAAGGATAAAGTCAAGCTTTGGCTAAACTCCCTGCATCCTATGTCTATAGGTATATGGAGGGAAATACAAGCTGAATTTTTTTAAAAAATACTTTCCCACTTATAGGACGACAGCTTTATAATGTCAAATGATAAATTTTTCTTGTAGTCAAATTATTCATTTCACTAAGTTTAAGAAAGGTTCAAAGACTTGTTAAATGCATACCCCCACTATGGTTTTGAGATGTGATGGTTAGTGAGTTTCTTTTATAACTCTCTTACTGCAGATTTTAAAAACTAGTGTTAATCATGTGTAATGGTGAGTTTTATGATAAAGAACCAAGTGAAACCTTTGATTTTTTTGATCAATTGGCTGAAAACACAAAGCAAATGGAGACCTCTCTCCTAATTCATGTTGAGTCTAGAAACACCATTTGTCATTGAAGTGGTAAGTTTTAATTGAAAGAGGTTGATGACCTCAATGCTAGATTAGTCTCATTGACTAGGAAAGTAAAGTCTCTTAAGCTTAAAAAAATATGTGTCATGAGTGAACAACAAGAGGAGAGTTGTGTTGTGTGTGAGAGCAAAGGGTATAAGACAACTGAGTGTCTTACCATTCCAACCTTTAAGGAAATGCTATATGGCAAAACTTTTGATTCAAGTAATGTTAGAAAGCCTTTTTCAAACCAAGTAGACAATCCCTACTCTGATACCTATAATCCTGAATGGGGGAACCACCTAAATTTTGGATGGAAAAATGAGGGCTCTTTAGTATCTCAAACATTTCAACCTCCACCCTAACCATTTCATACTCCCACACATAACATGTATCAACCACCTCAAAAGAGATCTTTAGAGGATACTTTTTAATAATTTATGCAAACACAAGGAGAAATTAATAACTAGGCTTATAAATTTCAAGACCAGAACAATAGGACTTTAGATGACATTCGAAGTCAACTAACCAAGTTGACTTAATCACTAAGCATTCAAGAGAAGGGAAAAATCCCAGCTCAACCAATACCAAATCCTAGAGGTCAAGTACACATAAGTGAATCCTCACCTAGTGAACTTTTAAACCATGAACAAGTCCAAGCCATCACCACCCTTAAAAATAAAAAGATTGTGGATAAAGGTATAGGTTTTAGGATTCCTAAAGGTATTATAGAGGAGAAATCTAGGGAATGTGAAAAGAGAACCGAAACACAAGTGATAAATGAGAGTTTACTTGAAAAGAAATGTGAGAGAAATGAGAGAGAAATGAGTGAGAAAGAAGATGATTCAAGAAAAATTGGAGTTAAAGTGAGTGATTTAGAATTTTTTTTCCTAGAGCACCATCTCTATAAAGGTTAGGGAAACTTAAACATGATCTTATGAACTCAAAAATCTATGAATTGTTCAAACAAGTGAAAGTCAGTATTCCACTCATTGATGCAATTAAACAAGTCCTGTCTTATGCAAAGTTTCTTAAGGATTTATACATGGTCAAAAGGAGATTGAATATGAAAGAAAGAACCTTTCTAACTGAACATGCTAGTGCCCTCATTCAGTTTAAGACCCCTTCTAAATACAAAGATCCTGGTTGTCCTACCATTTCATGCATTATTAGAAGTTATAAGATAGATTAAACTTTGTTGAATTTAGGAGCAAGTGTAAATTTAATACCCTACACTGTTTACGAACAATTAGGTTTAAGAGAAATCAAGCCTACTTGAATCACCTTTCAATTAGTTGATAAGTTAATCAAGATTCCTTGGGGTATTGTTGAGGAAGTGTTGGTCCAAGTAGATAAATTCTACTTTCCTGTTGATTTTGTAGTGTTAGACACCGCATCTATTTAAGGATCTAATGCTCTCATCTCAGTCATCCTAGGTAGACCTTTCCTAGCTACATCAAATGCTTTAATTAATTGTAGGAATGGGGTAATGAAATTATCTTTTAGAAATATGACTGTGGAGATGAACATATTCAATGTTTCTAAACAAATTGGTGAATATAAGGATATTAAAGAGGTAGATTTGATCCAAACAGTTTGTCAAGAACACTTTGAGAGAGTGTGGATAAAGGATCCATTAGAGAGAACTTTAATTCATGATGAAAGATTTTATTCTTTAGAATGTGATGATGAGGAAGTAAGAGAGCTCGAGACTTATCTAGATCCAATGTCTATTATGTCAATAGGTCAATGGACCCCATCATTTGAGCTTTTGATTTCAGCCCAAGTGAAAGTTAAGGCATCTCTTGTCCAGCCTTATAAACCAGAAAGGAAGCCTTTATCGAGTGATCTTAAGTATGCATTTCTAAAGGAAGATGAATCATATCTTATTGTGATCTCATCAAAGCTTAGCATAGAGCAGGAACAAAAACTTTTGAGAGTGGTGAGAAAACACAAGATAGCAATTAGGTGGACAATTACTAACTTGAAAGGAATTAGCCCTCTTTTATGTACATATAGAATCTATCTTGAAAAAGAGGCTAAATCTATGAGGCAAATACAAAGATGATTGAACCCAAACATAAAGAAAGTAGTGAGAGGTGAAGTGCTTAAGTTACTTGATGCAGGTATCATTTACCCCATTACAAACTCAAAATGGGTTAGTCCAACCCATGTTATCCTTAAAAAATCTAGAGTCATGGTAGTGAAGAATGAAAATAATGAGGTAGTGCCAATAAGAATCCAAATTGGATCGCGTATGTGCATTGATTATCATAAGTTGACCATGTTGACTAGGAAGGATCATTTTCCACTTTCATTTTTAGACCAGGTGCTTGAAAAAGTAGCTGGAAGAGCTTTCTATTGTTTTCTTGATGGATACTCGGGTTAAAACCAAATTAAGATTTTCTTAGAAGATCAAGAAAAAATCACTTTGACTTGTCCTTTTAGTACTTATACTTATATAAGAATGCCCTTTACCTTGTGTAATGCACCAACCACTTTTCAAAGGTGTATAATGAGTATCTTTAGTGACATGGTGGAAAATTTGAATTGATGTGTGATGATAGTGACTTTGCGGTAGGGGTTGTTTTAGAGCAAAGAAAAGATAAGAAGCCTCATATCATTTATTATGCTAGTAAGACTTTAAATGATGCTCAATTGAATTACACTACAACTGAAAAAGAACTTTTAGCTGTGGTCTTTGTATTAGATAAGTTTAGGTCTTATTTGGTTGGACCTCTTGTTATTGTTTTCACTGATCATGCAGCATTGAAATACTTGCTCATAAAAAAAGATGTCAAACCATGTTTGATTCAATGGATCCTCCTACTCCAAGAGTTTAACCTTGAAATTCAAGACAAAAAAGGAGTAGAGAATATAGTGATTGATCATTTATCCTGTCTTCTAAGTGATAAGATCATAATTAATGAATCTCTAATAAATAAACTCTTTGCTAATGAAAATTTATTTTTTGCAGGTATTGTCTCCTATGTTGGTTCTCCAAGGTATGCTGACATAGCAAATTACCTAGCCACAAGTCAGATTCTTTCTAATTGGTCTAAACTTGACAAACAAAAATTCTTACGCAATGTACGTACCTTTTTTCAGGATGACCCCTACCTATTTAAATAATATCCTGACCAAATTGTTAGGCGGTGCATCCCTGATCATGAAATTCCAAGTGTCATTAATTGTTGTTATGTATTAACATGTAGTGGGCATTTCTCTTCCAAGAAAACCATTGCTAAGATCTTGTAGTATGATTTTTATTGGCCCACCATCTTTAAAGATGTTCATGCCTTTTGTGTTACATGTGATCCATGCCAACGACTAAGTAACCTCACTAGGCATAACATGATGCCCATTAACCCCATTCTTGTTTTGGAAATATTTGATGATTGGAAGATTGATATCATGTGGCCTTTTCCAAGTTCATATGGCTACCAATTCATCCTTATAGTTGTTGATTATGTGTCTAAATGAGTGGAGGCCATTGCATCTCGATCCAATGACCATTGAGTTTAGTCAAATTCTTGAAAAAACATATTTTCTCTCGCTTTGGCATGCCCCGGGTTATGATTAGTGATAGGGGAAAGCATTTTTGTAACAAGCTTGTTGGGATGTTAATGAGAAAATATGGTGTAATCCACAAGGTTAGTAGCCTTTATCACCCATAAACTAGTGGTCAAGCTGAGTTGGCAAATAGGGAGATCAAGAACATTTTAGAAAAAACTATCAACCCAAACCGTAAAGATTGGTTCTTACAACTAGTTAATGCTTTGTGGGCATATCGTATTGCTTACAAGACCTCTTTAAGAATGTCTCCTTATAGGCTAGTTTATGAAAAGCCTTGTCATCTTCCTAGTGAGATTAAACACTGTGCATATTGGGTCATCTGTCAATTCAATGACAATGAAAACGAGGTTGATAAAAATAGAAAGCTTCACTTGGATGAATTAGAAGAGCTAAGAAATAATGCATTTGAAAATGCAAAAATTTCAAAACATAAAATGAAAATTTTGTATAATAAACATATTCTTATAAAATCCTTTCATGTTGGTCAAAAGGTTCTCTTGTATAATTCATGATTACATCTGTTTCCTGGAAAGTTGAGGACAAAATGGATTCTTTCATTTGTGATTAAATCCATCTCTGAGCATGGTGCCTTTGAAAGATGATAGAATTTTCTATAAATATGTCTCTAATAAACATCTCCAAGAAAGACTTCTAGGAGGGTCTAAATTGCTATCCAAAGTTAGCATCATATTTATGTCCGAATTTTTACTAAAATTATGTTGTGTTCTTCTTTATAGATTTCAGTTCTTTAGTTTGTAAAACTTATTATTTTAGTTTGATTCAATTTATTTCATGTTTATTAAAGTGTTCTTATACATAATCATGGTTGGCTAATCTCTTTCTTGGATCTAAATCAAGGATGATGGTGGTTGAGGTGAGTTCTTTAAGATATAAATAAATCTTAATGTTTATATTCTTATTTTATTCATGCATGTTTTATTATTGCAAGAAAATTTTAGAAATCATTTAGGTAATGTCATAATCTTGAATTTTTATGCACAAACTTTAGTTTTGGTATAGAGATTGTTTGATTCAATATCTTACTTATTATAAAAGTATTTGTTCATTCTTAAGCAATAATCAATCTTCATCTTTTTAAACTTCATTGTAATATCTTCTTATCTAATATCACCATCATTGATATCAGGTTCAATTATCTTGTATATCTTGAAGGAATCATCGAAACATCACTATTAAAATTGATTTGGACCAAGACTTACTTTTTTCTTATCATTTAAAATCTATTTACACATTTTCATCTTTGAAAAAGAATCCATCAATTATTTTCAACCAAGTTATTGTTTATTTAATTTCTCTTGAGTTTTTTTTTATTACCTAGCTTAATTTTTAGATCTAGCTATTTATGGATATGATATCGATCTTACTGAGTTAATTGCTACATCGCACGCTCGTGCACTTGCGAGTTAAAACAAGCCAATCATAAAAACTGGTCATGCAACAACGAAGATTGATTTAAAGAAAGCATGTGATAAAGTTAAATAGAGCTTCTTGCACTTAATTTTAGTAGACTTCAACTTTCCTCATAGTACAACTAACCTTATCATGTTCTACATTGGCTTTACTACCCTTTCTTTTCTTTAAAATAGGTCAAAGCTTCCTAGATTTACACCTATGAGGGGCTGCTACAAGGCAATCCCATGTCGCCTAACTTATGTTGTGTATCAAAAAAATTTCATGCTTGATTGCTTAGAAAGTTAAGGATGGGATATGGAAACCAATTCATGTATTGTCAAGAGGAGGTCTAAGCCTCTCACACTTATTTTTTGTTGATGATATTCTCCTTTTCAAGAAAGCTAAATCTTCTTATATATGACTGGTCAATAATGTCCTATCTGATTTTTATGACACCTCTGGTTTAAAAGTTAATATTAAAAAAATCAAGGTTCATGATCTCCAAGATGGTAAGTCGAATAAAGCAGGTAAACTTTGCCTATTTATCATCTCTTGGAGTTAATGATCTTGGCACGTATCTGAGGTTTCCTCTTTTTCGGGTAGAGTGAGAAAGGTGATTTTAACTTTATCCTTGAAAAGATCAATATGAGATTAGCAAATTGGAAGGGGAAACTTTTATATAAAGCAAGGAGAAGTACTTTTGCTAAGTTTGTGATTAATGAGATCCTTATTTATCAAGTGTAAAATTATTAGCTACCTCAATCGACTTGCAATGGCATTGATAAAGTGGTTAGAAATTTTTATCTAGAGGAGTAAGGACATAGGGGGAGGTATTCATTTAGTAAAATGGGAGAAGATTGTAAAAACTATAAAACATGGAAAGATGGAAATGAGATAAAGCTTGGTTGTTCTCGCTTAGCCGTAGATCATTGTATTATATTTATAGATATGCATTGTGATTGTAAGTTAATAAAGTATGGAACAAACTTATTCAAAAAAGAGGGCACAATATTAGGAGATAATCAAATTGCTAACAGAATGGATATTGAAATTTGTTACTGCTGCATATCCTCCATGATCTTCTCCTAAATTATTTGATGATCTAATACCTCTCTTAAATTGATAGGGATGTGAACAAACCATTAATTTGTGCTTTAGAACTTGAAATCATTAAGCAAATTATCCTTTGGTAAAAATATTAGCTACTTGATCAAGTTTCAAGATATGTTAGATTTTGACATCACGATTGTAAACTTTCTCTCTAATAAAATGGTAATCAATTTCCACATGTTTTGTTAGACCAAGGAACACTGAATTTGATACTAAAGCAATTACACCAATATTGTCACACTAAAAAGTCAATGTAGATGCAATATTAATACCTAACTCTTTGAATAGCATGTGTATCAAGTATAATTCAGTGGTAGCCAGAGCCATTAAATGGTATTCTACTTCTGTACTGGAGTAGTAGACCTTCTATCATTAGGATTGTCTATATAATTTGAGTCACAGTAAATAAGAATCTCAATGAGAGAAGGAATGCAGTACAAATCATCTTTGACCATGCCTTTCAAATAACATAGAATCCTCTTTATAACCTGTCAATGTGATAACCTCAGTTCATACACATACTAAAACAATTGGTTAACAACGTATGTTATATCTAGTTTTACGATTGTATAGTACTATAGGGCCCCAATAATATGTATGTAATGTATGAGATCAAAAAACAAATTACCATTAAAGCTAAACAAGTTGGTACCTGATATAGTAAGAGAGGCAAAGGGTTTGGCTCTAGCTATTTTGGTGTGATCTCATATATCATAGAAATTCTTGGTCAGGCATAAATAAAGACTCTATAAAATTTTATCAACTTGCATACCTAAGAAATAGGATAATAAACCAAGATCTTTGATATGAAAAATGCTATACAAGCTTCAAATTAGACCATCAATTTTGAGGAAGTCTGAACTTGTGACCAAAATGTCATCTACATGGATTAAGACAAAAAGTTATTTTGTCAGTATGTAGTGTGAACAAAGAGTAGTCATTTATTCATTCTTTAAACCTAAGTTCAACCAATTGTTGAGATAAATGTTGAAATCATGCTCTTAAAGCTTATTTGAAACCATATAAAGACTTATATACTTTGTAGATAAAATCAAGTTTTGTATCATCAATAAAGCCTTATGGTTATTCCATAAACATTTCATCATTAAGAAATCCATGTAAAAAGGTATTGGACATATCCAATTGATGAATAGACCAATGAAAGTGAAATGTTATGGTCAAAACCAATATGATGGTTGTCGGTTTAATCAAAAGAGAGAAAGTTTCATGAAAATCAATTCCACTACTTTGATCATACATTATGGTCACAAGTTTAGCTTTGAAACACTCAACACTATCATCAAGTTTCCTTTTCACCTTATATACCTACTTATTACGCACAATATGTTTACGAAGTGGACATCGATGTAAAAACCAAGTGTCATTCTCTACCAATACATCAAATTCTCTACCCATTGATTACATCATTGTGAATCCAAAACATCTTATGTATAACAAGTTGGTTTAATAATTTTTTGGAATGAAGAAAAGGCTTGAATATGGTGTTAGGTATAATAGAATAATTTGTAGTCTGAGTATTGTTTTGGTTATAAATGGTTTGTTTTAGAGTGTGTTCGCATAGAAGTTACAACATATTGGTCATGTTGAATGATAGGAACATCCATGGGTGTAGGAAAGCTAAGTGATCCAACTAAGGTATAAGATTGTGTATAGAGGTTAAAGGACATAAAAGACATGATATTTGGTTGATCAGGGAGTTTTTACAAGTCAGGAATATATTCAAGATTCAAAAGTGGAGAGTTGAGAATTTCATGGGTTAGGAAATAGGTGTCCAATATATAGAGACTGACTAATATTTTCAGGATCAAATTTAAGAGTTTGAGTTTAAGATTGGACATCTATAGAATATGTATAAGATAACAATGAACTTGATACAAGTGAAGCAAGGATTATTAGAGACTTAATTATTGTATAATTATGATTTAAAGGTGAGTTAAACACTGTTAATTTCTTAGCTGGGAAATTATGTTCATCAAACACCACATGTCGTAAGATGTATACATGGTTGGTGGCTAAGTCAAGACAAATATACCTTTTTTTATAGTTAGAATATCCAAGAAAAAGACACTTTTTACTTTTGAATGCTAATTTATGGTCATTATAAGATTTTAGGAGAGGGTAACATGCACAACCAAAGAAATATAATCTATATATTATGGTTCAGTTTTATAAAGTAAAAAAATAAGGTGTTTGATTCTTTAATACCTTTGTAGGTAGTCTATTTATCAAGAACACAACAATAAAAAAGGAATTAACCCAATGTTAGGGTGGTAAATCCGATTTGGCAAGTAACGTAAGTTCCATTTCTTGAATGTGTCTATTTTCATTCTATAACTCTATTTTATTAAGATGTTTAAGGACATGTTAAATGATAATAAATTCTTTGGGCTAACCAAAAAGTTTTAAACTAATATAGGTAAACTCATCATCATTATTTGTTTGTAATTATTTAATAGAGGTGGAAAAGAGTTTTTCTACAATTGTTTTAAATTTAACAAAGGTTGCAAACACATTAGATTTTTGTGAAGAAACCATTAATTTGTTGTTTAGAACTTGAAACCATTAAGCAAACTGTCTTTTGATAAAAATATTGGCTACTTGATCAAGTTTCAAGATATATTGGATTCTGACATCACGGTTGCAGACTTTCTCTTTAATAAAATGGTAATCGATCTTTATATGTTTTGTTCGAGCAAGAAACACTAAATTTGATACTAAAGCAATTCCACCAATATTGTCATCCTAAAAAGTCAGTGTAGAGATAACACTAATACCTAACTCTTTGAATAACATGTGTATCTAGTATAATTCAGTAATAGCTAGAGCCATTAAATGTTATTCTACCTTTGTATTAGAGTGGGACATTACATGTTGTTTCTTAGAACTTCAAGACACTAAGTTACTGCCCAAGAACAATCCATAACCATTAGTAGACCTTCTATCATCAGGATAGTCTCCCTAATCTGAGTCACAATAACTATGAATCTTAAGGAGAGAAAGAGTGTAATACAAACCATCTTTATAATGCCTTTCAAATAACATAGAACCCTTTTTATAGCTTGCCAATGTGTTGACCTCGGTTGATACATTTACTATCATAATTGATTAACAACATATGTTATATCTAGTATTACGATTGTGTAGTGCTGTAGGGCACAAATAATATATCTATAATGTATGGGATCAGAAAGAAAATCATCATTAAAGTCAGGCAACTCTGTACCTGATACAGTTGAAGAGGCCAAGTAGCTATTTTGGTGCGATTTAATATATCATAGAAATTATTGGTCAGACATCAATAAAGACTATAAACTCCCATCAACTTGCACACCTAAGAAATAGGATAATAAACCAAGATCTTTGATATGAAAAATGTTATAGAGGCTTTAAATTAGACCATCAATTTTGAGAAAGTCTGAACTTGTGACTGAAAGTCATCTACATGGATTAAGATAAAAAGTTGTGTTATTAGTATGTAGTGTGAAACAATAGTCATTTATTCATTCTTCAAACCTAAATTCAACCAATTGCTAAGATAAATGTTGAAACCATACTCTTAGAGTTTGTTTAAGACCATGCAAATACTTATGTAGTCTGTAGATAAAATCAGGTTGTTGACACGACTAAAAGATTAATGTCTTCTCCCAAGTGCAGGAGTGTCGAAGTAATAAATAACCCGGCAAGACTAGGGTTGAACCACATGGAGGTTAATTGTACAAATTATAAATGATAATTATAAACAACAACAATAGTAATCACAACAACAACAATACTAATAGAAATAGTAGTAGTAGTAGTAGTAGTAGTAATAATAATAAAGAAAGAGATAGAGAAGAAGAAAAAGAAGATGAGAACTTTGAGATGGAATATCAATGCAAGGATTAAACAATGATAATAACAAATGTCAAGGTTAGAGGTTTCACTAATGGTATGTCAAACAAGTATAGTATAAACTCTTATTGTTCAATTGGAAACCACACACAAAGGAGGTTCCAATCAAATTATAGATTGTTAACATAATTACATTAGTCATCTTATTCGATTAATGCTAATACTTGTAAATCTCGTCAAGCATTCATGATTATAACTTATGTTAACAACAAATCAAGTTCCTTTCATAGCTCACGTGTCGGTTATACCATACAATATGAACTATGAAAGTGTCAAGCATTTGTTATACAATATAAATCAAGATTAATCATTTAACAAGCAAAGTATTAAAGAGTGAACAAGATAACAAATATAAAACATGTTAGTATCAAGCATTAAAGTCCATATTAAGTTTACACTATACTTATTCTTACACCATTAGTGTAACCTTTTCACCTTGAAATAACAAACTTAGCTAAACATAATAAAAGAAAGAAAAATAAATAAACAAAATACGAACATAAATAAGATAAGAGTTAACTAAGTAAAGGAAAAGAAATAAAAGGCATAAACATGATATTAACGAAAGCAAAGCATAAACATTACAAAAAATACAAAGAGAGAAAATAAGAGCATGATCTTGATCTGGAAACCAAGATGCCTAAATGCATGGCAAATACCTCCTTTTATAGATCAAAATTAGGAACTATTGATTTGATGACTAATTGATGAATAAGTGGCCAACTATTGACTTGGTGACAATCCTTATCTTCTTTTGTCTGCCCAAAACGTCATTGATAACGTCAAAATTGGAACCACTAGAAAACATGAAAGTTGTAGGAACTTATCTCAACTTTCTTGTGTAAAAACTTCAGATCATTTCAACTTCTAGAACTCCATATATGGCCAAAATACTAAACAGTGCTTGGGCTGGAGGACAGATTCAGACTTCTTTGTTGTTGCTCCAATTTGAACTTGAAAATGGCCTTTTTAGATCTTGTACTCCATATGAAAGTTGTATACCTATGTCTTACCTTTCCATTCATATAAAGTAGTCCTAAATTTGAGACAGCTCTAGATAAGATCCAATTACTAAATAGTATTCCGGTTTGGATTGTATTAGCATCTTTTTTTTTAAGTTTTGCTATCTCCTTGTCCTTTCAATTTCAGTTCTTAAATTCATCAATCAATCTTTTCATTTATGTGATAGGCCTGCATTTAAAATGAACATTTACCATAAATTAAAGGTATCTTATATTATTAGATATGTTATTATAAAACATGCTTTAGTTAAGGAGTTATTGATACTTCAAGTGCAAAATGATGATATAAAACCTTGATAAAAATACACTTTTAAGTATCAATCACACCCCCCCAACTAGCTTATTACTAGTCCCTAGGAATCAAAGCGTTAAAATAGAAAAATACTTTGCAAATTCCAAAAAACAAGATAGACATCATTTAACTTCCATTAATCTATCCAGATAAACAAACTCTCATTAAATTTATATAACTGCTTCATACCTCTCAACAAGATATTCATAAACCTTTCTTTTATGCTCAATGTATCAACATATAATTATGGAGCTTTTCTTGAAAGAAAACAAAATTTTTGTTCTGATGTTTAAGGTTAACTTTCTTGGGTTGGGATTATTATTTTTGTCTTTTTTTTAATATATATATATACATACATATAATTTAAAACATCATGCATCTTTAACCCGTGTAACGAGCTTTCAGCTAATGACTCCCAGACCAGTTGGTCTTAGGGCATTAGGTGTTGAGACACCCCTACGAGCTTAGTAACTTGGGTCACAGATACTGATATGTAGATAGTGCAATGTTTGATTCCCTTAAACTTTTCTCCTCAACCCATATAACAAGCATTAAGCCAATAGCTCCCAAGTCAGTTGACTTTAGGGTATTAGGTGTTAAAACACCCCTTTGGGCTTAATTGCTTAGGTTAGGGAGGCTACGAAACCAAACTTATCTATATTTTTATTATTATTATTATTTTTCTTTTCTCTCTCTCTCTCTCTCTTTTAATTATATACTATCCATTTTTCCTTAGTTGTTACCTTTAATAAAAGAATATAAATAATGTAATAATCCAATATGCAACCCACAATCATATGTTTAAAGTGTGTGTGTGTGTGTGTGTAAATTAAGGTTTAAGAATACATGTTAAAAAAGTATATGAGCATAATTAAGTGATAACAATGCGAGAGTTTGTAAATCTGAATATTTCAAGAAATATGATGATAGACCTTGTTACGAATGATTACTAAAATACATCTCAAGAGTCTTAAAAAGTTCTCTCTACTCTGCCATTATAGTAACAATAATTTTGCACATGCTTTATGAAATAGAAAACACAATTATTTTTTTTAAGTATTACCCTCTCCCCTCAACTAAAACGAGACATTGTCCTCAATGTTTAAAGGTAGAAAGATAGAGTGTAGAAGATATCACCTGAAATAACAAACACTGACAAACTTGAAACATACTGAAACAAATATAAGATAAAAAAAAAACACAATAATAAAACCAAAAGACACAAAGATTCACAAATGAAGGCTCAAATCCAATCTAAGCTTTTTACGACTTTTCTTAGTTAACCAATTTATACGACTCATGGAAGGATCAATTACAGGAATAAAAGATTGTGGTTGGTCAATTAATTGTTCAGCAGTAGCGGTAGAGATTATGATTTGTCATGCAGAAGATGTTAGAAATTCTTGTTCCACAACATGATAAAAAAAAGACAACTTATCATAATAACCATTAACATTTAACAAACCTATAGATTTATTGTGAATGTGCAGTTGGGCCCAAGAGAAAATATGAAAGATCTCTTCAAATGTGCCTAAACCACCTAGTAAAACAATGAAGGCATCAGCATGGTTAAACATTGCATTCATTCGAGCTGACATTGTGGAGACCTGAAATTTCTCTCTAATTATTTTTCCAATGATGTCCCCTTATGCCAAAGCTTCGAGGACGACCCCTAAAACTTGACTATCTCCTAAAAATACAGCTATTGAAACACCTCTCATTAACCCAAAACTACTGCCCCTATATAGTAAATGAATCTTTCTCTCAACTAGCACCTGACCAAGATGATTTGCTGATTCTAAAAACTCCTTTTCTTTCCTAGGACTAAATCCACCAAAAACACAACTATTTCTTATATGATGACATGAGAAACTTGCCATTTCTACACACTTCTGTATTTGTTGAAAGTACAGGTTGAGTAGAAATAAAAGAAAGAAAGAGAGGGTTTTATAGATGAGAAAGTAGAAAGGCAATCATACCACCTATATGTAGGCCAGCTGTAGTTTCACACACTCTTTCTCTCTTTCTCTCTATTTATTTATTTACTTTTGAAAAAAAAACATGTGTATGTACAGGTAGTTGTGATTGTGGCTCACATCTTCCCTTGATTTTACGTCCAAAAACGGCTTAAACACCCTCTATGGGTCGGGGATAGGCTTCCCATCCAGTTTTCTTAAAAACTGGCAAACAGGGTCTTTTTTAGTCAAATTTTCAAGACTAAGTCGATCATGTTCTTTATTAAATAGTGGCTATAAATCATGAATTGCACGATGCACATCTCCATGAGGATGCGTCTCAAGAGTCAATAGAAGATTATCTAAAGACTCCTTACTCAGGTCATCCTTAATGAATTGTATTTTATCTTCACGGTTTATAAATATCATTCCTGAAGAACAACATTGTGCATTACAAGTCCATCTAGCACATTGATGATAAACTTTCAGTCGTTTTGCACGACATTTCTTTGTAAAAATGCTTTTACTTGTTCTAGGCATGTATGAAATGAAAGAGTTAAAGGACTCACTTGATAATCAGATCTTTGCTTTAATCAACCAACGAATATCTTCAGGAATTCTAGGATTCATTAATAACCCCAATCTTGCACATCTAGCATGGTAAATTTTTGTAATCGCATTCTGAGGCAGAACGGGAAAATACTTTTTCAATTTTTAAAGATTAGTGTTCATTTTCAAATGAGAATTGAAAGAGAGATTCAAAGAATTACACAAATATATACACATATATCAGTTATTATGGGAAACTGAAAGAACCGACTTAAGTCACGGAGTATCGTTATCCGCCATTTGACCGGGGTGAGAGAAACTAGGAAAAATCACTAAAAAAGAAACACAAAAATAATATGAGAAAAAAAAATCAATCTTTTTATACAGGATCACCCAATTCAATAGAGTCATGTTCAACTAAAAAATTGTCAAAGTAAACTTTCACACGATGTCCATTTACCTTGAAAACATTATCATTCTTTGGATTCTCAATGTCGTAAGCCCCATATGGATACACATGTTTCACAATAAAAGGACCGCTCCATCTGGATCTTAATTTTCTATGAAATAAACGCAGTCGAGAATTATAAAGCAAGACTTTTTAACCAATATTGAATGTTTTTCTCAGTATTTTCTTGTTATGAAACTCTTTAATTCTTACTTTATGAATTCTTGAATTCTCATATGCATCATTTCTTATTTCCTTAAGCTCATTTATTTGTAATTTTCATAGTTGATTAGCATCATCTAGATTTGAATTGAAAGCTTTAATAGCCCAATAAATTTTATGTTCAAGTTCCATAGGCAAGTGACAAAGTTTTCCATAGATTAGTCTATAAGGTAACATACCTAATGATGTTTCATAAGCAGTTTGATAAGCCCAAAATGCATCATAAAGTTTTAAAGATCAGTCTTTCCTATTAAGATTCACTGTTTTCTCCAAAATATGTTTGATCTCCTTATTAGGAAGCTTTACTTATCCACTTGTTTGAAGGTGATAAGGGGTGGTAATTTTATGTGTGATTCCATATTTCTTCATTAAAGACTCAAATGGCTTATTACAAAAATGTGTTCCATAATCACTTATTAGGGCTCGAGGGATTCTAATTGACTCAAAATATTTTCTTTCAAAAACTTTATCACTGTTTTGTGATCATTATTTCGACTTGGAATTGCCTCTATCCATTTTAAAACATAATCTACTACAACTAATATGTATACGAAACTAAATGATAGAGGGAATGGAGCCATGAAATCTATACCCTAACAGTCAAATATCTCAATGACAAGAATAGGATTTAAAGGCTTCACGTGATGTTTTAAAATAGATCCTAACCTTTGACAATTTTTACAAGTCTTGCAAAATGCATGTGAGTCCTTGAACATGGTGAGCCAGTAAAATCCACTTTGTAAAATTTTTGTAGTTGTCTTTCTTGATGAGAAATGGCCCTCATATGCCTCAGAATGATGAAATTTAATGACACTACATTCCTCATTGTCAGGAATGCATCTTTGAAATATTTGATCAGGATAATATTTGAATAAATAAGGGTCATCCCAATAAAAGTTCTTCACTTCGTTCAAGAACTTTCTTTTATCTTGGGTACTCCAATGAGTTGGCAATTGTTTTGAAACAAGAAAATTGACAATATTAGCAAACCAAGGTATTGTAGAGACGGAAAGTAGAGACTCATCGGGAAAGTAGTCATTGATTGATGTGATGTCAATTTTTGAATTTGTTGTCAATCTTGACAAGTGATTTGCAACAACATTTTTACTGTCTTTCTTATCTTTGATTGTGATATCAAATTCTTAAAGCAACAAAATTCATCGCACCATTCTAGCCTTATAATCTTTCTTAGAAAGAAGATATTTCAATGTTGCATGATCACTAAAAACAACAGCAACAGGTGAGCTAACAAGATAAGACCTAAATTTTTCACATGCAAATACTACTACAAATAATTCTTTTTCAGTGGTGGTATAATTCATTTGAGCATTATTTAAAGTTTTACTTGTATAGTAAATTACATAAGGTTTCTTATCTTTTCTTTGTCCCAAAATAGCACTTACAGCATAATCACTAGTATCACATATTATTTCAAAAGGTAATGACCAATCGGGAGGTTAAATGATAGGAGCACAAGTAAGCAAGTTTTCAAGTTTAACAAAGGTTTCTTTACAATGTTCAGTCCTTCAAAAATAGTATCCTTTGTTAGAAGGTTACTTAAAGGCTTAGAAATTACACTAAAATCTTTGATGAACCTTCTATAAAAACCAGCATGTTTTAGGAATGATCTAACATCTTTAATAGATTTTGGTGTTGACAAGTTTGCAATTAACTCGATTTTAGATTTATCAACCTCAATTCTTTTTTATGAAACAATGTGACCAAGTACAATGTCGTTTATTACCATAAAGTGATATTTTTCCCAATTCAGCACAAGATTCTTCTTTTCACACCTGATCAAAACCTTTTCTAAGTTAGTCAAACAATCATCAAAAGAATCACCAAAAATAAAAAAATCATCCATGAAAATCTCAAGAAAATGTTCAACCATATCACTAAATATACTAAGCATGCATCTTTGAAATGTGGCTGGTGCATTACACAATCCAAACGGCATCCTTCGATATGCAAAAGTACCAAATGGACATGTGAAAGTAGTCTGCTCTGATCTTTCAATGCAATTTCAATTTGGTTATAACCCGAATAGCCATCTAGGAAACAATAAAATTCATGACCTGCAACTCTTTCTAGAATTTGATCCATAAAAGGTAAAGAAAAATGATCTTTTCTAGTCGTTGAATTAAGTTTCCTATAGTAAATACACATGCACCAACCAGTAACAGTTCTAGTGGGAATTAACTCATTGCTCTTATTTTTTATCACAGTGACTCCAAACTTCTTGGGTACAACTTGGGTAGGACTTACCCATTTATTGTCAGAAATAGGATAAATGATTTCATTATCTAAAAGCTTAATGACTTCATTTTTCACTACTTCTTTCATATTAGGATTTAGCCTTCGTTGCATTTCTCTAGAGGGTTTAGCATTTTCCTCCAAATAAATTATATGTGTACAAATCAAAGGACTAATTCATTTTATATCAGCTATGGTCCTTCCTAATGCATTTTTATGCGTTTTCAGAGTTTGTGATAACTTACCTTCTTGATGTGCATTAAGTTTGGAAGAGATTATTACCAGAAAAGTTTCATTTTCTCCCAAAAATAGGTATTTGAGATTGGATGGCAACAGCTTCAAATCATGTTTGGGTGGTTGAACACTCGAAGGTATGGACTTAATTTATCGTGGTGGCAATTCCTCAATTTGCAGCCTCCAATTACTTGTCTTTGATTCTTCTTCCTGTAAATCATTATCATCTCTAGGTTGCTTGCAAATTTGAAAATATTTATCTCCAATGTCATGTTTCGAAATGATAGCTTCATCAGTCCATTCCTAAAATTAATCAATGCATTAGAAATTACAAGAAATGGATGTCCTAAAATAATAGGAAATGAATTACATGCTTCAACAGCTTGTGTGTCTAAGACAACAAAATCTACAGGATAAATAAATTTATTGACTTGTACTAACACATCTTCAATTATTCCTCTAGGCACTTTTACAGATCTATCGGCAAGTAAAAGAGATATGGAAGTTAGTTTTAACTCACCTAGATTGAGACTCTGAAAAACTGAATATGGAAGTAAATTCACACTAGCACCGAGATCAAGTAAGGCTCTTTCAATTTTATGCTCTCCAATAAAGCAAGAAATTATAGGACAACCAGGGTCTTTATATTTCAAAGCATTATTGTTCTGAAGAATAGCACTTACTTGTTCGACTAAAAAGACTTTCTTTTTCACATTCAATTTCCTCTTCACAGTGCATAGATCTTTTAAAAATTTAGCATAAGAAGGAACCTGTTTAATAGCATCCAACAAAGGTATATTGATTCTTACCTATTTGAAAGTTTCAAGAATTTCAAAGTTTTGATTGACTTTCCTTTGTTTGGTCATGGCTTGAGAAAATGGAAGTGCTGGTGGAGAATCAGTCTTTTCTTTCTAATTTTCAGATTCAACCCCTTCTTTACCCTCATAGATTGACTCATCATCTTTCTTATAAGGTTCAAGAGAGAGTTTTTCAATAACCTTACCACTAGAAGGGTAGTGACTGATTTGACTTGATCCATGTGTTGGCTTCCAGAACTACTTCCATTTGCACTGTATTGCCCCTTGGAATTTTGTTGTGGTTAAGATGGAAACTTATCTTTCTCTTAGAAACTGAGAGCAGATGTTAATTTTGCAAGAGTATCTTTAAAATCTGTCATGTTTTGAGCAAGTTGAGTATTGATCATCTCTTGCTTTTTAATGAATGCATGCAATGTTTCTTCAAGATTTCTTCTAGGAGGTGGAGCATAAGGAGGTGCATATCCATGAGAATTTTAAAAATTATGGTGTGCTTGAAATGGTGGTTGTGCAGTTTGTGCATTATTGTTCTAACTCTTCCAACTAAAATTTAGGTGATTTGTCCTACTAAAGTTGTGTGTTTGTGAATATAGGTTATGGCTTGTTCATGGAGACATTCATGACATTCCTTAAAATTAAAATGAGATGCATTGGGAGAAAAAACTATGCATAATGGTGCACTTGTTCTTGTGGGATTCATGTGGTCTCTAAGTGTTCTAGCACGGTTATTCTCATTATTCTCATTATAACGTGATCAATTATCTTCTTTGGCTATATTTTCTGAAAATGATGAGGATACCCTACAAAGTTGACCGCTTGATGTACATGACCACACTCTCATGCACATGTAGGAATAGAATAAAAGGAAAAGGAAAAAAAAAAGAAATAAGAGACAAGAAACAAAGTTATATATAAGAAAAGTGAAAAGAGAAAATAAAATAACTACTATACTTTATACAAGAACTTAACTCCCTAGCAATGGCATCAAAAACCTGACATAATTAAAAGATTAATGTCTTCTCCCAAGTGCAAGAGTATCGAAATAATAAATAACCCGGCAAGACCGGGGTCGAACCAGATAGAGTTTAATTGTATAACAATAATAACAATAACAACAACAACAACAACAATAATAATAATAAAGAAGGAAAAGAAGAAGAAAAAGATGAGAACTCTAAGATGTAATATTAATGTAAGAATTAAACAATAATAATAACAAATGTCAAGGTTAGAGGTTCCACTAATAGTATGTCAAACAAGTATAGTATAAACTCTTATTGTTCAATTAGAAAGCACATACAAAGGAGGTTCCAATCAGATTATAAATTGTTAACATGATTACATTAGTCATCTTATTCGATTAATGTTAATACTTATAAATTTTGTCAAGCATTCATGATTATAACTTATGTTAACAACAAATCAAGTTCTGTTCACAACTTAGGTGTCAGTTATACCATACAGTATGGGCTATGAAAGTGTTAAGCATTTATTATACCAAGTGATATACAACATAAATCAAGATTAGTCATTTAACAAGCAAAGTATTAAAGAGTGAACAAGATAACAAATATAAAACATGTTAGTATCAAACATTAAAGTTCATATTAAGTTTACACTATAGTTATTCTTACACCATTAGTGTAACCTTTTCACCTTGACATAATAAACTTAGCTAGATATAATGAAAGAAAGAAAAATAAATAAATAAATAAATAAAATAAAAACATAAATAAGATAAGAGTTGACAAAGTAAAGGAAAAGAAAAGAAAGGCATAAACTTGATATTAATGAAAGCAAAGCATAAACATTACAAAAAAAAACAAAGAGAGAAAGTAAGAGCATGATCTTGATCTGAAAACCAAGTTGCCTAAATGCATGGCAAATGCCTCCTTTTATAGGCCAAAATTGGCAACTATTGATTTGATAACTAATTGATGAGTAGGTGGCCAACTATTGACTTGATGACAATCTTTATCTTCTTTTGTCTGCCCAAAACATCAATGATAACGTCAAAATTAAAACCACTTGAAAACATGAAAGTTGTAGGAAATTGTCTCAGCTTTCTTATGTAAAAAATTCAGATCATTTTGACTTTTATAACTCTAGATATGGCCAAACTACTGAATAGTGCTCGAGTTGGATGACAGATTTGGACCTCTTTGTTGTTGCTCTAATTTGAACTTGAAAATGGTTTTTTTAGATCTTGGGCTCCATATGCAAGTTATAGTCATATATCTTACCTTTTCATCCATATAAAGTAGACCTAAATCTGAGATCTATAGCTCTAGATATGATCCAATTACTAAACAGTGTTCCGGTTTGGATTGCACCGACATCTCTTTTCTAAGTTTGGCCATCTCTTTGTACTTTCAATTTCAGTTCTTAAATTCATCGATCAATCCTTTTATTTATGTGATAGGCCTATATTTAAAATGAATATTTACCATAAATTAAAGGTATCTTATATTATTAGATATATTATTATAAAACATGCTTTAGTTAAGGAGTTATTGATACTTTAAGTGCAAAATGATGATATAAAACCTTGATAAAAATACACTTTTAAGTATCAATCATATATCATAATGGATTAAAGCTAAAGGAACTAAAGATTGGCAATTAGGTTCTGAAAAAGGGAGTTGTTTAGCTTTGCCAAATCGATAAACTAAATAACAATCTAAATTATTAGAATGTCTTGTGATAGAGAGTTTACTTAAATGACACGAGATATCCAGGACAACATTAGAGGGATGGTCCAATATGAGGTGCCAAGTTACAATGGTAGCATGAACCCTTATGTTTATAGACAGCCAGACGAGGTTTTTCTAAGACGACTTGTACCCAACTAGCAAATAGAGGCCATTTTCAACAACACCTCATAGTAGAATTTTTTTTATCAAGTTATCCTTTATGATAAAATCACTAGCAACTAGTATAAAGTAACAATTATTATCTAAACAAAACTTATGTTTAGAAATAAGATTAGTAGCTTCTTATAAACAATAAAGAATTTTATTTAGATGGAAACTAGAGTGACCCAACCAAAAGGATAAAGAGTAAATGTTTTTGGATTTACAAACCTGAACCATTGCAGACAATAACAAAATCAAACTTAAGAAAAGGTTGCTAAGAGGTGAGTTTAAATGTAATAAAGATGATATAAACATTGGCCCTATTTTCCATGTACCACACTTGATTATCATATTTGACATTAATGTTAGTGACCATAGTTGATAAATCCCGAGGAGGATATATGCTTTGATAGGAATAGTCAAAACAATGAAAACATTAATAATAATGTGTCCAGTTTTATCATAGACAGAATAGATGGGATGAGTTTTCTGAACTTGTGAAGTAATAGATATGGTATATTGTCAAACAGGAGAGTTGGATGATTTTGGCTTCTTTATAAAGGCTAGTAGTTTTGGTTTACATGCAATAAAGATAAAGTGGTTATTATTTAAAGTAGGAGCAGACTGATTGATTTTTAAAAGGTTTTCAAATCCTAAAAACTCAATTTGAAAGAATTATAAATGGAGGACCAATATGAAAAGTGACATGTTTTTATAGCTTTTCATTTAAATAAAATGGCACATTTTGATCAAAACTGTATCATTTCATACACTGTTAAAAAAAAACCCTAAAAAGGTGTCGTTTTGAATGACACCGTATGTCTTCTTCTTTCCTTGGACATGCAAAAAACAAGGGAAGGGAACTTTTGTTCCCTTTCTTTCACCGCCTCTTCTTCCCTTTTTTTGTTCAAAAAGACATCGACATAACTCTCCACTTACTTGCCATATAGTGGAAAAAGAGGGGATGCACTTCAGGGCTGTTCTAGGTTGGCAGCATAGTGGTCGCCCCATCTATTTCACTGCCTTATCTGCCTATAAAAACAAAGGCAAAGAAGAAAAAAAGAAAAGAGATGGAAACTAAGATCGAGAGGACAAACCCGAGAGAGAGACAGAATAGAAGAGAAAATAGAATAGAGAATAGCGAAAAGAATGGCAGAACAGAAAAGAAAATGAAAAAAAAAGAGGAGCATCGCTCGCCACCGTCTCCACCACCACCAACAACAGTCGTGCCTCCTCTCGTCGGGTAAGTTTCCTTCCTTCTCTGCTCCATCTTCTATTTTCCTTTCATTGGCTACAAAACATGAATTGCTCACATTCTCTCACCGGGTAAGTTTCCTTCCTTCTCTGCTCCATCTTCTCTTTTCCTTTCATTGGCTACAAAACGTGAATTGCTCACATTTTATAGCCAATGAATAATTGGGTGGTTTACTGTGTTGTGCACAGTAACCAGCCAATTATCATTTTAATGGCCAGCTTTGGCCCATTTTGCATGTTGGGCCAATTCCGACCCATTTTTTTTAGACCGGACCTGGCCCATTTCATTTTTTTTAGCCCAAAGTCAACCCATTTTATTTTTTTTAGGCTAATGCTGGCCCATTTCATTTTATGTCAGGCCAAAGCAGGCCCATTTCATGTTGGACTAGTGCTAGCCCGTTTTGTTGTATGTCGAACCAGTGCTAGCCCATTATTTTTATGATGGGTCGTACTAGCCCATTCAAAAAATACATTATAAAAATACAAATTTGGTATTAAAAATACCTGGTTTTCATCAAAACTTTCAAAAATTCAAAAAAAGTTGAAAAAAAATATTTTTATGCATATGGTCAAGTGTCTCAAAGCTAAAAAATCATATTGTGTTTTTCATACACAAAAAAAAACAATGTTTTAGCAACTTTAGCTTTAATAATTAGTTTATTAAAGTTAAGAGAACATTGGTCAAAATTTTAAAAACAACAAAAAATTTGTTTTGTTTTGTTTTAGTATCAGGAATTATAAATTCATACATAAAATATATTCCCTGTATTAAAAAGATATTTTTTTTTATTAACAACATAGAACAGTTAGGTTTTTACCCAATAAGATAAAGATTTCCTTATAGAGGATGAATTTTCTTAAACCTTATCCAAACCAACAATTTAAAAAAAAACCACAACACGACTTTAGATTTTATTAGACAAAACAATGCAGTCTATCTTAGATAGAGCGTATTTGGGGTACTAATACCTTTCTTTTAAGCAACCAGTCTCTATAACCGATTTCTAAGACTAATTAGGGTTCCTAGTTATCAAAATACTAGGTGGTGACTCCCATTCAATTTTTCACTGATAAGAGATACAAGAATTAATTGTCTTTTTATATTTTGGAGGAAATACACCATTCTATTTTTATTTTTTCCTGGATAGTGGACAATCATCGCGGCGCCGCACACATGTGACAATGTTACCAAAAAAAGATAGACTTACAATTAATTGATTACTCTGATGCTGATTGTGGAGGGGATGTCAACCAATCCAAATCGACTTCAAGATATACTTTCTTGCTTAATGATAGTGCAATATTATATAAGAGAAAGAAACAATCATGTATAGCTTTATTTACTATCGAGGCTAAGTATGTAGCTTATTCCGTGGCACACAAGATGTTATTTGGTTAAAAAATTTCTTGTGTTATTTAAAAATTGTCAAATCAGCATCAAATCCAATGATAATTTACTATGATAACACTATTGTAGTAGCTATGGTCAAAGATCCAAAATACCATGGAAAGTGAGATATCACTACATTAGACAATTATTGAACATAACATGATCCTAAAATACATTTCTACAAATTCTATAGTTGCAAATCCACTCACAAAACCAATAGCAAAGGATGCATTTGTTAGACATGTAAGATCCTTTGACCTGTGTAAAATGTAATTTGCAATATAATTAGTTTTAAGAATCATACAAATGCTTACAATGATTAAGTAATAAATAAATATCATTAGAATATCATTTTATTCGTTATTTATTTCATGGAATATATTGAGTATCGTATAATACAATTGTTTTAAGTATATTGATAAACATAGATTGACTCACTCATATGAGCAATCACCTCTAGCACTTGTAAGGTGAGTACAGATGAGACTAATTGAGTTTTAATGCTCAATAAATGATGTAGGCATAATAAGAGCAAATTTAACTCAAAGTAAACATTAAAATAACACTTTGGTTGAGATCAAATAATGGTTCTTCAATAAAAGAATCAATATAACTAAAAATGCTTTGAGTATATTATTACATTTTAAAGAATAATTAATTATGAGATTGGTGTCTCATGTATGGCATGTATTAGGTTTATATATTAAAGTTCTTTCACTATGTACTTTAGATCACATGGTTTGTTCATTAAGTATGAAATTCTTGTACAAGTCTGAAATGTATTAGATAAAT
Source organism: Populus ilicifolia (assembly GCA_015708895.1). Classification (NCBI taxonomy): domain Eukaryota; kingdom Viridiplantae; phylum Streptophyta; class Magnoliopsida; order Malpighiales; family Salicaceae; genus Populus; species Populus ilicifolia. The sequence goes on from SRLM01000724.1 coordinate 197,950, forward strand.
TCAATCCTTTATGGAATGAGTTTAGTCCATGTATTTAGAGAAGTTACTAAAGAAAGTAACTATTTTCTATATATATAACATAAATGATATGAAAAGGCAAGTTTTTATTGTTGAAAGAAAAGAAAATAGTTCTTTTTTTTCTTTCTTTTATTTTGAACTCTTTATATTAACTTCATGAGATTTAACAAGATGTTCGTATTATAGAATATTATTTGTCATATTCGCATAGCCGTGGGAACTTATCAGGTGGGATTTACGGTTTTTGCAGGTGTGGAATCTAATTTACCTCTTGAATTTCTAGCATTAAAACATGGCCTTCTCCTGGTTTGGGATCGAGGCTATGAAAGAGTCTTGTGAAACTCAGATTCTTGGGAGGCCACTATTCGCTTGACTTACCAAGTTGATTTTCATAGATATAAAGATACTGTCTTAGATATCAGAAGCCTCCTGACTATAAATGGATATTTTAGGTAATTTTCAAGATGGAGGCAGAACTCTCTGGAACACAAAGTGGATATGAAACTATCTCTAAGAAACCACCAGACTTGGATGGTTGTGCTAAATCATTTAACATCAGCAGAACATCTTTTTAGGGGTAGATACTGTTTAGAGATATGGTGTTGGGAACGAAACCACCACCATCTACACATGAGAAAATTGATTTGCTAAGAGAGAAGTTAGTGTCGTATCGAATATGAAGATGGAAATCAGTTGCTTCTGAAGGTTCATCTAGATGACAAGGTCTTCACAGAATTGTGTTACTCGTGGTGTACTCGTGGTGTGATTCCCTGATAGTTCAGCTCTTAGGAAAGAATATCAGACCCAAAAAGGCATGGCACCTTGCCAGGGGATTTGAGCTAATGGATATGGGTCATGGATTTTTCATGGTGAAATTCAACTAGGAAATGGATAGGGTAAAGGTGATGAGTGACGGACCATAGATGATCTTTCTTTCATCACTATTTAACTTTTAGAACATGGTCTCCATCCTTTGTATCTACAACAGCCAAAATCGATTGGACGCTAGTATGGGCTAGAATTCCTGATTTGAATGTCGTGTTCTACGATTTGGGTTTTCTCCTTGATACAAACAGAAGATGATATGAAAAGATGAAGAGAGAATTTACATGAAGGACAAAACAATATTCTAGTATCAAAATTAATTCTCACTATAAAACTACTTTTTTACATGAGAATTGCTGTATTTATATACAGCTTAGTAGAACAACCTCTAATACACTATATCGTCCTATATTCTTATAATAGAATGGAAGAAGGAATGCAAAAGATTTATTCTGTTGTATTTACAAATCTTGTTATAGCTGCCAGAGTAGTAAGCGGCTAGTGTGCAAATCGTGTAGTAACGTCCTGCATGTCCTGCTTGGTGTTGGCTACAACGTCCTACACGACATGCTTGGTGCTGGCTGGGTGGCATGTAATTGGCGTGTCGTCTAATACCCCCCACGAGATAGAGAATAGAGATTAACTATTCCCATATTGAATAAGTGTGTCTGAAAAATGGAAGAAGGAATAGCTTTGGTAAAAATGTTTGTGAGTTGACACCAAGAGTCAACATGAGTAGTTGTAATACTGCCATTTTGTATCTTGTCATGAATTGCATGCAATCCAATTTAATATGTTTTGTTCATTTATGAAAAACCGAATTGGCAGCAATGTGCAAAGCAGTATGATTGTCACAATAAAGTTGGGTTGCTTGTGTTAGGACATTCAAGTATTCAAACACACATCAATTTACGTGGTTCAGTAACTTGCCTACTCCATGGAGCTACTAGTTTGTATTAATCAAGCTTAAAAGCAATACAAACAACAAAACAAAGAGGAGAAAAACTTCTCTACTCAACTCAACTCTCACTCTTAGCTCTCTCTGTATTTCTCTCTATCTCGTGTGTTATATCAGCTATCAATGGCACCCTCTACTTATAGCTGGTATGGGAGACAATCTTCTTCCTTTGGTCAAGTATGGTGTGCACCATTTTCTTTGGTTAGGCACCTACCATTGACTTTTGCATTGCAATCACATGGCTGCCAACTACTATTTATGTCCATATATAACAATCTTTCATTTGGACACAAATGGCGCTAGATCTGTCTTTTAATCTTGAAGACCAACTGAAGCTTTACACAGCTTCAGTTTATTAAGAGTAACACCTTTGGTTAACACGTCAGCTGAATTTTTGCTTCCACAGATCTTTTCAAGTAACAGTTGTTCATCGTCGAGCAATTGTCGGATGAAGTGATATTTGATCTGTATGTGCTTTGTTCTGGAGTGAAATACTGGATTCTTGGCAAGGAAGATTGCACTCTGACTATCATTATACAAAATACCCTATCCATTCATCTTGCCTAATTCTTGCAAGAAACTTTGTAGTCATACTATATCTTTTGTAAATTTTAAAATTGCAACATATTCAACCTCTGTCATTGAAAGAGCGACTATCTTTTACAAGGTAGAACTCCAAGAAACAGTAGTGCCTCCTAGAGTGTATATATAACCTATAGTACTCTTTCTGCTATCAACATCTCCTACTAGATCAGCATCTACAAAACCTTCAAGTTTCAAACCGCCAGCTGTGAAAGTAAGACATGTCTCCGATGAGCCTTTTAAGTACCTCATGATCCATTTCATTGCCTCCTAATGCTACTTTCCAGGATTGCTCATATATCGGCTTACAACTCCCACTACATGGGCAATGTCTAGTCTAGTATAGACCATAGCATATATCAAAGAGATGATAGCAAAGGCGTATGGAATCTTATCCATATATCCACGTTCTAGCTCAGTTTTTGGTGACTGGTCTCTACTGAGCTTGAAATATTCCCCAGAGGTATACATACTGGCTTAGCATTATCCATACTAAACCTGCTAAGAACCTTCTTGACATACTATGTCTGTAAAAGCTTTAGTATGCCTTTGTCTTTAGCTCTAATGATTCTCATACCAAGTATTTATTTAGCAACTCCTAAATCCTTCATTTCAAACTGTTTTGATAACTATTGCTTTAGCTTGTCAATCTCTTCCATGATAGATCCTGCAATCAACATATCATCCACATATAACAGTAGAATGATATAGGAGTTGTCAAAATGTTTGACATAGCAACAATGATTAGCCTGACATTTTGTGTATCCCGAACTACACATGAAATTGTCAAACTTCTTGTACCACTATCTTGGAGCTTGCTTCAAACCATATAGGCTCTTCTTTAGCTTGCAAACTTGACTCTCCTTTCCTAGTATTGCAAACCCCTCTGGTTGTTGCATGTAAATGTCTTCCTCCAATTCACCATGAAGAAATGTTGTTTTTACATCTAATTGTTCAAGATGTAAATTTTATGTGGCTACTATCCCCAAAATAACTTTGATTGTTGTAAGATTCACAACTGGAGAGAATATCTCAGAATAGTCAATCCCTTTCTTTTGCTGAAACCCTTTTACAACAAGTCTTGCCTTAAACAATTTGCTTCCATCATGCTCAATCTTTACTTTGTAAACCCACTTGTTTTGCAAATCCTTCTTTCCTTCAGGTAGTGTGGTTAACTCCCAAGTCTTGTTCTTCAACAATGACTCCATCTTGTCCTTCATGGCTAACTCCCATTTGCTCGAGTTTCCATCTTGTAAGGATTCTTTATAAGTTAATGGTTCACCACCATCTGTCAGCAAAATATAATTCAGTAGAAGTGTGAACCGTTGTGGAGGCTTTATAATCCTTGAAGACCTGTGAACAGCTGGTTCACTTGGCTCTGCATTGTCTTGTGTAGTAGTGGTGGGTACTGATGTGTTTGGACTTTCTTGTAAGGCCTCTTGATTGGTAACATCGAGAAGTCCTTCTAATCGTATGAATTCAGATTTTTATGGACTCGTATCTAAATCAGTCATCTCTGTTTATGTACTTGATCTGTCTTTGTACAAAACTTTCTCGTTGAAGATCACTTCCTGCTTCTGATAATCTTCCTGTTCTGATCATCCTAAAACCAAAATCCAAATTCTTCATCTTCATAGCCAATAAAGAAACATTTCTTTGATTTGGTATTCAGCTTGTTGTGAGCATCAAAATCTACATGCACATAGAAAACACATCCAAAGACCTTTAAATGAGAAAGTTGTACTTCTTTTCCTCTCCATACTTCCTCGGGCAATTTGAACTCCAAAGGAATTGATGGTTCATGGTTGATCAAGTAAACTGCAGTATGAACTACATCAATCTAAAATGTTTGTGGCAATCCAGAATGCAACCTCATGCTTCTAGCTCGTTCATTGATGGTCCTGTTCATCTGTTCAGCGATGCCATTCTGTTGTGGTGTGCTTGGAACTGTCTTTTCCATTCTGATACCATTGACAGCACAATACTTCTTGAAACCTCCATCAATGTATTCTTCTCCATTATCAGATCGTAAGCATTTCAACTTCAAACCTGATTTAGTCTCAACCATAGCCTTCCACTTTTTGAATGTTTCAAACATATCAGATTTATTTTTTAGAAAGTAGACCCATACTTTTCTGCTGAAGTCATCAATAAAAGTCACATAGTACCAAAAACCTCCAAGAGATGCTACTGGAGCTGGTCCCCATAAATCTGTGTACATCAGTTCTAGCTTTCTTGGCTTTAAGGTCCTGCCAACTTGTAAGAAAATGTCTAGATCAATATTTTTTAACTCTGACAGCTTTTCCTTTGACTGAAGTATCTTCATCTCCTTTTGACTCATATGGCCGATTCTATAATGCCATAATTGTGCCTGATTTTCTGCTTCAGTAGAAACAATTATATCTGTTGATCTTATGGTCATATACAAGGTGTCGGTTTTCTTTCCACAAGTTAAAACCATTACTCCCTTCAATACCTTCCACATTCCTCTAGAAAAAAGGATTGAATGGCCATTATCATCAAGTTATCCGATCGAGATCAGCTTCTTCTTTAGTTCATAAACATGCCTTACATTTTACAAGTTCCATATAGATCCATTCATTGTCTTGATTTGCACATCTCCTATACCCACAATATTCAATGGTTGTTCATCAACTAGATAGACTACTCCGTAATTTTCAGCAATATAGTTTTGCATCATTTCATGGTGTGGAGTATAGTGAAATGAAGCTCCAGAATCAAGAACTCAATCATCAATAAGACTATGTACAACAAGAATCAAAGCATCTTGTACCTCGTCTGTAGTGGCATTTGCAGAATTAGCTTCAGGTTTTTTCGATTTTGTGCAACTCCTCATGAAATGACTAGGTTTGCCACAATTTCAAGATTCAACCTGCTTTATTGGTCCAAACTTGCTTTTACTTCTGTATCTAGATTTTGATCTATCTCTGGATAAGTCTTTGTCCTGTCTCCTTCCTCAAGTGTTGATGTTGAGAGCTGAACCTAAACTTGAGCTTTCACTTGAGTCTTTCCTTCGTACTTCTTCAGCTAAAATCAGGTCTCGGATGTCATCATATTTTAATTTGGATTTTCCGGTTGAGTTGCTTACAGCTGTTCTCATACCTTCCCAGCTGCTTGAAAGTGAAGCTAGCAAAATAAGTGCTCGGATCTCATCATCAAACTCAATCTCAACGGATAACAATTGATTTGTGATGGTGTTGAAATTATTGAGATGTTGTGTAACAAAGGTGCTTTCTGTCATCTTCAGGTTGAACAGCTTCTTCATCAAGTGTACTTTGTTATTTGCTGATGGCTTCTCATACATCTCAGACAAGGCTTCCATCAATCTTGCTGTGGATTTCTCTTTTGTAACATTATGAGCAACTCTTCTTAACAAGGATAACCAGATAATGCACAAAACTTGTCTATCAAGAATTTGTCAATCTTCTTCTGACATGTTTTCTAGTTTGCTCTCCAACAGAGGAAGATGAAGTTTCTTCCCATATAGATAGTTTTCAATTTGCATTTTTCAATATTCAGAATCAGTTCCATCAAATTTTTCAATTCCCGCAGCCTTTATTTCATCAGCTATTTTTAATCTTTCTCATATTCGAATTTGCAAAATCTAACCTTACAGATGTGTCCGAAATGGTCAAAAATACTGGAAACGACATTGAGATCACCCAAATCAGACTTCGAATGGCTCAGATTTAATCAATCAAACTTTTGGATCATTAGATGCTACAGATGAAGCCACGTGTCAGGAGGAATAGCCGCTGTGCCACACCAGATCAAAACCCAGGAGCTGATGTGGATATGCTGACGTGTCTGACACGTAGATATGTGGGCCTAAAATTCTAACGTGGTGGAGCCACGTGGATTTCTAGCTGACGTGTCAAGTGGTGTGGCAGGATGACGTGGTTGTTGGCTGTACAGAACGGCTGATGTGACAGGTGACATGTCTGATAATTATGCAGATCTGATGACGTGGCTGCTGACGTGTCGGGTCAACCCGTTCAGTTTGCAGAGAACAGGCGAGGAAGATGCGTGGACAGCGCTGGTGGAGGCACGTGCAGGCGCGTGCGGGCATGCAAGACGTCGGTTTTTCGCCGGGTTTTCACCAGTGGATTCCTCTCATCATCCTCTTCACGATGGTATGTTCAAAAACACGTTTTGAGAACTTTAATTTTTGAGTTTGGATCAAACACCCTCTTTTTTAAGAACAAGCTCTGATACCAGTTGTTAGGACATTCAAGCATTCAAACACACATTAATTTACGTGATTCGGCAACTTATCTACTCAACGGAACTACTAGTTTGTATTAATCAAGCTTAAAAGCAATACAAACAACAAAACAAGGAGGAGGAGAAAAACTTCTCAACTCAACTCAACTCAACTCTCACTTTTAGCTCTCTCTGTATTTCTCTCTATTTCGTGTGTTATATCAGTTATCAACAGCACCTTTTATTTATAGCTGGTATGGAAGACAATCTTCTTTCTTTGATCAAGTATGGTGTTGATTATTTTTTTTAGTTAGGCACCTACCATTGACTCTTGTATTGCAATCACATATGACTGCCAATTATTATTTGTATCCATAGATAACAGCTTGAGGATGAGATACACGAAGGTCTTGAAAGAGATAACAAAGCCATGTTAGTTATGAGCAAATGGAAGCCATAGACTATTATTCTGTCTCAGTTGAGGAGTGGGATACAATGGATTGTTTCTTGGATTTCCAAGAAATAACGGAGTTGCCAAGGAATATGCAGTAACCTGTGACTGACCGCCTAGTATCAGGACATGAGGCCAATCAGAGTCACAAAGGCTCTGAGTTGAATATGTGAAGAAGAAGACAATAGAATGCCCTTGCCAGGTGCAGACTTGATGTAACGAAGGATTCAGTGAGCTGTTGCAAGATGTGTAGTCATGGGAGTGTCCATATACTGACTGAGAATTTGAACGGGATAATAAATATCTGGTCTGGTGATGGTAAGATATAAAAAACAGCCAATGACGAGGCAGTAGGTGCTAGGATCTAGTAATGGAACCCCAGAAGTCTTTTTGAGCTTGAAGTTCTATTCAAGGGGCAATTTGAGAGGTTTGCTGGCTAAAGTACCTCAATCAGCCAAGATGTCGAGAGCATACGTTCTTTGACAAAGATGAATACCTATCTAGCAACTTCAAGTCCAAGGAAATATCGTAAGCAGGCAAGATCTTTAATTTGGAATTGTTTGTGTAGGAAGGTTTTAAATGATGCAATGGAAAAGGAACAATTACCAGTAACGATAATGTTGTCAACATAAACCAGTAATGCAAAAAAAGAGGTGTCAAGCAGTTTAGCAAACAGACTGTAGTCAGCTTTGGATTGTGTAAAACTAAAAACAACGAGAGAAAGGGAGAGTTTGGAATACTATTGGTGGGAAGTTTGCTTAAGTCCATATAGACTCTTAAAAAGCCTACAGACTTGATTAGGTCCACCGACAGAGTAGCTAGGAAGTTTGTGCATGTAGATTTCTTCCCCTAGATCGCCGTGAAGAAATACATTATTAACATCAAATTGTAAAAGAGACCACCCTTTTATTGATACGACAGAAAAAAGAACTCTGACGATGACAAGCTTTATGACAGGGGAGAAAGTTTCTGTATAGTCAATTCCAGCTTGCTGTGAAAAACCTTTGGATACAAGCCGAGCCTTTAGTCTCTCAATACTGCCATTAGCATGAAACTTATTCTTGTAAACATATTTACAAGCAATGGCGACCTTGCCATGAGGTAGATCAGTAACATTCTAGGTTTTATTATGTTCCAAGGCAATCAATTCATCACTCATGGCTTTGCACCAACCTGGATGTTTCACGGCTTGTTCGTATGTAGTAGGATTAGTGTGCATTGAAACAAAAATGGAAAAAGCAATAAATGATGGAGAAAACCTTTTATAAGTAGGAAAGTTGTCAAAAGAGTAAGGATTACCAGTGAGGGAAGCGGAACACTTGGACAGTGACTAAGAAGGCATAGCGAGGGAGGACTAGTGGTGATGAAAGTCTAACCCTAGTAGATCTACTAAGAATAGGATCAGAAAGAGGTATGAAGGTAGGTGTGGTGTTTGACATGGAGATGAGAGAATCATCAGTTGCTAGCTGGGTGATAATGGTGGAAGGAGATGGAGTAAAAACATCAAGGCTGGAAGTAGCAATAGGAAAGTCAAGAGTGTTGGGTAAAGGTTTAGTGAACACAAAGGTAGTGTTGTCAAATGGAAGTTTGAAAGAGTGAAAAGGAAAAATGAATTCATGAAAGACAACATCTCTAGATATAAATGTAGTATGAAACTGCAGATCAAGTAATTTATAACCTTTAATGTCGAAAGGATATCCAAAAAATATGCACATGCAGCTACGAGGGTCAAATTTCTTGCGTTGTCATGAAAAATTAGAGGCAAAACAAAGACACTCAAAAACCTTCAAATGTGCATAAATGGGAGGTTGATTGAATAGAAGTTCAAAGGGTGTCTTGTGTTTAAGTAAGAGGCTAGGAATGTGATTGATAAGACATGTGGTTGTTAAGACACAATCACTCTAGTATTAAAATGGAAGGTTGGCCTGAAATCTTAGTGCTCGGGCAACATTGAGAAGGTGTTGGTGTTTGTGTTCTACAATCCTGTTTTGTTAGGGCGTTTCAACACAGCTGGTTTGGTGAATAATGCCTTTGGTATGAAAAAAAATCTTTCATGTGAAATTCCCCCTATCACTTTGTAAGATTTTGATTTTACAATTAAACTGAGTGTCAACTAAATTGGCAAAAGATTCTATGTTACCTTTAGTGTCTGCTTTAGTGAGGAGAAGATACAGCCATGTACTATGGGTGAAACAATCAACTAAAATGAGAAAATATTTCAAACCATCATAGGAGGGAATGGAGCAGGGTCCCTATAAGTCACAATGCACAATTTCAAAAGGTTGTAGTGCACAGTGAGTGCTATAAGAAAAGGGTAAACGATGAAGTTTTGCTAAGGGATAAATGTTGCAAGGTTTTTCATTGATAATGAAGATGTTGTTCTTTACTATAGGGTCTGTGATTGAAGACAAAAACAGGAAAAGACAGATGGCCTAGACGACAATGCCACAAATTGGAATTAATTTGTTTAGAAAGCAGAAGCTGTAATAGAACATTGTGAAATGGAAAATTAGGATAATGTCTAAACCAGGAGGGATAAAGAGATGGGAGAGTTGACAAAATGATAGAGTCCATTCCTCACTTCACCTTCCCAATCATTGTCCAGATAGAAGGTCCTGAATAAAGCAAAAATCAAAGAGAAACATAACACAGCAAGTAAGATGAGTGGATAATGTTTTTACTGAAAGCAAATTGAAATTAAAAGAAGGAATACAGCGAACTTGTGTGAACAAATTAAAGGTGTTAATTACCAATGTATATGGCAAAAACATGTGTGCCATTTGGTAATTCAACAGGCTAAGAAATAACAGAGATAATGGTAGTGAAAAAGGAGGTATAGCAGACCATATGGTTTGTGGCTCCTGTAACGATGATCTAAGGTGCATGGGAAAGAGAAAGATTAGTGTGTGCGTGAGCATTCAAACAAAAATTGATACCAGATATAGGAGGAGGGAAAAAAGGATCAAGTGAAGTCGAGGGCTGAGCAGTGGAAGAAGTTCTTGAGGGAAGCAGAGCCATGAGTTGGTGATATTGTGCCTGAGTCAAACCTATCCAAATATTGCTGGAATTGTCAACAGTAACAGCAGGAGCTAAAGTTGATTGTGCTACAAGAATATATGCACCTCTGGGCTTAGTGAAGAGTTTATGGCTTGGAGGATAACCATGTAGTTTATAACACTTTTCCACTGTATGACTAGTGAGATTGCAATGAAAACAAATAGGAGCTGCAGCATTGCTAGCCTTGAAATAGGTGTCCTACATATGCCCAGTAATCCTGTAGTGAGTACAATAGGTGCATTTCTTTTTGAACTTAGAGTGTAACAAGTATTTGGCAGGAAATGAAGATTGCCTTCTGACTACAGAAGCCATAGCATCATGTTGTGTGGAAGGAGAAGCAAGTTGATGCTGGCGTTCTTGTTGCTGAATGATGGAAAAGACACGAGCAATAGTGGGAATGGGATCAAGCAACATGATTTGGTCCCGTTTAGGAGAATAAGAGTCATTCAATCCCATTAAAAATTGGAAGACATAATCTCGTTGATAACGATCAGAGATAATTTTCATGGCTCGATAATTATAAGATGGAATAGGATCATAAATCAATGTTTCATCCCAAATGGTTTTCATCTTACCATATTAAACACTGACAGTATCATTTTCTTGTGATAGATTGGCTAAGGTTTTCTTCAAATAATAAATGCGTGGGCCATTTTGATATGAAAAATGATATTGCAGATCAAGCCAGATATCTCGAGCACTGTCAACAAATGTTATGCTAGATCTGATAGAAGTGCTGATAGAGTTTTGAAGCCATGAAACTACCATGTCATTACATCGTTCAAATAATGTCCTTCTTGGTGTTGGCTACAACATACTACATGACATGCTTGGTGTTGGCTGGGTGGCATGCATTTGGTGTGTCGTCTAATACTCCTTGCTACCCCAATCAAGATGATATAAATACAGTGAATGTCACGAGGGATAAATTCACTAAGATATGCATTAAGGTTGAGTTAGAGAAACCAGTGGCAGGGAAGTGTAGATTCATAACCATTGGCTTAACATGGAGTATGGAGGCATTCATACAATTTTGTAGTGCATGTGGATGTTATGGGCATGTTGCGAGGAATTGTTTAAGTACCAATAATGTACAGATTCAATCATAGAGGTCTGCTGAACATGATAATAGAAAGGTTTTGGTGGTAAAAAACCTTAGGATGGAGGGCACCCTAATAGAATAATCTCTAACGTAGATCCAGCAAATCAAGTCACTCAATCTTCTCCTCACGCGTTACACGGAGATTGGTTAGTGCTTGTGAGAAAGAGGAAGCGAATTCGAAGGAAGGTAAATATGGGATTGCTAAGGACAAGGGAAGTAGTATGTATCAAAATAAATATGAGGTGTTGTAGAATATACAGAGGAATTCTAAGGTATCATGGGCTTGGAGCATATGTGAGATCAGAGCACTTTGGGCTCATTGAAAAATCACAAAGTTATGACTGTCTTAGAAGATATTGGGAAGGAGAAGCAAATTGATGCCCTAATCAAACAAGATCTATATCTAATAATATGAAGAATAAAAGAGCAAGGAAATAAGAGGAAATTCATGTTATGATTAACCCACCAACCTTACGGGACAGGAAGGGATAGTTAAACAGGAAAAAAAATGGTATTAAAACCTTGCACAGTCTTGAAAAATGAGAGGAAAGGGAGAGGAAGAGGGTCCAAGTAGGGTTGGAAAAAATTACATACGGGTGCCTTTTGGGACAAAGGGAAAAGGAAGCTGGGTTTATCCCCCTTAGATAAAGATTATTATTTTTTTTGGGAGAAGCATGTTGGCAAACTCTCATAAGAACATTATTAAGCATAACCAAGCCAATAGCATGTCCTCTCATAAAGCTAGTAAGATACTTCAGGATGCAGCTAATATGAGAAGTAACCTGGAAGTCTCAAGTAAAAATTCATACTTGCATACTGAACGTGGGGATAACGTAAGTGATTCCAGGATGATCCCGGGATCAGGGGATGAGACTAACCAATAGTGAGTTTGGTGGGAAGGTTTTGTCTGCCTCTCAATTTTTTTTTTTTTCTTATAATGAATTGTTTTGATGATTTTGTTGTTTGGTCTTGGAATGTACGTGGAGCTGTTAATGCCACAAGCAAGCGTCACTGTAAAAAGTTAATTAGGAAATATCATCCTAGCATTTGCGTGTTATTGGAAACTCATGTTCAATTTAGGAGAGTGGCCAGCTTCTGGAATCGGCTAGGCTATTTTCCTGCAGTAATTGTGGAAGCTAATGCTGGAGGTATTTGGGTGCTAACATCAAGGGGTAATTTTTTTTGTTTCTACAATAGATGTCATGGCTCAATGTGCCACGATAAAGATTAAAGTGGGTAGTCAATATTGGTTCATGTCTCTATTTTATGCTTCTCTCATTCCTAGTTTGCATTATCAGCTCTGGGATCGACTCACTTTTATCAAAACAATGGTCAATGGCCCCTGGATGCTCACTGGAGACTTCAATGAAGTCTTTCTACCTTTAGAATCTGTGGGGGAATGTTTTCGCATGTTAAAGCAGGGAGGTTTAGTGAAGTTTTATCTGCTTGTAATCTCACTGACATGGAAGCAAAAGGCTTTAAGTTTACTTGGCACTATCACATTTAAAGTGATGCACCTAGCAAAAAAATTGGAAAGAGCCCTCGTTGATCTGGAATGGCGGGATAAGTTCCCTGAGGCATTTATAGAGAATTTATGTAAGCTGCATTCTGACCATCATCCTATCCTTCTATGATGCGGTGGTTTACCGATGTTTAAAAGAGAGCGGCCTTTCCATTTTGAAGTTGCTTGGTCCACCCATAAGGATTATTAGGAGGTGGTTTCTGGAGCTTGGAGTGTTTATGAGAAGAATGTTTTACAAGGGTTAGATATTGTTAGAGATGACTCCATCATCTTCAATAAATTTACTTTTGGCAATATCTTCAAGAACAAAATGAGAATTTTGGCTTGCATTGTTGGAGTACAGAATTGTCTAAATGAGCAACCTACTGATTCTTTGGCCATGTTAGAAAAGCGTCAATGGAAAGGGTATAATATGGTGCTAGAGAAAAAGGAGCTTTTCTTGTACCAAAAATCTAGAGAAAAATGGGTTCAGTGTGGTGATGGGAACACTAAGATCTTTCACACTCTGACAATGGCGAGATGGAAACGAAATAGAATCCACGGCCTATTTCTCCAAAATGAAAATTGGTGTACAGAGGATAAAACACTTCAAGGAGAAGCCCTGCACTATTTCAAAGATCTCTTTTGTCAAATGTGCCCAATTAGGAACGTTGATTTGGGGCTGGATGCTCTTCCTATAATCTCAGACAAGGGGAAGGCTGGTCTTGTTCGTTTAGTGTCAAATAAGGAGGTTTATACAGCCTTCAAGCAGATGGGTTTTTTTAAGGCTCCAGGTACTTATGGTTTTTAAGCTTTTTTCTTTAAAAAAAATATTGGCATATTGTTGGGAAGGATGTGTGGAATATGGTTCGAGAGGTTTTTGTTCATGTTTCTTTTCATAGGAAACTGGCTGAAACTCTAGTAGTTCTGATTTCTGAAGTGGATAATCCCACCTCTATAAAGCAGTTCTAACCTACTAGTCTTTATAATGTAATTTATAAGATTATTACACAGGTGTTAGTGAACAGAATAAGGCATTTGCTGGATTATATTATTGGACCTCTTCAAGGAAGTTTTGTTCCTGGTTGGGGCACAGCAGAGAATTCACTGATAGCTCAAGAAATTATGCATTATATGAACCATTCGAAGAGCAAAAAGGGTTCATTGACAGTGAAGCTTGATTTGGAGGAGGCTTATGACAGAGTGGAATGGGATTTTCTTTAGAAGACTCCAGAGGATTTCGGCTTTCCAAAGAATATTGTGAAGTTGATTATGTGCTGTGTTAAGTCTTCCTCTTTAACTTCGCTCTGGAATGGGTCTAAACTTTTTAGTTTTGTTTCTATTCGTGGTTCAAGGCAGGGAGATCTAATGTCGCCTTATCTGTTCATTATCTACATCGAAGAACCATCTTGTATAATTGCTAAAAATATTAATTAGAGACAATGAAAACCAGTGCAAGTATCTAAAGGAGGGCCAAGGATTTCTCACCTCCTTTTTGCTGATGATATTCTCCTCTTTAATTCAGCACAATGTTTTCAGGTCTGACTTGTCAATAAAGTGGTAACTGACTTCTGCAGTGCTTCATGCCTCAAAGCTAACCTTGATAAGTCGAGGATAATGGGATCTATGACTGTTAGCATGGGAACGAAGGAAAAGTTTTCTTGATTATCTTCAATCAAGGTTTCAAGGGATCTGAGAAAATATTTGGGATTTTTCTTTATTCAAGGTAGAGTTAAAAGGGCTCATTTTAATTTTATCATTGATAAAATTAAAGGAAGGTTAGCTGATTGGAAGGGTAAATTGTTGAACATAGCAGGAAGAGTTACTCTTGCAAAATCTGTCCTAACAGCCATGCCTATTTACCCTTTGTAGAACATGTGGTTGCCTAATGCTACATACATGCAAATTGATAAAATTGTCAGGCAATTTATTTGGGGTAACCAAGAGACGGGAAGGAGTTGGAATTTGATTAATTAGAATACGGTGACTCGTCCTCGCATCAATGGGGGTTTGGGTGTGAGGGAAACAAGGTTTAGAAACATATCTCTGCTAGGAAAATTGATATGGCATCTCCTGAATAGCCCTGGTAAATTATGGGTGCGAATGCTACCCAAGAAATATATGAAGAATAAGTTGTTGGTTAAGCTTCAGAACTATTCTAATTCCAGTTCTTACAGCTGGAAATCCATCATTTGGGCTCTTAAACATGTGAGGGAGGGATTCATAATAAGGCTTGGTACTGGAGATGTGTCGATCTGGTATGATAAATGGCTGGAGTTTGGGAGCTTAGCGTTGATTCTTCCTGTAGTGAATATTGGTGACAGAAATATTGGTGGAGGATATTGGGGTTAATGGGAAATGGAACTTGGAGTCACTATCTAAGATAATTCCTAGTGACATTCATTTTGGAATCTTAGTTATCCCAATTCGTATAGAGCAAGATCTAAAGGATTGTGTGGTCTGGGAAAATTCAATTGCTGGCACTTATACTCCTCATCTTTGGTATACATGGCTTCTAAATAGATCTAGACATATGGAGGAGGATACGGGGAAACGGCGTTGGTTAGTGAAGCTTAAGGCTATAGAAAAGGTCAAGCACTTAATTTGGCTCGTCTTCCATGGCTGTTTACCAACAAACACACTTCGATTTAGGAGGAGGTTAACGGACAATCAGGTATGTCCCCGCTGCCAACTTGCTGCTGAGGATACTTGGCATTGTACTGGGGACTGCAGAAAGGGCTTAGGAGGTTTGGCAGGAACTTGGTTTCATCAGAGCAACTAATTTTCTTAGCGGGAAAATTGTTGACTGGATTATTTAGCTAGTGGATTCAGACCAGGGTCATCTGTTTCAAATACTCAAGGCTTGCAACAGCTTCTTCTAGCAGATATCTCGTGGGGATTAGCTTCCCTATAGCTCTTTAGTGTTCTTCCTTCGTTTCCATTGTTAAAAAAAAAAAAAAAAAAAGCCTCCCGGCTAAGAATTAGGAGGTCAACATTTATCATTTCTACAAAGGGGTAATGCGTGTCCAGATTTCATGGCGAAGCTGGCTGCGAAAGAGTCTTGTGACTGTAGGATTTGGGATTCTCCTCCGCCAGGAAAGGAGCCATTGTTGCCTGAGGACTCCATGAGTCCTAGCTTTTCTAGAGTTCCTTGGCTCTGTTTCTTTATTTCCTTTGTACCAGAAAAAAAATATATATATATCTTTTTTTTTTTTGAAGGGTAATAACTTTTTTTATTGAAATCATACTTAATTAGTTATAATTAAAAATATTCGTTAAACTATCTTTTTTAATAATTTATAATCTTTTTTTTTTTTTGGTAATGGAACTTATTTTTGAAAGTAAACAAATCACTTATTGAATCATAATTATATAATGATATCAATAATTAGTATTAATACAAGATTATTTTCAAATTACTTGGTAGTAAGATAAGAATTGCAATATAATTAATAAAAGTATTTAATAACTTGTAAATGATTTGAAGTAACCATAGCAAGTCACGAAAGAGAGGGCAACCAAATATTATTTTGGCTGGGTTTCTGGTTAATTAGGCAGCAATTTTGAGCGGGAATGGAATGATTTTTTTCCTAAATTGTTTTTAATAAAACATAGTTTATTTTTCAAAAATGTTATTTTAACAAAAAATAATAATAATAATAGGTTATCTTTGGGATTCCGGACCAAATAAAGGTTAATTAAAATTTAATTTAAAAAAAAATCTCGTTAATTCAAATCGGAGCTCTTCGTTTTTAATAAAAGCAAAATCAAACCTAATCAAAATTTGAAAATAATCATAAGCTCAACAGTTTAAACAACATGAAAACCCTGCCAGAAGGTCAAGGTCGTCTTCTGTGACACGAAACAAAAGTAAAATGTGACAACCACCCCCGTCTAAAATCACAATCACTATCACTTTCACAATCGCCCTGTCAAACATTTCCTATCAGCCCTCTCAAATTTCAAAAAGATCCGAACTTTATTTTTCCTTTCAATTTTCTAAAACCCCCCAATTCAAATCTTCGCTGCAAAACCCTAATTTTGTCAGGAATTCTTATTCTGTAGATGGGTTTAAGATTTCTCAAAGAATGGGTGCTCTAGCAAGTAGTAGTAACCACAAAAGAGACCACCGATATACCAACGACAACCTATTTTCAAATTCTCCAGATTTTCACATATCTAAAAAGCCCAGATTCTCTACTTTGTATCAAACTCCTGAATACAACAACCAAACCCTAGGTTCCTCTAACAGTATTGCCTCTAGAATCTCTAGGTACCCAGAATCAGCTACAAAGTTTCGCCGAGAGGTCCACGCCCCTTGTAGACCTCAGAAATTTGGCTTGTCAAAGAATAGAAGTGGTGATTTTAGTGAAAAGAAGAGAACTTTTGGTAGTGGTGGTGGCGATTTAATGTGGAAGTTTTTGAGTAAAAAGTTGGGTAATGCTAAACAAAGCGCGTTTGGTGCGATTAGGTATTTGGTTAAAGAGAAAGAAGTGGTTGATGTTGATAATGAGAGTGAGAAGATTGAGCAAGAAATTGTGTCTGAGGATTCTAGTATTAAAGAAGTCGTCGAGGTCATTGAAGAAGATGGAATAGAGGGAGGGTCCACGGTTTTGGACCAGAGGTTGGGAAGTGGGGATGTTAAGATTTTGGAGGAGAGATCAGTGGTTACTATTGATGGGGATTTAGGGGTGGAGGATGCAGGGAAGATGCTGGGTTCATTGGCATTGAATAATGAAGTTGAAGTTTTGGGTGTTGAGGCTTACAAGAAGTTGTTGAAGAATACAGAGAGGAGGAACGGGAAGTTGACATCTTTGGAATTTGAGATTGAGTACAATGAGAAAAGGTGGGATTCGCTTAAGGCGTTGCGGCCTGTGAAGAAGGAACCTGTAGAGGTGAGCTGTTCTCTTTGTTTTATTGAACTTGAGTTTCAGGTCTTCATACATTTTCTTGTTTGCGAGGTTGAGTAGAATCTGCCTTTTTTGGTAACGGAAGAAGTAACCTTCTTATTATGCCTAAAAAATTTTATTGTTTTTGGCCAATGGAGTGTTGTTCTACTGGGAAAAAAATGATTTGGAAGGATGTTTATTCTTGTTTTATCCTATTAAAAGTGTATTATACTTTCAGGAGATACCTCGTGAGCCTTTTATCCCTCTCACACCTGAGGAAGAAGCTGGGGTTAAGCGTGCATTTTTGCCCAACAATAGGTATATTTGATCTATATTTCCTTTTGATGTTTGAGTTGTTGATATTTCTGTTATAACATTATCTTGTTCATTCCTTCAGGAGGAGGGTCTTGGTCAGTCACGATAATTCCAATATTGATATTACTGGAGAAACTTTGCGCTGCCTTGCACCAGGAAAATGGTTGAATGACGAGGTGATGTTTTTGGATTATAGTTTTTTCTATAGTTCTAGTCAGAAATGTGTTCCCACTTTCTGTAGTTTGAAGTTGAATGGTTCATCAAATGCAATGGTACTGGTTAGCTGCTAATATGGTCTTGTTGATAGGTTTGTGTTTTCTTCTTTTTGCAGGTCATAAATTTGTACATGGAGTTGCTTAAAGAAAGGGAAAGGAGAGAACCGAAGAAGTTCTTGAAATGTCATTTCTTCAATACTTTCTTTTACAAAAAGGTATGACACTTTCTGTCCTTCAATCTTGTTAAATGTTAGTCTCAACGTAATGCATTGAAATATTAAAAATAGTACTCTTTTGGCAGCCATGGTTCAATTTTCTTCAGAATTAGTGAGGTTTGATATGTCAATTTCGAGCCTGTTCCTCTGCTTTCATGTTTTCCCCTTTACATTGTTCATCTTTTTAATATGATTACTCATTCTGAATGCAAATAAGTGATTCTGAGTCCATTTTTGTAGTTGGCAACAGGTAGAAAAAGGTGTTAATTCTCAAAGTTCATCCCCCCACCCCTCTCCCCAAAAAAAAAAAAGGAAAGTTTTGAATAGAGCTGTTCATTTTAAATTGTTACTGCTTTCATCTCATGCTGATTGTATATATTATTAGGGTTCAGAACTTTGCTTATAATTATTTGCAGCTAACTGTGTTTTTGCCTTCCTCTCCTCTTTTTTTTTTTTTTCTTTGAAGCTCTGAATGTTATCCTAAATGTTTATGTCCAGTTAACAGGTGGAGGTAAGGGTGGCTTTGATTATAGAGCTGTCAAAAGATGGACGACGGAAAAAAAGTTGGGATATTTCTTGATTGACTGTGACAAAGTAAAACAATGCAAATCCTTTCCATTTTCTGAGTACTTATTTTTGTTCACTGTAAGTTGCGCATACTCTCATTTTTTGCTTGTGCTCAGATATTTGTCCCTGTTCACCAAGAGATACATTGGTGTTTGGCAATCATTAATAAAAAGGATCACAAGTTCCAATATCTCGATTCACTCAAAGGAAAGGACATCAGAGTTCTTGAAAGTTTGGTATGTTTTGTTTTGATTTCTATGTATTCCTAAATAGTTCCAAGGGCATCATAGCTAAAGCATTAACCTCTCTAATTTTTCAAGTGACAAGGTTCCATTGAGAATTCCTTTGTTTGATTGTCCTAATGACTACTTTAGAAGCTAATGGACCATTGAATCCAGCCAGTTCTGTTTTTGACAAAAGCCTGTCCCCATGACCAAACTCTTAATATTGGAAGCCTGAAGCTTAAAAAGTTGGATTACATAATGAAAGATATGGACTGTGCCCTTTATACCTTTCCAATTTTGCCGAAGTGCGTAGTAGATGCTTGCTTGATCCAACTATATAGACAGCTTCTAATGTTGGGATAAGGGGTTTTATTTTTGAAGTACTAACCAATGCATATGATTCTTTATATGTTTTGATGCTATAAAATCATCTCACAAAGGGTTCATTGATCTTCTGGATTTGGAATTGGCATAATTATTAGCGAAATTTACTCTCTCAAGTCTAGTTGATGACAAAAAGGACACTCTCAAGTCCAGTTGATAACAAAAAAGTTTTTCTTTGATTTTTTACTTTATAAAGTTTGTAAATTAAGGATTTATAAAAAAGGTAACTGTATCAAGGATTGTGGCTTTGTTCATGTATGTTATGAAGTTAAGGTTGCAAATCTTAACTTCTATCCCTGCAACAGCTGTGATTTTGTAGTGTTAAGATGGTTTTCTTGTATTCAGCAAATTTGCGTTGTGAATCTGTGATCTAGCACTTCAGTGGCTCCAAATCTTTATGCTTATTTCTGGCAGTTGCAAAACTGAACAGGAGGGGGAAATGAAAAATATGTGGGAAAATGCTGAACTATGATATTTCTAATTGATGTGTACCAGGCTAAATACTATGCTGAAGAAGTGAAAGACAAGAGCAAGAAAGACATTGATGTAAGTAATTGGGAGCGTGAATTTGTTGAAGACCTTCCTGAACAGCAGAACGGGTGTGTATTCTTTTTTCGTAGTATTGTTCTTTTGGAATCAAGTGCAAGATATTTTCTCCATTATCAGTTATAAAGAAAACATGGTTTCTCTTTTAAATTACCACGTCTTCTGAAGCTTGTTAGAGGATCTAAAAGAAGTACCTTGTTAAAGAAGCATAGCTTATACAACAAAGAATGAATCATAAAAGAAATACAACTTAACTGAACTAAGGCTCAGAGGCAAAATAATTGGGGTTAGCTGAATGGACTGGCATTCACTATTCCGATCTATCATGATCCCGTGGACTAAAATTTTTTGTGGGCTGTTGTGATCTTGTATGAATAAATGAAAGAATCTCTGGAAAATGTTCGTTGATCATGGTCTCCTTCCTGGCTTTACGTTTAAAATCAGCTCTACAGTCGTGATTCTACTTGTCAGTGAGTTATCTTCCTGAAAAATTGGTCTGTAGGAGTCAGAATAAACTTAACATGCCTGAAGATGGATGCAACGTTTTGTTCTCTTTCTTTCTCCACCTGTCTTAAATGCTACACTTTCTCTTATCTAATGTAATCTGATTTGGCTTTAAAATTTTAGGATGTGATGTACTGTTAAGTTCTAGGATGTGGTTTCTAGTCCTGAATCATATTCATTGTTAGTATAGAGTCAAGGAAACAAATAGGCATGTGTATAGTGAATGCTTCCCCGGTATTTAGAACATGATGGATCAGTTTATAAAAGAATCTCAACTTACTGCTTCACTTAGTCTGGGTTTCAATAGTATTGTTCCTGTCTATGCTGTCGCTGTTTTGAAGAAACCATGCAGCAAATTTACACCGGGGCTACTTTTGACGCTTCACTGCCTAAGTCCCTTAGTGACTTTTGACGCTTCACTACCTAAGTCCCTTAGTGTCTTCATCTATTCTTTTCTACGATGAAACTGTTTTTAAGAGTTTCCTCAACGAACTAGTTTATTTTCTTCATGTACACTGCATGTGTGCCTTCAACCTGCTTACATGGTTTTTCCCAATTCAATTCTGCTGAATACCTTAATCCACAATAAGCTTTTACTATCAACTATTTCTAGTATTAACATGTTTCCATATAAGCAGGTATGACTGTGGTGTGTTTATGATCAAATATGCTGATTTTTATAGCAGAGGTGTAGGACTGTGTTTTGGCCAGGTAAGGTGATTATGCTTTTGACAGTGCTGATGTATTTCTTCTGTATCGAAAGATTTGCTTGGGTCTCTAATTCATAGTCATTGACCTGCATTTGTTGAAGCTTAAAAATATGGAATTTTGAAAACCCACCTACCTCTCATAGATAACCAATGGCCTCTATTATTTCTCCGATGGCCCCCATTGTGGTGAATATCATTTCATGTTTTCTTCAAGGTTTCAAGCCAATGAACCAACTGGTTGACGTGCCAAGAGGGGATCCTTTTTCAAGGGAATGGTTCAGATTGCAAAAACAAGATAAACCTCATTCATTTCTTTTTTTTTCTCCCCCTTGGGTACAATAAAACCTTTTTCTTTGTAATTCTAAAAAATGAACCAGCTGGGAAACAGATCTTGTTATACTATGTAGGAAACCTGTAATCGTTGTCAACTCTGAACTCAAATCTGTATATCTCTGTTTTGCAGGAGCACATGCCCTATTTTCGGTTGAGGACAGCCAAGGAAATTCTGAGACTGGAAGCTGACTGATTGAAAGTGTAAACGTGCTACTCAATATCCATTATTTTGTATTAGTGATTCTGCAGGAAGCAGATCTGCCTTGCTTGTGAATAGAGGGTGTCCTTCGGCCTCCATCCAGGTGTCAATGTGGTAGCAAAGCAAGGCAAGCAGTTCAAGGTTGCCCTGTTTGCTTGATGGGTTAAAGGATTATTCCTTGTGCAATGATGCAAACCAATGTTGACACTGAACAAGGCAGGACCTGTGGCTGGTTATTTACTCTACCCGTTTGATTCATTCAGTCTAGTAGTTATTGTAGCCGTCCCCTGGTGGGTTCATAATTGTAATGATAGAAGTCCTGCTTTGGGGGTGAAGAGATGCATGGTCAGGCTTTTTGGCTTCTGTGTTCTTTTGGGAAAACCGGTCACTTTCCTGGTGTTGCTACCTTGCTCTATTTGGTTTCTTTGCGTACATAACAGGCAGTGATTGCCTGTAGTTACTGGGTATTCTTTTGCTGTTCTGGGTGTGTGGGCGTGTGTAAATTCCCTCAGTTAACGCATGATCTGAGACTTCTGATGTTTCACATACTGCTCCGAGTTTTCTTTTCTTGTAAAGGCTTAAAAGCATATAGTGGAATAGGAAGAAGAGTAATTGCAGGAGAATAAGAAATTTTTCTATTTCAGGTTTTTTTTTCCCCTTTCTTAATTCCATTAATAATCATGTTCCAGTTACCTTTAACGTGAATCTCGCCCCACCACAACAGTTGGAAGCCTGGCTGTTGAAGGCAGTAGAGTCGCCGCATCAGATCATGACAAAAACCAAACACCTTTCCCGGCCAGCTGACTGCAAGAATTAAATTTGGGTCTATGCGAAGGGATTATACGCAGGAGATTGAAATTAAATTTCCATTTCTGGGAGCTGATTATATCGAATCAACAGGACAAAATCATATTGTAGTAGTGAAATACAAGAGATTTGGGATTACAAGACAGCCTTAAGTTTGGCAGGTAAAGAAAGTGCAGCATTAACGAGGGACTCTCTTCCGATTAAGTATCTCTTGTTCTCTTAGTCGATGCTGGAACCGAGCGAGGCGTGCTTGGAGGCTAACCAGGCCAGCTGCCTTGCGTGAGAGCACGAAGTTCAACTGGGTTACATAGTTGTCAATGAGACTGCCTGGTTGGTCAACTTCTGCCAACAGTTTCATTTCCTGTACCAATGCCACACAACATTAGCACACGGATGGTAACCATGCAATTAAAACTTAAGGATTACACGAATGTGTAATGGTACTAGCTGTGGTTTAAAGTGTTTTTGGCTTATAAATGTATTAAAATAATATTTTTTAATTTTTTAAAAAATTATTTTTAACATCACATCAAAACAATTTGAAAATATAAAAAAATAATTTAAAAAAAAAAAAGAAGTTTTCAGTTTCGACCACATCGACAAACACTGCATGCATCTTCAATGCCAAATTGAACCCCAACCCCCAAGCTCAAAAAAGAACAAGAGAAAGAAGAAAGAAACACCCGAGTTATCACAAAGCAGCTTAAAACATGTTTCAGAATTTAAGCAAGGGAAGAGGATTGGCATTCACTTACTTCACGAACAATCTCCATTGTATCCTCAATTTCTTTTCTATGCGCAGCGATTAGGGCCTCTTCTTCCTAAAAAATACCAATAAAATGGTCAACTGAGGGCAATACAAACTTTCAAATAGACACCACAAAATTAGTATAAATACCAAATATGCTACCAACCTCAAGTATTGCATTTATATTCCCAACAGGAGGATCCGGTTTGTACTGTCGTGATCCAGTGTTACTTGCACTATAGTTTCCTGTACTCTGCTGCTTTGGGATTGCAGTGGGGAGATCAGATCCACTGCCATCTTTTTTGAACCAGTTTCCAAATTTTTCTGACTTTTCCTCCCTGGATATTTTTCTGCGAGGTGGAGACACCTTCGGCACTTTCTCTTCTGTATCAGCTGAGTGCTGGGTGTATGATGAATTGACTTTTTGACTTGCCAGACCACCATAGGAACTATTACTTTCGAACCTCTCCCTGTCTGCTAGGCCAGAACTCAACCCATTTTCTTCTCGTTCATTTAAGGAAAAACCTGAGGGCTGTTTATCATAATCAACAGTAGGATTGTAAGATGGAGTTTCTTTCTCTACAACCCTTCTACCCATATCTGGCACCCTGACCTCTTGTTGCTCATAAACATCATCAACATCAACGGAGACTGGCAGTGATGATGTAGAGGAAGCATCCTTGTTAGTTGGCGGTAATGAACTTGCAGCCTGATCCTTTCTTGCATTTCCGCTTTTAGAAAGACTTTTAACCCTGTTCATTTAAATAAGCATGCTTTATCATCAAAGGAGAAGACAAGAGACCACTGCAGCCATGTTCAGTTGAGGCAATAGGATCACACTTACCTATCCGCATATCTCAATGTATTGAGTGTATGTTCACATGAGCCAGCATTTGGGGAAATGCAAGAGACCATAACTGTCCTAGAGTTGCCCACAAAGGAATCACGGAGCACTTCTGTGAGTTTGCTCCCACGGAATGGTATATGGATCTGGTCATTGTCCAAAGCACGAATGCACTCCTTAAGAGCCAAAAGGCTCTTGTTGATTTCTGCACCTTCAATCCTGCAAAGAACCAAAAGGTGCATCAAGAAGTGCAAAACCAAGCTTGCCTTGCAACAACTAATTCAAAGACCTAGTGATTGTTTAACTGCCAAATCAGGCAAGATAACTTTTTGCAATGAGTAAAAGATATCCATCATCAGTCACCACAAGGATGGACATCAGGCAAGATGACAATGCCAATCTAGTTTATGAAGTTTAAGGTAGCATCTGGAGAATGAATCCATAGGTACAGAACTAACATTGCTAGTTTTAGGGCCAGGAATGGGGGGGGGNGGGGGAAAGCATGCACAAGATTAGGAATTCTTAAGGTGGATCTCTTATGAAATCTTTAAATAACCCCACAGCAAATAGAATGCTCACCCATCAACATTAAAATAGATCAAGATAGTTTTGGTGAATCAATAGGAACAGAACTTATATTGCTAGTTTTGGTACCAGGAACTGAAAAAAAGATATGCAAAAGATTTTGAAGTCCCAAGGTGGATCTCTTATGAAATCTTTAAATAACCCCACAGCAAACAGAATGCTCACATCAACATTCAAATGGATCAAGATACCAAAAAAATAACAAGACCTGGCTCTTCTAAAACTACTAGATAATACAATCTAAAGTCCAGCACCTTAATTAGAAGAAAAGTTGCTTCTCCATCTCAAGCTCAATGAGTTCTAAGCAAGTGTAAACGATACTCAGCTGATTGATGAGCCCAATTTACCAGGCAATGCCAAAGAGGCAACTTGATTGCAACAGCTAGAGCTACCAGTTTTCATCACAAAAGCCAAATCCATTTAATAGTTAAACACTTATAGAGGGGCAGAAAGAATGGGAAGGTCTTTATTAATATTCATTCTAGAAAATTTAGAAATTTTTATTGATTTCTTATGAATTTACTTTTAAATCCTTTAGGTTCTTCCCCACATTAACTTTACCAAACAAGTCATAATAAATGAGTGTTTAGCATCTCTTCCACAGAAACTCATATTTTTCCATTCCCAAAATCTTTAGACAGACCAAGCTGGACAGAGAAGAATTCAGAGGAAACCCACCCTATTGGCACACTAGTGGTGCAGCAAAAAGAGGCCTTGGTGTTGTTTATAAAATAATCACCAGATCATATTTGATCAGCATGGAATCCAATAAACAGATTCTTAAAAACTCTAAGTAATTGTCAAAAACTATAGTGACAAACTTGTAGTTAGAACAAAAGAAGAAATAGAAGTGTAGTGCAGATAAGGATACCTTGTTTGCCGGTCATTGTCAGTGGTGTCTGCACCTCGTTCACTACCAGCAAGATCAATAAATGAAATTTTCCCAACCACTTTACCACTTCTATAGTCATTCACATCACTGTTCCGCCTGGAGTCTTTTACTTCACTGTGCTTCTTAACAGCAAGTTGTAAAATAGCATGTGACCTTGAAGATTCCTCATTGGCACCAGTAGATCCTGTACTTCTGGCAGCATTCCCCTTCTCAATAAATTCCTTAACAATTTGTACATCAGAAACTTCAAATTCTTGCAATCCAACAATGCAAACTTGTTGCCGGCCATCTTCTCTCATACAAAGTTTCCTAATTGAGAAGAATAATGTCATTCAGCATGTGTGGTTGAACTCATTAACCATTCACAGCTTAAGACTTTTAGATACATGAATAAACACATAAAAATTATTCTGAAGAAAACATACAGCAAAGATAATGCATGGTTGACAAGGGACAATGCATCTTCTATGGTTACTTCCATTAAATTAAGTTGCTAACGTCGCCAAAATTAAAAAGTTAAAAGTGAAAATACTCAGAAAATGAATCTTATAGAATGATTGTCAAAAAAAAATGTCCTTTTTATTACTTCTTATGCCACAACCACATCAGATGAACTCACAAAAGGGTGACTTCAAGTCACAATAGCAAGCACCGAAGGAACACATGGTGCATGTGAGGAATAATATCAGCAGAGATTTCATAGTCATCTTTACCCCATTACAAATTGAATCTAATTGATACAAAGTTCTGAAGACACGACTTGTGAGAAGACAAATGAAATAAACCAACAAGAAATAGGGAAATACTAACTTTCTTTCACTGAGAAGATCAAAGAGTTTTCCACCATAAATTTCAAAGAAGCTAAGCCACAATTTGAATCTCTGATTACGATAAACTGGCTGATGCAACAATCTAACAAGATCTTCAGCAGCTCTAAGAGGCAGCGGCTGCATTGTGAATGTCTTACCACTACCTGAAATAAAAGCAGTGTCAGGATTTCAGTTATCCACAACAGTTTGAGCTTAACTTAGCTTAAGAAGAGGCAGCATCTGTGAAAAGAAAACTTCAAAGTAGAAATAAGAAATGGATTGTCCCACCATGCACATTCCACCTCAAAGGAAACCAAAATAAATATGCAGGAGACAAAAACAAGAGCAAGTGCAGCAGGGAAAATCTAGTTTTTTTTTCTTCCAGGAAACATGGAAACATAGATCCAAAACATTAAACTGGGACATTTTATATGTGAAAATGTAGCCATGACAAAAAAAAATGGACATGATGGGAAAAAAATATATAGCAAGCATCTGTTGCAAGAACCATAAGACAGAATTTCTACCTGTCTGACCATATGCAAAACATGTGGCTTTTGTTCGCTGAAAAATGGTGGGAATAATTGGTTCCACAGTAACCCGATATACCTGTTTCATCAAGGGAAGCAATCATTTCTTTGAGCTAATCAATTAGCAACTACAAAGGTACACTACTTCAATAATAACATGCAGAAAGATGATTTGGATTAGAGTAAAAAATGTCATAAGAGCTGAATAAAGGTATAAAATAAATAGCTCATTTAAAAAATCCCATGATTCACACATTCTCGTAAATAAAATAATAGCAAAAATTATTAAAGGATTTACACTTCCTTGTGACTAAAACCAAGCATGATTTCATAGTGGTTGCTACATTTCAACTTTTATCCCCACATGCAAAACATTACCTCGTCATTGGTGACACGCTCATCCAGAACAGCATCAAAACAGAACTCGTGCTTCTCAATATATGCAGTCAAGTCCACCTAACATATCAGAAAGAAATATCAGACCTCTGAAAATGAAAAATGAAGAGGAAGAGAACAGAATACCAGGACAACTTCAGTAAAAAATTCCAACCTGCATATAAAAAATCTTACAAAATACTGTAAGACTTTTTTACAACATTAAGGAAACAAACCTTTAGCCTGGGTTCATGGACAGTTAAAGCATTGTCATTCACCGTTACAATGTCGTCCTCCTTCCTAGCAAGCTCCTTCTTGTTTAGTGGTCTTTTACGTACCTAGGGCACAAATATTATTAAAAGATTTCCATGAAACTTTTCCTTGTGTGCTTGTGAATAAAGCAAATGACAAACAGGATATCATCCGTATGCTGGTATATTCACCAAGGCTGAAGAGAAAGGATTCAGAATGTTAGAAACCAAAAAAAAAAATAAAGAATGTTTGCCTGGTCTGTCAAGTAACCTAGTATACTGTGATCCTGCAAATACTATCTAAGAAGAGAAAATAAAAGCACTATTGCACAGGTTTGGGATTGACTTAGTTTAGTTGAGTAACAAACAAGGCATCTAAGATAGCTTCTCCTAAGTACTACAAATAGCAAGACACGTATGCTAAGTTAGGACAAAATACTAGAAGAATCTGAGAGTTGAGCTTGGAAGATATAGCTGTAAATTCACCAAAACTAGCAAATTATGTCTATATCATCGGCGATGATGCAATTCTTCACCCAACAAAAATGATAAGTTTTCACATCAAAATCACGTGCTCACAACTCAACCTCATTTCTGCATCCAGGCATTCAAATGAATACATAAAACAACACGCAGACTTACAATCCTACAAATCAACTTACCACAACTTTAATCTTTGCTGCATTATTTTCCTTTGTGCTGTTCTCCTTTTCATTAGTGGGGAATGGAACTGACAAATCTGCATCAGTTTGCTCTCCTTGCTGTCTGCTACTAGTCAAATTGAAGTCATTTTCAAATCCTTTTGAAACACCAGGCATCAATGGTGATGGATCAAATGGTTCTGAGATGACATGCTGAAAACATTACAAAAACAATAATAGAAAGGAATGAGGGTCGGTATCATCCCAGTATCAAGAAAACAACGAGAGAGAGAGAGAAAAGACACTACTGAACATCCCAACGAATATATTAGCATGAATGAAGTGATAAACAGCGCAGCAAAAATGGCTAAGGAAAAATCCATCAAAGAGAAACAAGGCCTTATCAGAATTCCATAGCCTCAATGTGTGATTCTAAACTCCTGAATCCAATTCCAGAGTCAGCAACTACTACCTACTTCCAGTTAAATTGATTCAGTTACTACCAGCTTCCCCTTGAGAGAAAAGGGGAAAAAAAGAGATAGCCCCACTATTGGACAGAAGAGGGACTGTGGAATGGTTCAAAATTGAAAAGCAATATCACTATCTTAAAGACCATCATCAAATAGACAGCTATTTTTCCTCATGTTCTTCATACTTGAATGTGAACAGAGTTTCACATCACTGACACGTTGAAGAGGGAGAAGCAAATAACAATACCACCTATCATCTAGTGTAAGTAAACAATTTGGTGCAAGGAACTAAGATGAGTACATTACTTTTACTGGTTGCTCATTTTAAGGTTGGGACCCATGAAAGCTGTATACGTAAATTCTTCCCACCAAGTTAGATGCGGTACCTCAGATAGAAGTTCTGTATCATCCATAGCATGAAGATCCAAAAGGCCAGCTCCAAAATCCCCCCTAAAGTCAGGAGAATAAAAGCCATCTGAGGCGGACACACCAGCTGAAGTTTGGGCAGATGGGATGTAAGGCTCAGAAACAGACTCTCCATTAAAATTGAGGTTTCTCATAAGCTTGAAAATCCTCTGTTTCTCTTCAGCAGATTGTGCTCCATAACCCTTTAACAAACACATT
This sequence comes from Populus ilicifolia, assembly GCA_015708895.1. Classification (NCBI taxonomy): domain Eukaryota; kingdom Viridiplantae; phylum Streptophyta; class Magnoliopsida; order Malpighiales; family Salicaceae; genus Populus; species Populus ilicifolia. The sequence goes on from SRLM01000724.1 coordinate 227,345, forward strand.
AAATAAACCATCCGACTCAGATCCAAGCAGAACCACAAATCCATCCAAGCACATGCAACAAACCGGATTTGATTACTTATTCTGATACTCGAAAACGAAGGACAACAAGCATGAATTTCACAGGTAGAAAACTCGACATAAAGAAGATTGAACAACAACTGTGTATCAAGAACTTGATCCAGTATATGAAGAAAAAAAATGAGCTGGAAAATACGACAAGTCCGCACTCCAAATGTGACTTCTTGGCACCAAAACCCATAAACACAACAAATTATGTATATTCCTTTCCCTTAGATATCATAATCAGTACAAACGACAATACAAAAAACCGCCATCAACTTACAAGGAACGCGAATTAAGAGTGAATCAAGTTTCCTTTTTATACCTGCATTAAAATATTAGGAAGGAGGCGATGATCGATACCAGTAGAAGCCAAGGGAGAGGCCAGATGCTGCAAGCCCGCGGACTGAAGCCATCTAGCCATGACCGCATCACCAGCATCAGCAGAGGGGCCCAAGGAACCACCGGCGGCGGCATGATCATAGAGTGCGGTGGAAGCAGCAGAAGCATTCGTTTGCTGCATCTTGCCACCCATGTGGCGCTGTGATCGCCTCTGCGGAGCCAATTTTCAAGATCTATTTATCACCACCGCTTCACACACAAATTAAAAAAAAAAAAATTAGCAATGCAGAAACAAATTAAAACAAAAATTACTAAATTAATTAATTTTTTAGAGAAGCAGAACTTACAAGGAGGATAGAATCCGAATCCAAAAACAGAACATGAAACGTAATTTGATTCCCAATTATTCCGATGAAATTCAATTTGTTTACGAACTTAGAAGACGAAGTTCTTAATCGAGACGAGAGAGATCTACCATGTGAAATAGAAATTTGTGATTCAGATCTGAAACTGAAAGCAAAACCCTAATTTTTAGTTTTTTTTTTGCTCTAATGTGAATTTATTTTGCTGTTATTTGAGAAGAGAAGAAGAAATGTTATTAGCATGGACGTGAGAGGGACGGAGGGAGGGAACGCTTGTGATGATGTGATGCTGACGTGGGACATTCGTACTTGATAATTTTTATTTTCTTGTTGGAGTATTATGGTTTTCAAATTTTTTATTTAACGGCTATTTCTTTTTAAAGACTAATCTGCCCCTCCTTTTATTTTCACAATTTCCACTCATTTAACGACTGCAAAAGGAATTCTATTAAAAAAAAAAAGCAAGGGGTAAATGGTTTAAAATGCATTTGATATTAAGCTTCTTTATTTTTTGGAATTGATTATTAATTTGGTTTCAACAAAATCCTAAAAATACTAATTATTATCTCGAAATAAAAAATGCCATTAATAAGAGCATTTATATTTTTAGATATTTTTTATGATTTCAATGTGTTGGTGTAAAAAATAAAAAAAAATGTATTATTTTAATATATTTTTAACTAAAATACACATAATGAAATATATTATTTTAATAATGTAAAATATTAAGATTCGCCTTTGTTAGGACGGCACTAGAGGAGGAGTAAAAACACCAACACCATATGCTAGATATTGAATTTAAAAATATTGAAGGTGCGTGGATGGACATGTCTGTTTATTCAGGAAAAAGCTAAAGACATATATGTTTTTTCCACGCCAAGTCAAATAATTAATTTCCAAGCCAATTATTAAAATAAGATCTAGCATGTCAACAACCTCCCCTACCTTTCAAATCGAAATAATAGGTTTATTATTATTATTATTATTATTATTATTATTATTATTACATGTATGATAGAAGAGATCATAGGAATACCCTTGAATATTTGGTGAAAATATTCCCTGGTTTTCTTTTTAGGGATTTAGAATTAATTTCCTGATTATTAGGTTTTTGGTTTTTTATATAATTATTTTTTCATATTAGTTTAAGTGGTATTAATTGTATATATACTGTATTTCTCTCATTTTTTAATAGAAAAATAAAATGTATTTTCTTTTCGTATTAAAAATAGATTTATTTCGCATTCCAGGGTTCGAGTCCTGATGTGCACACCTGTCACCCCTGCGGTGTCTTACATGCCTATTGGGTTTGCAGGATATTCAGTGGGTCGTGAGGATTAGTCGTGGTACGCGTAAGCTGGCCCAAACACCCTACATGAATAAAAAAACAGATTTATTTCCATGTTATTGTATTTAATTGCGACCAAAAATAATTAAGGTACCAGTTATGTGTCAATTATATATTATAAAGTAAGTGACCACCTTCATTGCACTTTAAAAACAAACGGGGCACGCAGCATATTATATACAAAAATGCTAAACTTAGGAAAAACTAAACGAAAAAAAAAATACGTGTTTAAAATTGTTTGATTAATCACTACGGTTTTACCCTATACTTTATTTCTTGAGATTTTATTTAAAAAAGGTCATGAGTTGTAGTTTTTTAAAATTTATTTTTTCAAATCATAACTACAATATTAAATATTAACTTAATCTGATTAACCCTTTACTTTCACTCTTTTGTATCTTAATTTGAGAATTTTTGTGTGTTATTTTCTGGATTCTAAATGGGAGATGATACCCAGATTGCGAACACTCTGCAGAAATTCCAACTAAATTTTTATAAAAATAAAATAGAATAAAAAAAGAAACAAATATTAATGGAATATCATGTTTTTTAAGACGAATATTGGAATGAAATAAAAAAAAATAAAGCAAAAAATCATGCACTGGATTAGAGAGATTTTTTTGTAACCGGTGAAAATGTTTGGTCTGGGAGGGGCAAATCGCAAGCGACAGGCATGCCTCCTGTTCGATCGTGATTCAGGTGGGGGTCTGGCTTCTCCGATGGCTCTGAAAAACATGCGCGCACGAGAATCGTCGTGGCAGGGTTGCAAGGAGGGAGAAGGTACTGGCATTTATCTTAGCATCAGGAAGTTTATTATTTGTATCAGAATAAATAATATTAAACGATAGGTTAGAGCTTCATGAACGAAAAAGGAGCAGATTTAATTTCAGGAAGTTTATTTTTTAATTGATTTATATTTTTATTTTTGGACTAGTTTTATGGTGTTTTTAAATTAAAATATTTTTTTATAGAATTTATATAAATATTTTCAAGTTAAAATAAGTATTTTAAATTAAAAAAAAAACTTGAATCCACTTATTAGCCATTAAAGATGGCTGAAAATCTGAATCGGTGACAGCATAATATAAATGGATTTAATGATTTAATGACTTATCATCCATTCATTTTTTAAAAATTAAATGCACCGTCAGTCATTTATAACGTGTTTGAAATTACTGTTGAATACTCTTTAAAAAAGTATTTATATGAAAAACATCAAATTAATATTTTTTTAAATAATTTTAATATATAATATCAAGAATTCATTATAATTTTTCAATATGGTGACAACAATGTCTACAAAAAAAAAAAGATAGGCAGTGAGTCCTCTATATATAAAGTTTAATGTGACAAGAAAATTCATCAAGGCAGCAAGCATGCATCTATAAGCTTCCTCCACCCCAGGCCTGACCTGGGATTGTGTCCGCAATGGACAACATGGTTGTGATTAGCTTGAAATAAGGTTTTCTGAGGGCGTGCTGTCTGGTCAAGCGGGGCATACGAAGAAGAATGATGCTGGTGGATCTCGTCGTGCAACCAGGAAAAAGAGAGAAAGAAAGAAAGAAGAACACCGCCCCTTTTCAATGCAGCAACCTTGCAGCACCTTGCTTTAACTTAAAGCATGTGATCAGTTGGAGGTTGGGGTCCAAGCGGTTGGATTTTTTTATATTTTAAGATTGTTTTAATATGGTGGTATTAAAAATAAAAAAAATTAATATTTTTTAAATAAAAATAACTCTAAAAAACAATCATAATTATACTTTTAAATACCTTTTTAAAAATATAAAAATTAAAATCAAAATCAAATAATTTTTTAACTGAATTATCATGTATATCTTAGTTATTGCTCCCATGATAAAACTGAAATGATATTTCAGGTGCTGCAAATATATTTGAAATAAATAATTAAAAAACAAATGATTTGAGTAATATGTTGTACCGGGTTTAATAAGTTAATTTTATTTTAATTGAATGATAAAATAAATCATGATATGCATATATAAAGATTTTAAAAACTTGGGAAAAAATCTTAAAAGTATAAAATTGGATAAAATAAAGTAACAAAGAAACAATCACATTCAACACGAAACTGGATAGAAAAGGATGAAAAGGAAACAATTAAATTCAACCCAAATTATCACAATGAACATGTAATTTAGCTAATAAGAGGTGGGTCATCCTACAAAACTCACGATCCAAGTCACGAGATCACGATGATTTGATGGAAATGAAATTGAAAAAAACCATAAAGTTAATTTTTTAAAAAAAAAACATTGCACAATGAAACCGGAAAAAAAAACCAAAAAAAGGATGTTGACTCTGTAAATTGTTCAAATCCATTACCCCGTCATTAGAATGAAAGCACCATAAATAAATAAAAAAAACCACGAAGTTCATTTTCTAAAAAATCAAATGTTGAAGGATGAGACTATAGAAAAAAATCATCACACAAAAGGATTTAATATATATATATATAATTAAAAGAATGAGGATGAAAAATAAAAATATAGAATAACAAAAAAAATTGATTGGAGAGCTAAATTGAAAAGGAAAAAACTCTAATAAAATAAAAAAAATAAAAGAATAAGAACTAAATTAAGAAGAAAATACACTATAAATTTTAATTGAATGATGAATTTGAAATCCAATAAGATTTTAATAAAAGGATCAGGGATAAAAAAAGATGGGGTAATACTTCTAATAACATGATTTAATGGTATATTTTTTTTAAAAAAAGGTGTCACATATGTTATTAAAAAAACATGAGAGTCTCCCCTATATTGGTACATGAGCATCACATATTAATAACTTTTAAAATTTTTAAATTAATTATTCAACATAAAAAAATTATCTTTTATAAATAAATATAGAATTAAAAAATAAAAACCTCTATAAAAAGATATGAAAAGAACCTTTTACATATGCCCCTCTTTTTTCTCATTTAAAGGGGAAAAAATCTTTTAATTGTTTACCAAAAAATAAAAAGATATAATTTTTTTCATCAACAGTTTGTATTTTTTTTTAATCTTAGGTAAATAAGTCATTTTATTATTCCAAGAAAGTTGAAATTACATATATACCTCTGAACGATTCTTAATGAACAACGGATCATTGAAAAAGACTGAATTGCTTCAAACTAGAGGCATCAAATTTTCTCAACCAAGGGCAAACAAAAAAAAAACAATTTAACAGCTTAAGTTTATTAATGAAAGAGGGGAGAAGGTGGCAACTCTTATAATTTGTTTATGATTATTAATTTGCTTATGATTATTAATTTGCAGGTAAATGATGTGATAAGAAGCAGTAGGGGGGTGATGCTGGGAACGTGGAGGGTGGTGATGCAGTATGACAGACACCATGCATCCATGTTGGTACCAGGTGGGCTGTCATAATCATGAAGCTGTTAAAACGTACAGAGTTTACTATCATATTTAGTATGTAATAGCTGGTGTAATTATGATTTAAAAAATATATATTTAATTAAAAATATGGTTAATATTAACATTAAATATAAAATAATTTAA
>SRLM01000726.1:0-42736 GCA_015708895.1 Populus ilicifolia
ATAAAAATGCACTTTTGAGTACTAATCAATGCCACTTATATGTAGGCCAGCTGGAGTCTTATACTCTCTCTCTTCCTTTATTTATTTATTTATATTTTTTAAGGCATATGTATTTATAGGTAGTTGTGATTATAGCTCACATCTTCCTTTAGTTTTACTTTCAAGAACGACTTAAACACTCTCTATGGGCTGGGGATAGGCTTTCCATCTAGATTTCTTAAAAACTGGTAAGCAGGGTCTTTTTCAGTCAGATTTCTAAGACTATATCGAACATATTCGTTATGGAATAATGGCTATAAATCATGAATTGCATGATGCACATATCTACTAGGATGCGTATTAAGAGCTAATAGAAGATTATCTAAAAACTCCTTACATAGGTCATCCTTAATGAATTGTATTTTATCTTCATGATTTATAGATACCATTCCTAAATAATGAAATTATGCATTACAAGTCCATCTGGCACATCGATAATAGACTTTCAGTCATTTTGCATGATATTTCTTTACAAAAGTGCTTTTATCTATTTTAGGTATGTGTGGAATGAAGGAATTAAAGGACTCACTTGATAGTCGAACCTTTGCTTCAATAAGCCAATAAATATCTTCAGGAATTCCATGATTTATTAGCAACCTCAATCTTGCACATCTAACTCGATAATTTTTTGTAATTGTATTTTAAGGCAAAACGAGAAAATACTTTTTCAATTGTTTAAGAGTGGTATCCATTTTTCAAAATAAGAAGGAATAAGAAATTGAACAAATATATACACAGATATCAATTATTATAGGAAACTAAAAAAACTAACTTTAGAGTCACAAAGTACTGTTATCCGTTATTTAACTGAGGTGAGAGAGACTAGTAAAACAAGAGTCACACATAAAAAAAACAGAAAAAAAATAATAATCAACCTTTATCTACAAGATCAATCAAACCAATGGATTCATTTTCACTAAGAATATTATCAAAGTAAGCTTTCAAATGATGTCTATTTATCTTAGAAACATTGTTATTCTTTGGATTCTCAATATCAAAAGCCCTATAGGATACACATATTTCTCAATAAATAGACTGTTCCATCTTTATCTTAACTCTCTAGAAAATAAATGTAGTCGAGAATTATAAAGCAAAACTTTTTGACCAATATTAACTTTTTGACAGTTTTCACAAGTTTTGCATAATGCATACATGTCCTTAAACATAGTCGGTCAATAAAATCTATTTTAAAAGATTTTTGCAATTATCTTTCTTTATGAGAAATGACTCTCACATGCTTTAGAATGACAAAGTTTAATAACACTACTTACCTCATTGTCAGGAATGCATCTTTAAAATATTTTATCAGGACAATATTTGAATAAGTTAGAGTCATCCCAATAAAAATTTTTCACTTCATTCAAAAACTTTTCTTCATATTGAGTACTCCAATGAGTTATGAAATCTCTTGAAACAAGAAAATTGATATTTTTAGTAAATCAAGGCATTAAACTAAAAGAAAGTAAGGATTCTTTAGCAAAGTAATCATCGATTGGTGTGATGTCAGTTGTCGAATTTGTTGTCACTCTTTACAAAAGATCTACATCAATATTTTCGGTTTCTTTTTCATTTGTGATTTCTTCCTAAGAATAAATTATTTACACATCTTTATATTCATCAAACTCTATTTTTCTCACAATAGATTCAAATTGATCATAAACTAATTCGTCAATAAGATGTACTTCCTAAGAATCATTATCATCTCTAAGTTGTTTACAAATGTTGAAAATATTCATCTCCAACATCATGTTTTTAAAAGATAGCTTCATCTATCCATTCCTACAATTAATCAATGTATTAGAAGTTACAAGAAATGGATGTCCTAAAATAACAAGAAAGAAATTACATGCTTCAACAGGTTGTGTGTGTAAGACAATAAAATCTACAAGATAAATGAATTTATTGACTTATACTAACACATCTTTAACTATTTCTTTGGGTGCTTTTACATATCTATCTGTAAGTAAGAGAGTTACAAAAGTTGGTTTTAACTCACCTAGATGGAGACTTTGAAAAAATAAATATGAAAGTAAATTCACACTAGCTCCAAGATCAAGTAATACTCTTTCAAATTTATGTTCTTTAATAAAGCAAGAAATTGTAGGACAACCAGAGTTTTTATATTTCAAAGAATTATTGTTTTGAAGAATGACACTTGTTCGGCTAAAAAGGTTTTTTTTTCACATTCAGTTTTTTCTTCACAGTGCATAAATCTTTTAAAAAATTTGAATAAGAAGGAACCTATTTAATAACATCTAGCAAAGGTATATTGATCCTTACCTATTTTAAAGTTTTAAAGATTTTAAAGTTGTGATTGACTTTTTTTTATTTGGTCATGACATGAGGAAATGAAAGTGCTGATAAGGAATTAGTCCTTTCTTTGTATATTCAAATTCAACCTTATCCTTACTATAAGATCTAAACTTTTGGCCTAAACTTAAGCCCAAGTGAACCCAAACTCAACCTAAGTTAACCTATGTATTTAAAAAAGAGTTGTAAGAGAATTTTTTTTTCTCTCTTCTAATTCCTATAGCCACTATGACTCTCCCCTCCTCAAACCAAAGATTTTAGTTTTTGATCTTGAGTTTTTGGTTCAAAAAAGGTAAAAGTAACAAGTAAGTGGTTCTCTTTCATATTACTTTTGATTATAGTTTGTTTATGGAATGATTAAATAATAGATTAGGGTTTATAAAAATTAGAAGTTCATGTTGTGAAGATTGATTTATGATTATTAAGGATATAATATTAGGTGATTAATTAGTATGTTGTTGAAAATAAGGATTTATGAATTGATTGATTTAAATTAATTTTTATGGGTTAAAAAATTTATTTTAACCTTGCTGAAAAATCTAGACAGAATGATCTTAAGGTTGAAGATGACCAAATTTTATTTTGGTCCTTAAGTTGTGAAAGTTTTAGTTGAGTCCCTAAACTTTGAAAAAAATTATAATTTCACCCCTAAATGTATTTTGAGATTCTGGATAGTGTTATTATGAGGTTAAGGATGATGAATCTTAGTTTGATAATTGATTTGGAATATTTTTAGTTTGGTCTCTTAATTTTAGGAATTTACATTTTAGTCCCTAAACTTTATGAAAATCTCAATTCAGTCCCTGGTTCATTCTAGAAAGAATTTAGGATGGTTTATGGTTGAAAATTCAATATGTTTATGTATTTCCAGATTGGTCCTCTAATTTTGGTAAAATTACATTTTGGTCCCTATTTTGGAAAAATTATTGTTTTAGTCCATAAACTTAGGAGACTAAACCTAGTTTTATTTTATGCATTTTGGATTTTTTTTTTAATTTTTTTGTAGTGTATTTCATATATTGTTGTAGGTTCTCCTATCGATCCTCAATAGGATTTTCGGGTTTTTCATTTGATATTCCTTTTAATCTATATTCTTTCAGGTGAGTGGGATAATATTTAATATGCATATAATATCAATAAATATGTATGTTGATTATAAGATGAGTATGATTAGTTAATCTCTTGAATATTTATATATTTTGCCTTATTTTCTAAGTACTCATCTATTCTTGAATTTGAACTTGCATTCTGTCGAGTTAAATTCTATTTGATATGACATACATTTCTTTGATGATTCTGTAAATATCTATTATTCTTTGATATAGGACTTGTTAGTAACTTCATGTTAACAGAGAGTAGTTAGCATATGTGCATATAATATTCTGTATACCTAATGGTGAGAGAGGCATTAGCCTATGGCGATTGATCATTCCATAGTAGTCACCTTTGGGTGTCATCTGGTCACTTTTGAGTGTCATCTGGTCACCCTCAGGTGTCATCTAGTCACCTTCAAGCATCATCTGATCTCTGACATATATTCCACTACGTTATGATAATATGTTTAGTATATATATATATATGTATATCAAGATAAATCATATTGTAAAATATTAATATCTAAAATGTGTATTAAATATTATTCCCTCACTGAGTTGGTTGAACTCACTCCTCATTTTTAATATTATTTCGGTATGCCTTGCTTTTTTTGCAAGGCTTTTCTTTTAGTTTTGATTTGATATCTTAAACGCTCCACTATTATCCTATTTTAATTAAGTTTGGATTTTAACAATATAATGAGTATTATGAATTATTGTTTTTGTCTTAATTATTGATGAAGAGTTTTGAACTATCTTTTGGGTTTATCAGTTTTGAATAATATAATATTTCTGAAGATTATGAAATGCTGCGTATTTTTAAATAACTTGTTATTTTGATATGTCCATTTTGAGGTTTAGCGTAGGTGAGGTGTCCTTTTGACACTGCTTCTGCGTTGCTGGTCACGGACCCAGGATTCGGATCGTGACACTTACCCTTAGAGATTAACTCATCATCTTTCTCATAAGGTTCAAGAGTGGGTTTTTCAATAACCTTACCACTGTGAAAAGTAGTGACTTATTTAACTTGATCTAAGTGTTGGCTTCCAGAACTACTTGTATTTGCATTATATTACCCTTTGGGATTTTATTGTGGTTGAGATAAAAACTTACCTTTCTCTTGAAAACTCAGAGTAGATGCCAATTTTACAAGAGTATATTTAAAATCTATCATGCTTTGAGCAAGTTGAGTATTGATTGTCTCTTGCTTTTCAATTAATGCATCCAATGTTTCCTTAAGATTTCTTATAGGAGGCGGAGCATAAGAAGGTGCATATCCATAAGAATTTTAGAAATTATGGTGTGTTTGAAATGATGGTTGTGAAGTTTATGCATTGTTATCATCACTCTTCCAACTGAAATTTTGGTAATTTCTCCAACGAAGGTTGTATATTTGCAAGTATATGTTATGATTGGGCCTTTGGAAACTGTTTAAAGCATCGACTTGTTCATGGAGACATTCCTTAAAAGAAAGCAAAGTTATACAGTCATTAGTTGAGTTGTTTATTTGTTTACAGATTTGACACACAATGTCTTGAATAAATTTTAATTCACCATTCTTTTTTAATTCTAGTTCTTTATCTTTTCTAGTTAAAGATGCAAACTTGGCTTAGAGGTCATGATCTTCCCTAAAGTTGTATATAACTCCACTAGATGTATGAAGTTGAGTTTTACTCGGTGCCTTATAAGTACCTACAATGTCCCAATTTTAAGCATTTTCAATTAACAAGTCTAAGTACTCCATTGCTTCATCAGGGTTTTTATCTTTAAAAGTTCCATTACATATCAATTCAATCATTTACCTATCTTTAGGTGTTAACCCTTCATATAAATATAAAACTAATCTTGATGATTCAAAACCATGATAAGGGCAAATATTAAGCAAGTCTTGATATCTATCCCAACATTGATAAAATGTTTCTCCTGGTTTTTGAGTGAAGGTGATGATTTATCTTTTGAAAGAGTTTGTCCTATGAGAAGAAAAAAAACTTCTTTAAAAACTGTTGTTACATTTCATCTCATGTATGAATGGATCCAGGTATTAAATTTTATAGTCATGTTTTAGCTTTATCTTTTAATAAAAAAAGAAAAAGCTTTAACCTGATGGTGTTTATGCTACAATTTGAGTCATTATATATGTTGCAGACCTCCTTAAATTCCCTTAAATGTAAATATAGATTTTATAAATCTAAGCCATGAAAAAAAGGTAAAAGTTGAATAATGTCCGGCTAAAAATTAAAATGAGATCTATCAGGGGGAAAAACTGTACATGAAGATACATTTGTTCTTGTGGGATTCATTTGATCTCTAAGTATTCTAACATGATTATTGTTGCAATGTCACGGTCGCACAAATTAATTACCCTAGCTTAAATCATACAAGATAGTATAGAGCAAGTAAGGGATCGATCCCACGAGGAAGATTTAGTTCAGATTTTTATGCTATATGTTATGTAATTGGGGAGTTTTGATTTGTGATAATCTAAAATATGGAAGAAATTAAACTAGTGAACACAATCAATTAAAACTGAAATTTATCAAGAAAACAAACCTTGGTCATAAGCACACATCCACCTACAGAAATCAGAACTGATCCTTGAAACGAAACTCCAGTTTATATTCTGAATTTTTATCTTTTCTTAACTTTGGTTAATTAACGGATCCGCCGTATAACTAGTCCTAACCAACAAATAATCACAGTGTCCGCACTAATGATTTAATCTAATGGCAGCCTTAAGATCTAAATAAATTCATTAATCTTAACAACCAAGTTGTCTGCTTGTGTTGCTTTGATCGAATGTTTTCCCTAAGTTTAATAACGTAGTTCCGCCATAATTATCAAGCTTAGTTGCTTCACAAGTTTATATACCCTAACTCCGGTTTTGATATCAAACTTAGCAATAGATTGTTCACAATAATAACTTAGAGTCTGCTCTAGCAATTATCAACAACAATCATAGAAAATATGCATAGGAAAACAATCATACTCATTCATAATACAAACTGAAAATAAATGGAAGAATAAATCTCACAGTTCTTGAAATATGAAAGTTTCTGCGTCCTTGCAACCAAGAAAAGAGCTTAGCCTTGCATATCTATTGAACAACTACTCCTAAAGATAAAAGAAAGCATTATTTCTAGGATGTAGAGAGGAGAGTTTATGTTTCTTCACTTCTAGTTGCTGCACCCTTTCTTTGATTCTATTGCACTCCCTCCTCCCTTTTCTTAGCTCTCTTGGTGTCTATATATAGGCTTCAATGGCAGATTTTCTTGCTTTTTTTATCAATAATGATGGCTGCCAAACATGCCAAACTTTGACATTAGTAATCACCACCAACAACCCACCATTGTAGCCTCCTTCTTTGACAACGGCAGCATTCCAACTTGCAGCTGGTTTGTGGTTGGTGATTTGAGGTTAGTGGATTGAGGTTGGTGGCTACTTTTCTTGACCTTCTAGATTGATTTACTAGAGAAGCTAAATTGCTGAAATTATAACTTGGATGATAGTTTAGAAGCTTCAAAACATAATTTGGACTCATTTCTTCACGAAACCTGATTGCTGGCAGAATTCAGTTTACACTATTCTTATTCTTACACCATTAGTGTGAAGCACAATATTAAAGAGTGAACAAGATAACAAATACAAAACATATTAATATCAAATATTAAAGTCCATGTTACGTTTACACTATTCTTATTCTTACACCATTAGTGTGACATTTTCATCTTGACATAATAAAATTAGCTAAATATAATGAAAGAGAGAAACAAAAATAAATAAGATAAGAACATAAATAAAATAAAAGTTAACTAAGTAAAGGAAAGGAATTGAAAGGAAGAAACAAGATATTAATTAAAACAAAACTTAAGCATTACAAAAATACAAAGAGTGAAAGTAAGAGCATGATCTTGATCTAGAAACTCCAAGATGCCTAAATGCATGGCAAATGCCTCATTTTATAGGCCAAAATTGGGAACTATTGATTTGATGACTAATTGATGAGTGGGTGACCAACTCTTGACTTGGTGACAATCCTTATCTTTTCTTGGCTGAATAAGACGTCATTGATAACGTCAAAATTTAAACCTGACCTCCATATAAAATTATAGAAAATTATCTCAGCTTTCTAGGAAAAACAATTAAGGTTATTTGGACTTTTAGAACTAAAAATATAGGTTAAACACTAAACACTGTCTGAGCTGCTGGATAGATTTATACTTCTTTATTGATGCTACAATTTGGATTTGAAACACAGCCTTATAAAACCAAAACTCTGCTTAAAAGTTATATGTCTATGTCTTACCTTTCCATCAATATAAAAAGACCTAAATTCGAGATCTACAACTCTAGATATGACCCAATTACTAAACAATGTTCCAGTTTGGACTACACTAACATCTCTTTATCCTTTCAATTTCAATATTTAAACTCATCAATCAATCTTTTCATTTATGTGATAGGCCTACATTTAAGATAAATATTTACCATAAATTAAATTTATCTTATATTATTAGATATTTTATTATAAAACATGCCTTTGTTAAAGATTTATTAATACTTCAAGTGCAAAATGATGATATAAAACCTTGATAAAAATGTGTTTTTAAGTACTAATCAGAACACACACTTTTTGAATCCTAGATAAATATAGATTGGACATAACCTAGTGAACCAGATCCTTTTTTATTCTCCTTGTCATGAATGAAGCGTGAGGATTTAGTGAGCTTAACAAATTGCTCAAGACTTATGACATGTTAGATTTCAAGTATAGAGGACAAATCATGTAACAACCTAAAATTTTTATAACACTTTTAAAAAATAAATGAGTAATATATATATATATATATATATATACATGAAGTTTTTACCTAAGTGGACAATAGTTATTTATTGGTTGATCTATCTAATGAACTTAATTCATCTCGCGAATAACATATAATAATTTGTTCTATGCTTGTGCCTTAGTTATTAGTACTTAAAAGTGCATTTTAATCAAGGTTTTATATCATTATTTTACACTTAAAGTATTAATAACTCCTTAACTAGAGCATGTTTTATAATAACATGTGTAATAATATAAGATATCTTTAGTTTATAATAAATATTCATCTTAAATGAAAGCATGACACATAAATAAAAATATTGATTGATAAGTATAACTATTGAAATTGAAAAGATAAAGAGAGAGTTAAGCTTAGAAAAGAGATGTTAGTTCAATTCAAACTAGAACACTATTCAATCATTAGGTCATATCTAGAGTTGTAGATCTTGAAATTCAATTTGGTTTATATGGCTAGAAAGCTAAGATATAGGCTTAAAATATTCATAAGGGTCTAAGACTCAATTCTGTCAATTGGAAGTTCAATCTTAGCATCAAAAAAGAAGTCTGAATTTGTCCTGCAACCCAAATATTGTTCAGTGTTTAGCCCATATCTCAAGTTCTAGAAGTCTAAATGCAACGATTCTTTTTTAATTAGAAAGGTGAGATAATTTCTTAGAACTTTCATGAAGACTATATGTTTAAATTTTGATGTTAGGAATGATGTTTTGTTTAGACAAGAAGATAAGAATTGTTACAAAGTCAAGATGTGGCCTCTCACTCAACAATTAGTTATTAAATCAATAGTTTTAAATTTTAGCCTATAAAAGGAGGTTTTTGCCATGCATTTAGGCATTTTGGTTTTTATATCAAGATCAAGGGTTTTGCTCTCTTTCTTTATATTTTTGTAATGCTTAAGTTTTGTTTTCATTAATCTCTTGTTTATGCTTTTCATTTCCTTTTCTTTAATTAGTTAACTTATATCTTATTTATATTCTTATCTTATTTATCTATATTTCACTTATTTATAATGTTCAACTAAGTTTATTATGTCAAGGTGAAAAGGTTATACAAATAGTGTTAGGAAAAATATAGTATAAATTCAATATGGACTTTAATGTCTGATACTAATATATTTTGTATTTGTTATCTTGTTCACTTTTAATATTTTGCTTGTTAAATGGTTAATTTAGATTTATATTGTATAACTGTTGATACAACAAATACTTGGCGCTTTCATAACCTAACCATATGGTATAACCAACACCTCTACTATAAAAGGAACTTGATTTGTTGTTAACATAAGTTATCACCATGAATACTTGATAATATGTATAAGTATTGACATTACTCAAATAAGATAATTAATATAATCATGTTAATAAATTATAATCTAAGTGAAACATCCTTTGTGTGTGGTTTCCAGTTAAGTGATAAAAAGAGTTTATACTATACTTGTTTGAAATACCATTAGTGGATCCTATAACCTTGATATTTATTTTTATTATTTTTTAATCCTCGCATTAATCTTACATCTCAAATTCCTCTTTAACTTATTATTATTATTATTATTATTATTATTATTGTTATTATTATTGTTATTATTATATAGTCAACTTCCCTATGGTTCAATCCCAGTTTTGCTAGGTTATTTATTATTTCGACACTCTTACACATGGGAGAAGATGTTAGTATTTTGGTCGTGTCACTTAGCTTTTGCGTCATGGTAATGTATCCTACAAAATTTGTTATTTATGTTAACTTTCAATTTTCAACTGAACAAATATTCAAATTATATTATTGAAATAAATAATTAACCAATTTCATATTTTACTTCATTATGCTCAAAAGTAAATTCATGAATAAGATTTTTTAATCTCACCTTTTTAATATTTCATCCTTTATATCTCTCATTTGAGGTCTTTCATTCATTATAAAATAAATCATTTAATCTTACAAGGTAATTGCATCATCTACTTAAAAATAACACTATCTATAAGAATACTAACAAAAAGAGTTGTTCTTTTACATTCCATCTCCATTTTTATCATTTAAAATGTATGCCTTCAAGATATTATCCAAAAAATTTCATAATAGTTCAGGTCAAACATTTTAATACCATTGTTCTATGATTACCTTATATAATTACATGACTATTTAATCTCCAATAATTTACTTGTTTCTAAATTTCATATAGTTAGTTAATATTTAATTTCTAACTTTAGCAGTTCATTTACCATATAATCAAAATTATCATTGCAAATGTTTTATTACACAACAAATATTCTAGTTGAATCATAACCACTACCAATAGAATTTCATTCCACTATCATAATTGCCACCAAATTCCTAACATGTCAAAAATCATACAACCCTTATTCTAACATAATTACATTACACAAAACAACTAATATGACATTTTATAATTATACAATAAATGGTTCTCATATTGTATCATTTTATCACAATAATTTGAAATAAAATACAAATATATATCATCAATATCCTCAACTATACCATATCTTAATGGTCAATGAAATTTTATTGTTATAATTTCTAATCTAACTTTTAAATTGTAACATTATTCTCTTTGTCATAAAAGCCATCTTTAATTTTCTACTTAGATTTATTAGTTTATCAACCATTTCATGCATTCTTCTTAGTTAATACAAACTTTGTCTCCATCCTTCATAATTATTATGTTTTCATTAATTCAATTTCATTGATATAACAATTATTACCATTAAAATAATTACTGACACGACTAAAGAGTTGATGTCTTCTCCCACATATAGCAGTGTCAAAGTAATAAATAACCTGATAAGACCGGGGTCGAATCACATAGAAGTTAACTATATAAATTATAAATAAAAAAATAAATAATAACAAAAAAGAAGTTAAAGAGAGCTTTGAGATGTGATATTAATGTAAGGATTTAAACAAATATAAAAAAATTATTAAGATTAGAGAATCTACTAATAGTATTTTAAATAAGTATAATATAAAGTCTTTTTATTATTCAACTAAAAACCACACACAAAGAAGATTCCAATCAGATTATAATTTATTAACATGATTATATTAATTATCTTATTTAAGTAATGTTAATACTTATAAATATTATCAAGTATTTATAGTGATAACTTATGTTAAAAAGAAATCAAGTTCTTTTCATAGCATAGGTGTCGGTTATACCATATAGTTGAGTTATGAAAGTGTCAAGTATTTGTTGTAGTAAAGGTTATTTAATACAAATCTAGATTAACCATTTAACAAGCCATGTATTAAAAGTGAGTAAGATAATAAATACAAAATATATTAGTATCAAACATTAAAATCTATGTTGAGTTTATATTATACGTATTCTTACATCATTAGTATAATATTTCACTTTGACATAATAAACTTGGTTGAACATTATGAATATGAGAAACATAGATAAACAAGATAAGAACATAATTATATGATTATAGTAAAGGAAATGAAAAGTATAAATAAGAGATTAAGAAAAATATAACATGGAATAAAACTTGAACATTACAAAATACAAGAAAAGAGAGTAAGAGCAAAATCTTGATTTGAAAATCAAGATACTTAAATGAATGGAAAAATCCTCCCTTTATATGGTCAAATTTAAAACTATTAATTTGATGACTATTTATTGAGGGTGGTGACCTCTTGACCTGGTAACAATTATTATCTTTTTGTCTGTAAAAAACATTATCGTTAACATCAGAATTTAAATAGATAGTCTCATGAAAGTTATAGAAAATTATCTTACCTTTCTAATTAAAAAGGAATCGGTTGATAGTCTCATGAAAGATATAGAAAATTATCTCACCTTTCTAATTAAAAAGGAATCGGTGTATTTGGACTTCTAAAACTCGAGATACGGGCTGAACACTGAACAATTTCTAGGTTACAAGATAAATTCAAACTTCTCTTTTGATGCTAAGATTTGGACTTTCAAATAGCAAAATCAAGTCTTAGACTCTTATGAATATTTTAAGCTTATGTCTTAGCTTTCTAGCTGTATAAACCAAATTGAAATCCAAGATCTATAATTCTAGATATGACATAATGACTAAATAGTGTTCCAGTTTGAATTGAATTAGCATATATTTTCTAAGTTTAACTTTTTCTTTATCCTTTCACTTTCAATAGTTAATCTCATCAACCAATCCTTTAAATTGTGAGATATGGCTCCATTTAAAATGAGTATCTACCATAAATTAAAGTTATCTTATATTATCATACTTGTTATTATAAAATATGTTTAAGTTAGGGAATTGGATGATACTTTAAGTGCACTATGATGATATAAAGTCTTAATGAGAATGCACTTTTAAGTGCTAATCAATTACACCATTATAGTTTTGTATTAACTGATGATTCTTTTACAATGTCTTATTAATAATCCAATGAGTTAATAATTCAAGCATTAATAGTTCCATACAAGGTTTTTAACCAATTCACAATCTTGGTCCTGAAGTTATTATATATCATAATCAAAACCTTGTAATCAATTTTACAAAACATCATTTTATTTTTCAATAATATATCATGATCATAAATCAACTTTTCAATCAATCATATGGCACAACAAGACCATTTTACCATATCAATTTTCCTATACATCAATCAATTGATGCCCTTAGTCCATTACTAAGCACTAGCCTTATCACCAGGTCATTAGTTCTAATAGCCCATTCCCAATTATTAGCTCCATTATTAGGTCACTACTTTTAACAACCTATCATCAGGCACTAGTTTCTAAATATATCTATTCCTACATTTACACAACAATTGCATATATAATAAAATCACTTTACTAATCTTGAATCTGATATTCTATTCATAACACACAAATTTCACTTCAAGATAACAACTATTACATTTTATATTAGTTATATTTTCATTAACACAACCTTTAGTTTCATTCAGGCAAGTTAGTCAATCACATTTATTTCCTTATTATATACAATCCTATATATATACACAAACACATTGAAAGAAATGATAATAAATCAACTCTTATAGATTTTACAAAATAAAAGGATCCAGGTACAAGGCACCTACCTTAGGTTTATATACATACTATTACTCTCTATTAGTGTCTTATCCTTATAACCTCTATTATACCATTACAAGATTTAATTTCACAATCAATAACTCTTATTCATATCAAAATCAAAGTATTCATTTTTTTTTCAAAATTATACATGCACAAACTTAAATAAATTCATTCATTCATGTGTTTTTCATTTTTATCCTCTCAATCAAGGATAACATCTTAAGCAAAAGAATTGTTACTTACTCAAATCAATGTAACTCACATATATTGAACATTGTTTAGTATTTCTTTCATAACTCAACCTTTACAACTTAGATCTAGGTATGGTTTAATCATTTTAAAAGCTAAAACGCATATATTTAGTTGTTAAAAAGGAAAAGAAATCAAATTAAGGTATTAGCATACTAAACATTACTCATTTCACACACATTTACATTTGTTTATCAAGTTATTACATGACTTGTTTATGGTCCTCAGTCCTTAACTAGAGTTTCATAACTCCAAATCGAGCCAGGTCAATTTTCAATGAAATTAACATCTTCAAGCATAACTTTTATGAAGGAACATGTCCAAATATATGTCATTATTAAGTCTTAAATCTAGCAAAAAATTAACGAGCAGAACTTGTCATGTGGCATACAACCTAACCCCTCTTTAGTATTTCATCCATATCTAAATTTACATAACTCCATATAAAGTAAAAATTATTTTAATTGAAATTTAACACACTTATTTACAACTCTCTTGAAGAAGAATGTTTCAAAGTTTATCAATAGCGAGTCCTAAATCTAGCTAAAAGTTAGAAAACAAAATTTTCCACTAGGATTTAGTTTTGTTTGGACTTTACTTGGTTTTTAGCTTTTATATAAAATTATATAATTCAAAATTAATCAAGACCAATTCCATTTGAAAACTAAGATCCATACATACAACTTTATTAAAAGAAACTAACTTCAAATTCCACCCTCTCAAGTTCAAGATTACGTTAGAAATTTGTTTAGGACTTGGTTTGGGTTGCACATTTTCTAAGTTTTTAACTAATATTTAAAGCTATATCACTCCAAATTAATCAAGCACAATCTCATTTGAAATATAACATCTATATCTATAACTTTTCTAAAGAAACCAATTTAAAATTTTATTATTTTCAAGTTTTAATATCTATATGATGCCAAAATAGCCCCTATTTTCATCAAAATTTGGGTTGTCATAACAACTCCTTTTTATTTCTATTTAGGTTGCCAAAAAAAGCCTTATTCCATTTTAGAATAATAATCAATCAAAGTAATTTTCTTATCATAACTTTTGTTAACATTAGCCAAAATTCAGAATTCATTCCATCTTTCTAGATTTCATACTTAATCATGTTAATTTTTAACACTAACATATAACTACACTTAATAAGTTAACTGTTTGTCATGCCAATTGTTTCAACAATTCCATTTTACATATTTTAAAATATGCTCTCAACATGTAATTCACATTTCTTACCAACAAGTTCCTTAATTTTCCCCTCATATTATTGCTAAACACACACACATATAAACTCCTAATCAATTAAACTAATTATATCACCATAAATCATTTATCTTATCAAGGTCTTCATAATTCGATCTTCAATTATTCATAAATTCCTTATAAAACATGTTTATCCAACTCAATTTTTAAATCTTAACCCATTAATACAATCCTTCAACATTTATACTTATATTCAAATTCATAATATACTAGCATGAAAATCAATTGAAATTTGTTAATTTATTTAATTCAATTCTCCTCTCTTTTTTGTTTACCTATTTTTGATTGGCCATGCCCTAAAAGTTTTTCATCTCTCATAATTTTACTTCAATAACATCATCTAAACCCATCATCATCATTTATCACAAGAGACACATCTACTTTACATAATTTCAACAATTTCATAAACTCTACTTTCCTTACAATTTAGTAATTTCTAGACTCTACACCAAAAACATAATTAAATTCTTGTATAAAAACAACTTACCTAGATATTTTGAACACAAATCAAGTGTCACTGCATTATTCAATTTACTATTTACCTTCCTCCTCGTTAGATTCTTCACCGTTGCTCACTAAAACCTCACTTTAAATTCCTAACTTTCTAAAATTCTCTTATATTCTTTGTTTCTTTGAGAATTTTTAGTTAGAATCACTCATTCTCTTATTTTTTATTCTTTTTTTTCCAGCAAACCCATTAGTTATAAATAAAGAAAGAACTAATTTTTTTTCATTTTTCCACTTATTTATGAACTTGCAAATAGAAAATCTACATGGTATTTTTTTTAATTTCGTTCAAATATTTCCAATTTATATAGCCTTGTCATACTCCAATTACTCTTAAATTGTAATTTAAGGTAGAACAACATGTTAGGAGTCTACTAATAAAATTTTATCTCGATCTAATAATTAGTACTTAAAAGTACATTTTTATCAAGGTTTTATGTCATCATTTTGCACTCGAAGTATCAATAACTCCTTAAATAAAGCATGTTTTATAATAATATATCTAATAAAATAAGATACCTTTAATTTATGGTAAATATTAATTTTAAATGGAGGCCTATCACATAAATGAAAAGATTGATTGATGAATTTAAGAATTGAAATTGAAAGGACAAAAAGATGACTAAACATAGAAAAAAGATGTCGATGCAATCCAAACTAGAACACTATTTGGTAATTGGGTCATATCTGGAGCTGTATATCTTAAGCTTAGATCTACTTTATATTGATGGAAAGGTAAGACATAGGCCTATAACTTTCATATGGAGCCCAAGATCTAAAAAGATCATTTTCAAGTCCAAATTATAGCAACAACAAAGAAGTCCGAATTTGTCCTCCAACCCGAGCACTGTTTAATGTTTGGCCCATATCTGGAGTTGTAGAAGTCCAAATGAGTTGAATAGTTTACACAAGAAAGCTGAGACAATTTCCTACAACTTTCATGTTTTCAAGGGGCTCTAATTTTAATGCTATCAATAATGTTTTGGGCAGACAAGACAAGATAAGAATTGTCACCAAGTCAAGAGTTGGTCACCCACTCATCAATTCATCATCACATCAATAGTTCTCAATTTTGGCCTATAAAAGGAGGCATTTACCATGCATTTAGACATCTTGGTTTCCAGATCAAGATCATGCTCTTGCTTTCTCTCTTTGTATTTTTTGTAATGTTTATGCTTTGCTTTCATTAATATCAAGTTTATGTTTTTCATTTACTTAATTAACTTTTATCTTATTTATGTTCTTATTTTGTTTATTTATTTTTCTTTCTTTTATTATGTTTAGCTAAATTTATTATGTCAAGGTGAAAGGGTTACACTAATGGTGTAATAATAAGTATAGTATAAACTTAATATGACTTTAATGTTTGATACTAACATGTTTTATATTTGTTATCTTGTTCACTCTTTAATACTTTGCTTGTTAAATGACTAATCTTGATTTATGTTGTATAACACTTGGTACAACAAATGCTTCACACTTTCATAGTTCATACTGTATGGTATAACTGACACCTGAGCTATGAAAGGAACTTGATTTGTTGTTAACATAAGTTATAATCATGAATGCTTGACAAGATTTACAAGTATTAGCATTAATCGAATAAGATAACTAATGTAATCATGTTAACAATCTATAATTAGATTGGAACCTCCTTTGTGTGTGATTTCCAATTGAATAATAAGAGTTTATATTATACTTGTTTAACATACCATTAGTGGATCCTCTAACCTTGACATTTGTTATTATCATTATTTAATTCTTACATCAATATTTTATCTCAAAGTTCTTATTTTTTTCTTCTTCTTCTCCTTCTTTTTCTTTATTATTATTATTGTTGTTGTTGTTGTTGTTGTTGTTGTTATTACTACTACTATTATTATTAGTATTATTATTGCTACTATTATTGTTGTTGTTGTTATTTTTTCTATTGTTGTTGTTTATAATTGGTGTCTATAATTTGTACAATTAACCTCTATGTGGTTCGATCCCAGTCATGCCAAGTTGTTTATTACTTCGACGCTCTACACTTGAGAAAAGACATCAATCTTTTAGTCATTTTTAGCGCCATTGCTGAGGAGGTAAGTTTTGTATAAATTATAATATTTATTTTATTTTTTCTTTTTACTTTTCTTGTATATAACTTTGTTTTTTGTCTCTTATTTCTTTTTTTCTTCTTCTTTCTTTTATTTTATTTCTACACATGCATGAGAGTGTGGTCACGTAAATTAAGTGGTAGATTTTGTGGTGTATCCTCATCATTTTTAGAAAATATAGCCGAAGAAGATAATCAATCACTTCATAATGAGAATAATCATGTTAAAACACTTAGAGACCACATGAATCCCACAAGAATAAGAGCACCATCATACATAGTTTTTCCTCCTGATGCATCTCCTTTTAATTTTAAGTCAGACATTATTCAACTTTTACTCTTTTTTCATGGCTTAGAATGGGAAAATCCATACTTACATTTAAGGGAATTTGAGGAGGTTTGCAACATATATAATGATTTAAATTATGGCATGAACACCATCAGATCAAAGCTTTTACCTTTTTCATTAAAAGATAAAGCTAAAACATGGCTATAAAATTTGAGACCAAGATCCATTCGTGCTTGAGATAAAATGAAATAATAGGTTTTTAAAGAAGTTTTTTCCATCTCACAAAACAAACTCTTTCAAAAGACAAATCACCATTTTCACTCAAAAACTAGGAGAAACATTTTACCAATATTAGGATAGGTATAGAGACTTGCTTAATACTTGCCCTCATCATGGTTTTGAAACATAGAGATTGGTTTCACATTTTTATAAAGGGTTAACACCTACAGATAGACAAATGGTTGAATTGATGTGTAATGAAACTTTTGAAGATAAAAACCCTAATGAAGCAATGGAGTATTTAGACTTGTTAGTTGAAAATGCTTAAAATTGGGACACCGCGAGTACTTATGAGGCATTGGGTAAAACTCAACCTCATACATCTAGTGAAGGTATGTACAACTTTAGGGAAGATCATGGCCTTCAAGCTAAGTTTGCATCTTTAGCTATAAAAGTCAAGGCACTAGAATTGAAAAAAAGTGGTCAATTAAAATCTGTTGAAAACATTATGTGTCAAATATGTGAAACAAATGAATACTCAACCAATAACTGTCTAACTTTGTGTTCTTTTAAAGAATGTCTCCATGAATAAACTCATGCTTTAAATAGTTTTCAAAGGGCCAAACACAACTTATACTCCCAAACCTACAACCTTGGTTGGAGAAATCACCCAAATTTTAGTTGGAAGAATAATAATAACAATGTACAAACTTCACAACCAACATTTCAAGCACACCATAATTTCTAAAATTCTCATGGATATGCACCTCCTTATGCTCCACCTCCTAGAAGAAATCTTGAGGAAACATTGCACGCATTCATTGAAAAGCAAGAGACAATCAATACTCAACCTGCTTAAAACATGACAGATTTTAAAGTGCAAAATTGACTTCTGCTCTCAGTTTTCAAAAGAAAGGTAAGTTTTCATCTTAACCACAATAAAATTCAAAGGGGCAATACAATGCAAATACAAGTAGTTCTGGAAGCCAACACATGGATCATGTCAAATTAGTCATTACTCTTCGCAATGGTAAGGTTATTGAAAAACCCACTCTTGAACCTTGTGAGAAAAATAATGAGTCAATCTTTAAGGGTAAGGAAGGGGATGAATCTGAAAATTACAAAGAAACAATTGATTCCTTACCAGCACTTCCATTTCCTCAAGCCATGACCAAACAAAGGAAAGTCAATCACAACTCTAAAATCTTTGAAACTTTCAAACAAGTAAGAATCAATATACCTTTATTGGATGCTATTAAACTGGTTCCTTCTCATACTAAATTTTTAAAAAATCTATGCACTGTGAAGAGGAAATTGAATGTGAAAAAGAAAGCTTTTTTAGCCGAACAAGTAAGTGTCATTCTTCAAAACAATAATGCTTTGAAATATAAAGACCCTGGTTGTCCTACAATTTCTTGCTTTATTGGAGAACATAAAATTAAAAGAGCCTTACTTGATCTTGGAGCTAGTGTGAA
Source organism: Populus ilicifolia (assembly GCA_015708895.1). Taxonomy (NCBI): domain Eukaryota; kingdom Viridiplantae; phylum Streptophyta; class Magnoliopsida; order Malpighiales; family Salicaceae; genus Populus; species Populus ilicifolia. Next base: position 19,440 of record SRLM01000726.1, read on the forward strand.
TTTACTTCCATATTTAGTTTTTCAAAGTCTTAATCTCGATGAGTTAAAACCAACTTCTGTAACTCTTTTACTTGCCGATAGATTTATAAAAGTGCCTAGAGGAATAGTTAAAGATGTGTTAGTACAAGTCAATAAATTCATTTATCTTGTGGATTTTGTTATCTTAGACACAAACCTGTTGAAACATGTAATTCATTTCCTGTTATTTTAGGACGTTCGTTTCTTGCAACTTCTAATGCATTGATTAATTGTAGGAATGGACCAATGAAGCTATCATGTCGAAACATGACATTGGAGATGAATATTTTCAACATTTGCAAACACCCTAGAGATGATAATGATTTACAAGAAGTAGATTATATTAACGAATTATTTTATGATCAACTTGAATCTACTTTAAAATAAAAATGAGTTAGATGAATCTGAAGATTTGAAAATGATTTATTCTGAGGAAGAAATCATAGATGAAAAACACATCAAAAATATTGATATAGATCTTTTGTCAAAAGAGAGAATAAAGTCGACATCTAACATTACACTAATCGATGATTACTTTCCTAATGAATCCTTACTTTTCTCTTAGTCCAATGCCTTGGTATGATAAAAATATCAATTTTCTTACTTTAGGAGATTTGTTAGCTGATTAGAGTACCCAAGATAAAGAAAAGTTTTTGAACAAAGTTTTATTGGGATGACCCTAACTTATTCAAATATTATCCTGATCAAATATTTTAAAGATGTATTTTCGATACTGAGGTAAGTAGTATCATTAAATTTTGTCATTCTGAAGCATGTGGAAGCTATTTCTCATAAAAAGAAACTGCTGCAAAAAATTTTTAAAATGGATTTTATTGGCCTACCATGTTCAAGGACACGTATGCATTCTGCAAAACTTGTAAAAATCCAAAAGTTGATATTGGTTAAAAAGTTTTGTTTTATAATTCACAACTCTATTCATTTCCTAGAGAGCTAAGATCAAGATGCAGCAATCCTTATGGGGCCTGTGATATTGAGAATTCAATGAATGATAATATTCTTAAGGAAAATGGACATCGATTGAAAGCTTACTTTGATAATTTTCATGGTGAAAATGAATCAACTTGTTTGAATGATCTTGTAGATAAAGGTTGATTATTTTGTTTTTCTCACATTGTTTTTGTGTTTCTTTTTTAGTGATTTTTGCTAGTTTCTCTCACCCCGGTCAAATGGTGGACAACGATACTCCGTGACTTAAGTCGGTTTTTTCAGTTTTCCATAATAATTGATTTCTGTGTATATATTTGTGCAATTCTTTGAATCTTTGTTCTAATTCTCATTTGATAATGGACACTAATCTTGAAAAATTAAAAAAAAATATTTTCCTTCTCTACCTCAGAATGCGATTACAAAAATTTATCATGCAAGATGTGCAAGATTGAGATTGTTAATGAATCATGAAATTCTTGAAGATATTCGCTGGTTGATTGAAGCAAAGGTCCGATTATCAGGTAGGTCCTCTAATTTCCTTATTTCACACATGCCTGCAACAGGTAAAAGCACTTTTGCAAAGAAACATCATACAAAATAATTGAAAGTCTGTCATCAATGTGCTAGATAGACTTGTAGTGCATAATGTCGTTCTTTAGGAATGATATTTATAAACCGTGAAGATAAAATACAATTCATTAAGGATGACCTGAGTAAGGAGTCTTTAGATAATCTTCTATTAACTCTTGAGGCATATCTTAGTAGAGATGTGTATCGTGCAATTCATGATTTAGTGCCCTATTTTCATAAAGAACATGATCGATTTAGTCTTGGAAATCTAATTAAAAAAGACCCTGTTTGCTAGTTTTAAAAAAACTAGATGGAAAGCCTATCATCGACCCCTAGAGGGTGTTTAAGTCGTAATCACAACCAAGGGAAGATGTGAGCCATAATCACAACTACTTTTACATACACATGCTTTTTCAAAAATAAATATATAAATAAATAAAGAGAGAGAGAGAGAGAGAATCTGAGACACCAGCTAGCCTACACATAGGTGGTATGATTGCTATTTTCGTTTCTCATTTATAAAATCCTCTCTTCCTTCACTTCATTTCCAATCAACCTATACATTCATCAAATATAGAAGTGTGTAGAAATGACAAGTTTCTCGAGACATCAAATAAAAAGTATTTGTGTTTTTGGTGGATCTAGTCTTAGGAAAGAAAATGAGTTTTTAGAATCAGCAAATCATCTTGGTCAGGTGCTAGCTAAGACAAAGATTCATTTAATGTATAGGGGAGGCAGTATAGGGTTAATGAAAGGTGTGTCAATAGCTGCATTTTTAGGAGGTAGTCAAGTTTTAGGGGTCATCCCCGAAGCTTTAGCATAAGGGGGTATCATTGGAAAAACAATTAGAGAGAAACTTCAAGTCTCCACAATGTCAGCTCGAATGAATGCAATGTTTAACCATATTAATGCCTTCACTGCTTTACCAGGTGGTCTAGGCACATTGGAAGAGATCTTCCATATTTTCTCTTGGGCCCAGCTGCATATTCACCATAAACCTATAGGTTTGTTAAATATTAATGGTTATTATGATAAGTTATTGTCTTTTTTCGATCATGTTGTGGAACAGGAATTTCTAACATCTTCTACATGATAAATCATAATCTCTGTTGCTACTGCTAAACAATTAATTGACCAACTACAATCTTTCATTCCTGTAATTGATCCCTCCATGAGTCTTATAAATTGATCATTTAGGGAAAGCCATAAAAAGCTTAGATTAGATTTGAGTCTTCATTTGTAATTTTTTTTATTGTTTTGTTTTATTATTGTATTTTGTTATTTCTTATATTTGTTTTAATGTATTTTAGGTTTGCCAGTGTTTGTTATTTCAGCTGATATCTTATATACTCTATCTTTCTACCTTAGAACATTGAGGACAATGTATCGTTTTGGTTGAGGGGAAGGTAGTAGCTAAAATAAGAAATTTAACTTACCGTGTTTTCTATTTCATAAAACATATGCAAAATTATTGTTACTATGATGGCAGAGTAAATGAGATCTTTTTATGACTCTTGAGACGCATCTTAGTAATCATTCTTAATAAGGTCTATCATAATACTTCTTGAAATATTTAAGTTTACAAACTCTCACATTGTTATCACTTAATTCTGCTCATATACTCATTTAACATGTATTATTAAACCCTAATTTACACATACACACTTTAACATATGATTATGGGTTGCATATTGGATTATTACATTATTTATGTTCTTTTGTTAAAAGTAACAACTAAGGAAAAAGGATAGTACATAATTTGAAATAAAAAAAAAGAAGCAAAAAAAAAGTAAAAAAAAATGATGATAATAAAAATATAGATAAGTTTGGTTTCATAGCCTCCCTAACATAAGCGATTAAGCCTGAAAGGGTGTTTTAACACCTAATACCCTAACGTCAACTGACTTGGGAGTTATTGGCCCAATGCTTGTTACATGAGTTGAGGAGAAAAGCTTAAGGGAATCAAACATTGCACTATTTACGTATCAGTATCTGCTAACTGAGTTACTAAGCTCATAGGGGTGTCTCAACACTTAATGCTCTAAGACCAACTGGTTTGGGAGTCATTAGTTGAAAACTCGTTACATGGGTTAAAGTTGCATGGTATTTTAATTTATATGTATATATCTAATAATATAAGATACCTTTAATTTATAGTAAATATTAATTTTAAATGTAGGCCTATCACATAAATGAAAAGATTGATTGATGAATTTAAGAATTGAAATTGAAAGGACAAAGAGATGACCAAACATAGAAAAAAAATGTCAATGCAATCCAAACTAGAATACTATTTAGTAATTGGGTCATATCTGGAGCTGTATATCTTAGGCTTAGATCTACTTTATATTGATGGAAAGGTAAGATATAGGCCTATAACTTTCATATGGAGCCCAAGATCTAAAAAGATCATTTTCAAGTTCAAATTATAGCAACAACAAAGAAATCCAAATTTGTCTTCCAACCCGAGCACTATTTAATGTTTGGCCCATATCTAGAGTTGTAGAAGTTCAAATGAGCTGAAGTTTTATAGAAGAAAACTGAGATAATTTCCTACAACTTTTATGTTTTCAAGTGGCTTCAATTTTGACGTTATCAATGACGTTTTAGGCAGACAAGAGAAGATAAGGATTGTTACCAAGTTAAGAGTTGGTCACCCACTCATCAATTAGTCATCAAATCAATAGTTCTCAATTTTGGCCTATAAAAGAAGGGATTTACCATGCATTTAGGCATCTTGGTTTCTAGATCAAGATCATGCTCTTGCTTTCTCTCTTTGTAATTTTTGTAATGTTTATGCTTTGCTTTCATTAATATCAAGTTTATGTTTTTCATTTACTTAATTAACTTTTATCTTATTTATGTTCTTATTTTGTTTATTTATTTTTCTTTCTTTTATTATGTTTAGCTAAGTTTATTATGTCAAGGTGAAAAGATTACACTAATGGTATAAGAATAAGTATAGTGTAAACTTAATATGGACTTTAATGTTTGATACTAACATGTTTTGTATTTGTTATCTTGTTCATTTTTTAATACTTTGCTTATTAAATGACTAATCTTGTTTTATATTGTATAACACTTGGTACAACAAATGCTTGGCACTTTTATAATTTATATTGTATGGTATGACAGACACCTGAGTTGTGAAAGGAACTTGATTTGTTGTTAACATAAGTTATAATCATGAATGCTTGACGAAATTTACAAGTTTTAGCATTAATCAAATAAGATTACTAATGTAATCATGTTAACAATCTATAATTAGATTGGAACCTCCTTTGTGTGTGGTTTCCAATTGAATAATAAGAGTTTATACTGTACTTGTTTAACATATCATTAGTGGATCCTCTAACTTTGACATTTGTTATTATCATTGTTTAATTCTTACATCAGTATTCTATCTCAAAGTTCTCATTTTTTTCTTCTTCTTTTCTTTCTTTTTCTTTTTCTTTATTAATATTATTATTGTTATTGTTGTTATTATTATTATTACTACTATTGCTGCTACTACTACTATTATTATTAGTGTTATTATTATTACTATTATTATTGTTGTTGTTATTTTTTACTATTGTTGTTGTTTATAATTATTGTCTATAATTTGTACAATTAACCTCTCTGTGAGTCGACTCCAATCTTGCCGGGTTATTTATTAATTTGACACTCCTACACTTGGAAGAAGATATTAATCTTTTAGTCATGTCATCTAATAGCTAGATCAAGATTTATGCTTGATATCATAAAACTAGTTGATAGGTGATTTTACTTAAAAATCTAATTTTTTTAATCCTTATATAAATCATATCAATTACTCCTCTAAACTCTCAAGGGAATTTTACTATTTTAAAAAAATCATTATGGAGCTTAGAAAGTTATTCAAAATTTATGAGAAGATAGATAATAAGCATAAAGGGTGAAAAATCAAGAAGCTTAAAGCTGCTGAAAATCTATGACAAGTTGGGTATCAAGCATAGTGGTTGAGGAATTAGGGAACTCATAGTGACGACTTCTTAAAACACACCTAACATTGTACTTACCTTCTTAGGCAACTTTATTAAAATCTCTAGAAACTTTTACAGCTAGAAAGGACAAAATTGACTCTTCATGAACTTTCTTTTTAATCTTTTTTGGACTTATTAAGTTAGTTATATTTACTTTTTTAGGTAGTTTCACTGAAGAGTTTCTTGAAATTTCTTTTACAACTAAACCAGATACAATAAGGTGTTCCTTAACCTCATTCTCAAACTCATTTAAACTTATTATATTAAGTTTGTATTCCTTGAAAATCTATTTCTTATTCTTATTACTAGGTTTAGTGTTAATCCAATGAGTTTGATATTTCTACCTTCAAAAGCAAAAGAACATTAGTTTAATCAATCAAAAATAGCAATGTCTAAATCATATATTCATGGCTTGTTTATCTAAAATGACATTTCCTACATTAATTGGAGTCATACCACATAAATGTCAACATGATATTTTAGGAATTTGATAAGGAACAAACATCTCTCATTAACTGCTAAGAAGTTATTATTAACTTATGATTCATTAAATAGCTTAGGATGGGGGAATTTATTTTAGGCCTAAGTGAGCAACAATATTTGAAAATGCTACATTGACACAACTTTCATTATCAATGATAATCTTGCATCTTTTATCCTTATACTTGATATAGGTATGAAAGATAACAATTCTTCTCTAATCTTCAATTTCCTCAGGTTTTGTCAAGGCATATCTAACTACATCTAACCTCGTTGTCTCGAACTCTATAATGTTTTGTTTATGATTGATTATAAAGATGTCATTCAAGGTCTAATCCATGGTTGTTGTAAACTTAAATTTGGATACTAGATTATTATTCATACATGCACGCAATGCTAACTTAGAAGTAGAATTGAGATCACATACGATTTCTATAGATGAAATCACAATACAAAAATATAACTATTGTTTTTTAATATGATATTAACCAAAAACAAAATACACTAATAAATTTTTAAGTAGGTATTGTTAGACCCTTAGTGTAAATGATTAATTAATCTCAATGTCATAACTAAGGACTCATAATTATCAAAGAGGATTAGATACTAGATAACAATAATGAAAAGGGTTGATGAGTAAAAATTAATAGATAAAAATACAAGGTGGGATTTTTTTAGGCAAAAAAGTAATATGAATGACAAATTTAAATAACAAGTGTAAAACTAGAAAAGTAAAACTTAATAAGGCCATATTTGTTTCTTGGAAAATAGTTTCCGGAAAACCACTTTTCAAACTTTCCTGTGTTTGTTTGCCATTAGAAAAATTAGTCAACGGAAAACACTTTCTAGTCAACAAAAAATATTTTTTAGTAAAAAAAATTGACTTGATTTTCAGGAAAGTGTTTTTCTTTTTAGTTGTGTTTGTTTTCTAGAAAGTGGTTTCTGGAAAAACACTTTCAAAACTTTCTTATGTTTGTTTTCCAAAAAGTGATTTCTGAAAAATCACTTTCCAAACTTTTTTGTGTTTGTTTGCTATTAGAAAAGTTGGTAAATGAAAAACAATTTCCAGTCAAAGGAAAATTTGCTTGATTTTCAGGAAAGTGTTTTCCTGAAAAATTTGGGAGGAAAACACTTTCCACAAGTTGTGAAAAAATTAGAAATGTCATTATTTGCTGATTATATCAAATTTGATCCTCAAACTTTTGATTGCTATATATATTTTTTGTTTTTAATATTTTTTTTCAATTTAATTTCTTAAAATTTAATTTTTATATTAACTTTGGTCCTCATTTTTATAATTGTTATTTGCTTTTCTCCTATTATTTTTTATTGAAATTTTTTATCTATCAAATTTGATCCTCATTCTTTTGATTGTTACTTATTTTATTTGAAATACTTTATGAAATGTTAATTATTATTATTTTAATTTCTTCATCTTTTTTTTTTAGATTTGATCTTTATTATTTTGATTATTATTTATTTTATTTGAGATGATTTATGAAATTTTTTTTCAATTTCATTATTATTCAACTTTTTAATTTGAAAGATTTGTTCCTCATTATATTAATAAATTATTTTTCAGTTCATTTTCTATAATATAACCAAACATTGGAAGTGTTTTCCAGTTCATTTTCTATAACACTACCAAACATTGGAAAATAATTTACTTTTCAGGAATTCACTTTTTCTGGAATTCACTTTTCAAGAATTTATTTTCTCTGGAATTCACTTTTTAAAAGAAAACAACTTTCCTGCAAACAAACGGAGCCTAAATCAAAAGATAGAGAAATTTACTAACAAAAATTCAAATCAACAAATTTAATTATAGATGGACCTCTTTAAATCATGTAAAATGTTATCGATGTTTTATTGACATTGTTTTACTTGTTTGTTATTGTAACTTTTTCACTTTATTTTTTTAACACTATAACTTTTTTTTACAACTTTTCTTTAACTAAGATATGATAAAGGAAAAACAAAATTACAAATAAAAATTTGCTATAGAAAGATAGTAAAAGACATGAAGATCATAAATACATGGCTGACTAATATAGTGTACTCTTGTAAATTTATCATTTTTTTACAAATTGCACTACCACACTTCCAAGAAAAATCCTATTGATAGGTCGCCCATGTTGGAAGTTTCTTTAAAGCTACAAAAAAAAAAACTGAAGTTGTTACCATTCCTAAAAAATGAAAATTTGAATTTTTGATAAAACAATTACAGACTAGCTAATTTTACATTATAGCACATAGCTTTTAATCTAATCATCAGATTAAGTTGAAATTTTGCATGGAGTCTTATAAAATATTATTTTAACCTAGGTTAAAGTTTTATAGTTTTTGGAGTATGATAAAGATTTTTTTCAAATAAAAGAACAAATAACATATATGAGTATCTATAAATTCTTTAGGGACCAAATTGAAACTTTGCCTAAAATAATCCTCTTTAGAAGCTGGCAACAATAAAAAAAGAAAAAAAAAAGAAAAGAGGTAGTGTGTAGCCATCCAGGAGAAGAAAAATGTGAAAAGAGGGCTTTTTGACATGACCAAAAGATTGATGTCTTTTTTTAAGTGTAGGAGTGTCGAAGTTATAAATAACTTGGTAAAACCAGGGTCAAACCATAAGAAGGTGAACTATATAAATTACAAATAATAATAATAATAATAAGTTAAAGAGAACTTTGATATGTAAGATTAATATGAGGATTAAGAGTGTGTTTGGTATTGCGGTAGATGTTATGGTTGTGGTTTGAAAAAAGTTGTTTTATAAAAAGTACTTTTAGTTGTGGTTGGTTTGAAAAAATAAATGTTTGGCTAAAACTGTGGTTGAAATTGAAGTTGAAAAAAAAATAATTTAATGTGTTTGGTTAAAAAAACTTTTAAAATTGAAGTTATAAAATAATTTTTAAAAATATATATTAATATTGATGATTTTAAATTTAACTATTATAGAATTAATTACTCCTATTATATCATGAAATAAATAATACTTTATATAAAATATTTTTTATTTTATTAAACTATTTATAATTACATTACGTATAAAATGTATTCGATAAGAATTACAGTTTTTATAATTTTTTAAGCATGTGATAAAATTAGATAAAATATTATCAAGTATAAAATTGATATTACAATGCAAGTGAATTTAATTTACTCTATATTTGTTTTTCGAGAAAACAATATTGTTCACATCATGGTGCAAATAAATTTAATTCACTATAAACAAGTTTTTTTTAAAATATTAATAAAATTAAAACTTAAAAAAATATTAATGAAAAAATATTAATGAAATTAACATTTAAAAAAATATAATAAAATTAAATGAAAAAAAATGCATGAACAGTGCAATTAACGTGTATAGTGAATGAAAAGCAGTATTTATCTGCTTTTTATTAACTGCGTTGTACACGTAAAAGTTATATGGGACCCATGCACAATAAACTGATTTTTTTTATTTGCCAAACAGCTGTAAACTGCGTTTTAATTAAAACACAGCCGTAGCTGCGTAAACAAACACTCAATAAAGAATGATGAAAACAAATGTTAAGGTTAAAGAATTCACTAATGATATTAAAAATAAATATAATATAAACTCTTTTTATTTCTCAATTGAAAACCACATACAAATGAAATTCTAATCGAATAATTTATCATCAATATCTCATTATAAATTATTGACATGATCATATTAATCATCTTATTTAAGTAACACCAAACTTTTAAATATTGTCAGGAATTTATGATGCTAACATATGTTATCAACAAATCAAGTTCCTTTTATAACATAGATATAGGTTATACCATATGGTTGGCTATGAAAGTGTTAAGCATTTGTTATATCGAGTGTTATACAACACAAATCTAGATTAATCATTTAACAAATAAGGTGTTATGAATTAATAAGATAAAAATGATAAGAAATATTTATAGCAAGTTGTTTAGGATATAAGCATTGAAGTCCATATTGAGTTTAATACTTATCCTAACACTATTAAAATATAAACCTTTTCACCTTGATATAATAAACTTAGCTAAACATAATGAAGAAAAAAAACATAAATAAACAACATAAAAACACAAGAATAGTAAAGGAAATGAAAAGTACAGACAAGAGATTAAGAAAAATATAACATGAAATAAAACTTAAACATCAAAAAATAAAAATAAAATAAAAAGCATAATCTTGATATGAAAACTAAGATGTCTAAATGTATGACAAATATCTCCTTTTATAGGCCAAAATTTAAAACTATTGATTTGTTGATTAATTATTAAGTAGGTGACCACATCTTTTTGTCTAAACAAAATATAATTACTAATATCAGAATTTGAACAAATTGTCTTAATGAAAGTTCTAAAAACTTTTCTCAGCTTTCCAATAAAAAAATTGGTGCATTTGGACTTTTAGAACTCAAGACATAGGTTGAACACTGAATGATGTCTTGGCTATATGACAGATTCAGACTTCTCTTTTGATGCTAAAAATTAGACTTTTAAATGGAAAAATTGAGTGTTAAAATCCTCATAAATATTTTAGGTCTATATCTTAGGTTTCTAATCATATAAACCAAACTGAAATTCAAGATCTACAGCTCCAGATATGACCCAATGACTAAACAATGTTCTAGTTTGAATTGAATTAACATCTCTTTTCAAAGCTTAGTCTTTTTTTTGTCCTTTCACTTTTAATAATAAATCATATCAATCAATCCTTTAAATTGTGAGATATGCCCGCATTTAAAATGAGCATTTATCATAAATTAAAGATATATTATATTATCAAACTTGTTGTTATAAAACATGCTTAAGTTAGGAAATTTAATGATATTTTAAGTGCAATATAATGGTATAAAGCCTTAAGAAGAATACACTTTTAAGTACTAATTACTTTTGTTATTTTTCATGGAAATTGCTTGAAAATCATAAACAAAGTGTGAGATAGAAAGAGTGTTAATTAATTAAAGACAAGGTTTGATATATTAAGGATACTAAAAGAAGTTTAAAAATTTTAAGCGTGCTTTTAGAGAAAGAAAAAATTTAAGTTTAGAGGACAATGTGAAGGAAAACTTGATTCAACTTGTTTTGGCTTTTGATTCTTCATTCCTTAAGTGTAGGAAAACTCTCCATGATGATCCATTATATTATTTTTCATGTTTATTATTAGATTAAATAGAATTGGTATTATGTGAAGATGAGTTCTTGATGTTATGATGGTTTGAATGCAAGAATTTATGTTAATTACATGTTTATTAAAGGAATAAATGTCTAGGCTTGTCATTAATTAGGTTAATTTGAAAAAGAAGAAGCATTTCTTCCTTTTAGTAATGGGAATTTTAGTCAAGGATAGATTTTTAAGGTGATTAGGTTGTTGAATTAATGACAAACAAATTATATTTAATTATGATAATTGAGTATTTGGTGATTAAAGAATATATTTAAAAAAAAGGAGAAAAGAAGAACTAGGGGGATAAAAAAATGGTTTCGACCTTGGGTTTACTATTGATCCCTTGTTATGTTATAAGTAAATATGATTTTTGTATTGATTAATAAAATTTCATACCTGAATGCTTAATTGTTGTTATGTGTGATTATGGAACTTTTAAAATGTGAATTTGGCTATGAAAAATATAAGAAATAAAATTTTAAGCTAGAAGAAATTAATGAATTGTATTTAAATAGTGAAAGAAAAATAATATGAAATGATGTGTTGAATTAGGTGTAAAGGAATTAAATTTCCTTTAATTGTTGGAAAAAATTTTATAGTGATATAAAATTCCTTTACATTATGGTGAATTAAAAGTTTATGTGGATGTAGCATTATATGAATTATTTATAGAATTATTAAAGAACATGAAACTATATTAGAATAATCATTAATTGAAAACTTATTATGTGATGAAGTTTTAAGAAAATTATTGGATGATAAAATATTAAAATCATAAGATATTTTAAATAAAACAAGAGAGGTTGGAGGCTCCAAACAGCACTAGGGATTTAGTAGTTAAGCATCACCAACAGGTAGGTATTCAATATCTTGAATTTTTATAGAAAAATTAATTGAAAAACTTGTGTTAATTTTAATTTGAAATTCTATAATTTATGTTTGATGTTAACAGATAAACCAGAATTGGTAATTAGGCATATGGATTAATGCCTGGTAATTGGGCGAGTGACACAACTAAAAGATAGATGTCTTCTCCCAAATACAGGAGTGTCAAAGTAATAAATAACTCGGCAAGACCGGGATTGAACCACAAGGAGGTTAATTGTATAAATTATAGATAACAATAACACAACAAAAACAACAACAATAATAGTAGTAGCAGTAGTAGTAGTAGTAGTAGTAAAGAACAAAAAGTTGATGAGAACTTTGAGATGGAAAATTAATGTAATAATTAAACAATGATAAAAACAAATATCAAGGTTAGAGAATCTACAAATGGTATGTCAAACAAGTATAGTATAAACTCTTATTATTCAATTTCAAACCACACACAAAGGAGGTTCCAATCAGATTATAAATTGTTAACATGATTACATTAGTTATCTTATTCGATTAATGTTAATACTTGTAAATCTCATCAGGCATTCATGATATAACTTATGTTAATAACAAATCAAGTTCCTTTCATAACTTAGGTGTCGGTTATACCATACAATATGGGCTATGAAAATGTTGAGCATTTGATGTACTAAGTGTTATACAACATAAATCTAGATTTGTCATTTAACAAGCAAAGTATTAAAGAGTGAACAAGATAACAAATATAAAACATATTAATATCAAATATTAAAGTTCATATTAAGTTTACACTATATTTATTCTTACACCATTAGTATAACTTTTTCACCTTGACATAATAAACTGAACTAAACATAATACAAGAAAGAAAAATAAATAAACAAATAACAACATAAATAAGATAAAAGCTAATTAAGTAAAGGAAATGAAATGAAAGGCATAAACAAGATATTAATCAAAATAAAACTCAAGCATTACAAAAATCCAAATAGAGAAAGAAAAAGCATGATCTTGATCTGGAAACCAAAATGTCTAAATGCATAGCAAATGCCTCCTTTTATAGGCTAAAATTGAAAATTATTGATTTGATGACTAATTGATGAATGGGTGGCCAACTCTGGACTTGGTGACAATCCTTATCTTCTCTTGTCTGCCCAAAACATCATTGATAATATTAGAATTAGAACCACTTAAAAACATGAAAGTTGTAAAAAATTGTCTCAGCTTTCCAGGAAAAAAATGGAGGTCATTTGGGATACTAGAACTCCAAATATAGGCCAAACACTAAACAATATTTGGGCTGTAGGAAAGATTTAGACTTCTTCATTGTTGCTACAATTTGGACTTGAAAATGACCTTATTAAGTTTTAGACTCCATATGAAGTTTTAGGGCTATGTATTACATTTTCATTCATATAAAGTAAACCTAAATTCAAGATTTACAGCTCCAGATATGACTCAATTACTAAAAAGTGTTTTGGTTTGGATTGCACCAATATCTCTTTTTTAAGTTTGGCCATCTCTTTGTCCTTTCAATTTTAATTTTAAATTCATCAATTAATCATTTTATTTATATGATAGATTTGTATTTAAAATAAACATTTACCATAAATTAAAGATATCTTATATTATTAGATATGTTATTATAAAACATGCTTTAGTTAAGGAGTTATTGATACTTCAAGTGCAAAATAATGATAGAAAACTTTGATAAAAATGTCTTTTAAGTACTAATTAGCGAGTGAATTAATGCCCAGTAATTGGGTGGGTGAATTGGTACTAGTAATTGGGTGGATAGAGTAATGTCTGGTAATTGGACAAGTGAATTAATGCTTGGTAATTAGATGGATAAATTAGTACCATTAATTGGGCAAGTGAATTAATGCCCGGTAATTGGAATGGTGAAGTAGTACCGGTAATTAAGCGGATAGATTAATGTCCGATAAATGGGTGAATGAATTAATGTCCTGTAATTAGGTGAATAAATTAGTATTGATAATTGGATGAGTGAATTAATGCCTGGTAATTAGGCGGATAAATTAATGTTTGGTAATTGGATGGATAAATTATTTCTAGTAATTGGGTGAGTGAATTAATGCTTGGTAATTTAGTGGATGAATTAGTATTAGAAATTTAACAAATGAACTAGTACCAATAATTGAGCGGATTAATTAGTACCTGTAATTAGGAGGATGAACTAGTGTCTGATATTTAAGTGAATAAATTAGTGTCACTGATGAGGGAGCAATACCCCATGTAATGGCTAAGAATGGAATTTAATTGGATGAATATGAAGGTGTAAGATATTAATGATTCATAATAAAGTATATGGAAAAAAATATATTTATATTGGTGTAGTGAAATGATGCATTATATTTATTGATAATCATGTTGATAAAATTTTAATCTTATTTTCAGGACCCTCACAGTAGTAGAATAGATCCTGCGTTGTATTTATTTTGATCAACATACATTTTGAGAATTATAAATGATGTAAAAGAGTTTGAATGAACCTTTATATTTGCAGAACAAAATTTTTATATGTAATTAATGTATATGTCATCCTTAAAAATATATTTATGTTACATTAAGTATTTGTATTCTATCATGGTTGTTCATATGGTTAGAAATGTTGGAATGATAAAATAATAGGGGTGTTACATTCATAATCTAAGTTTTTAATTGTTTTTTTTAATAATGCAAGTTAAGTAAACTTTAGAATTGTTTTTTATTATTATTATTATTGATAGCATCTTGATTATTGGACAATACCTTTTTTTTGTGATGTGTTGTTTGAGAAAGATATCCAAAATGATTGGACCCTGATTATGATATAAGTTGTGTTAGGAATGAGGATGTTGATAACTTGGTATGGTCCCTTTACAAGGAAAACTCTACTAAATATTTAGCAAAAAAAAATTACACCGTATAAAATTTTACACTTTTAAATATTTATGTTTTTTTTTGTTGTGATAGTTTGGGTTAAAGGACATGTTTGGATTATTATTATTATTATTTTGGTAAACACAAGGAAAAATACATTTTCTTTAATAACATGATGATATCTATAACATTTATGATTTATGAATGGTTTGAGTTTAAGGATATGAACAAGCCCATGAATTGTTTAATTATGAGAACAATTGAAAGTTTATGTGGAACAAAAAAAGATATAAAGTTCAATAAGAAAAAACAGAATAACCTAAAAAAACAAAGCCAGAAAAGAGAAGAAAAGGCCAGTTATCCTAATTTTTCTAGGTAAAATTCAAATTGTTTTTTAATCACTTTATTAAATAGTGTAAAGTTATTTATTATCACTGTGATAACTAATTTTTCTTATCCATTGATTTAATAGTATTAGACTTATAAAAATAAAATAAACTTCACCAAAACATTTATAAAAAACAAGTAAAAAAGAATCTATAATTTCATTCTAAAAAAGGTTTGCACTATGAAATATAGATATTTTTGCTTGGTCTCTAATAAGTCTTATAAATCTCGCAAATCCAATGTCATTTCTATGAAAATAGTTGGCACGATCAAAGAATTGATGTCTTATCCCAAGTGTAGAAGTGTTAAAGTAATAAATAACTCGACAAGACTAGGGTTGAACTATAGGGAAGTTAACTATAATAATAAGAAGAAGAAGAACAATAACAATAACAATGATGGTGGTGTTGAAGATGAGTTAAAGAGGACTTTGAGATGTAAGATTGATGTAAAAATTATACAATAATAAAAACAAATGTCAAGGTTAGAGGATATAATAATAGTATTATAGATAAATAAAGTATAAACTCTTTATAAATTATCAACATGATCATATTAATCATCTTATTTACATAACACCATACTTATAAATTTTATCAAGTATTCATGATGATAACTTAAGTTGACAATAAATCAAGTTCCTCTCATAATAATGATGTCAACCGAAGACTATAAAGGATCAAGTATTTGATGTCCCAAGTGTTATACAACACAAATCTAGATTAACCATTTAACAAGCAAGATATTAAGAATTAATAAGATAAAATGATAAGGCATATTAATAGCAAGTTGTTTAGGATATAAGCATTGAAGTCTATATTAAGTTTATATTATACTTATCCTAACACCATTAATGAAACCTTTTCACATTGACATAATTAACTTAGCTAGATATTATAAAGAAGAAAAACTTAAATAAACAATACAAGAACATAAACATGATATAAGTTAACTAAGTATAGTAAAGGAAATGAAAAACATGAACAAGAGATTAATGAAAGCAAAATTTAAGCATTACAAAACTATAAATAGAGAGGGAGAGCAAGAACATAATCTTGATATGAAAAACAAGATACCTAAATGAATGAAAAATACCTCTTTTTATAGGGTAAAATTCAAAACTATTCATTTAGTAGTTGATAATTGATGTAGTAAACCAACTATTGATTAATGAACTTGGTGGACAGTAGCATTCAAGCATTTTGGCTGAATGAATTAATATTGATGTAATTCGAATTTGATAAAGTGTTTTTCATGAAAATTGTTGGAAATTATCTTTTCCTTTAACCCAATAAAATTTAGATCATTTAGAGCACTACAGCTCGAGATATATCTAAAATACTGAGCAGTGCTGCTGATGGGCATGGTGGAGAGCCCTCATGCTCTTGTCTAAATAAAATGTCATTTCTACCATCCGAATTTGAGGTGGTTTTCTTCATGAAATTTATTGGAAATTATCTTTTACTTCCTCCCATCAAATTTCATGTTATTTGACCTTCTAGAACTCTAATTATAGGTAAAATTCTGAGTAGTGTTTGGGCTAAATTGTAAGACAGATTATGACTTTTCTTTTGTGGTTAAAATTTGAACTTAAAAACAATAAATTTAGGTTTTCCCCCCATGAAAGTTGTAGGCCTATTTTTTTTATCTTTCTAGCCATATAAATTAATCTGAAATCCAATATCTATAGTTTTAGATATGATTCAATGACTGAACAGTGTTTGAATTTGAAGTGATTCAACATCTTCTTCTTAAGCTTAGCCTTTTCTTTGTCCTTTCACTTCCAATAGTTAATCACAACAATTAATCCTTTGAATTGTGAGAATACCTACATTTAAAATGAGCATTTACCGTAAATTAAAAGTATTTTATATTATCAGACTTATTCTTATAAAACATACTTTAGTTAAGGAGTTATTGATACTTCAAGTGCAAAATGATGATATAAAACCTTGATAAAAATACACTTTTAAATACCAATCAATAGTCTCAATAATAGTTATATAATAAAAAAAAATATTTTTTCCCTTTCTTATACAACCTCTCAAGGATAATACTAATAACTATAAAGGTTTAGAATGTCTAGACTTCAACATAGTTGAGACCTCTACTAATCTTGGTTGGTTTCATCATTCATCATAAGATGGAAGTGTCTCATTGTAAACTTCTTCCATGATGTTAGCAAAATGACATTAAAATGGATAACACGACTAAATTAAATTGCTAATGGTTAGTACTTAATGTTGAAAAAAATTCATGAAGAAGTATGCATGTAATGATAAAAAGGTAAATAAAATTAAGAAATGTATTGGAATAGATGATGAAAGAATAATAACCATAATATTCTATAAACAATGTAGAAATAAAATAGTTGGATCGAATTATGAACTATTGTTAGTCATGATATTTGATGAAGAAATCTATGTTTAAAAAATATATTCCTAATTTTCTTGTTTTTTCTAGCACCTATGACACCTATTTTTATAGTGATGGAAAACATGTGTGTATATTATCAGTTATCAATTTTGATTTTTTTGGAGTCTTTTCATATAGAAAAGAAGTGAATCAAAAAAATAATCACTAGGGATAATCATCTATCATGATACCTTAAATTCGTTTTAGTGATTGTTAAAAAAAAAATTATTGGTAAATATAATTTATTGGCTTATATTTAATTGTAAGTCCAAGTTAAACACAAATATTAAAACTAGGTTAGTGGGTCACTTTAATAACATAATAATTTATATTCTTTGATTTTAATCCACTATACCAATTATGTAAAAAAAAAAATTGACTTACTTGAACTTACACCAAAAAGCCTTGAAATATGATCATGAATTTATTTATTTTTTTAAAAAAATGGCTCACCAATCAATTAAAATGATACTTTAATATTGTAGTTAGCTTAGATCATCAATATAAATCACAATTATCATATAGCATTTATGTCGTGCCCCTTTAATGTACTAAAATATTGATAATCATTAATGATATAATTTTTTATAATTTAATTACTTTTATAATTTTCTTGTTAGGACATTTTTTATTCATCAAAGATAAAGAAGTGTCAATTCTATAACTATTTGAACGTAATAAAAGTACACCAAATATATATTGACAAAAAAATCCATCCTAATGTCATGTTCTTTGTAACTTTTAGGAGTTAATTCCCTGGTCAATGAGTTGTATTGATGTTTTTAATTGACATGTGTTGTTTCTAAACTCGTTCTTTGACAACCAAATACTTCAACTCTATATGCTTTGTACCATTATAGTACTTACCATTCTTAGAGAAGAAAACCACTACAATATCATCATAATATATCTTTAATGGTTTGGCTAATAACACCATGTTCTAAGATAAAATTCACAACCACAAAGCATGACTTATTATCTTAAAACATGTTATAAATGTAATCTTCATTGTAGATAAAGTAATAATTGATTGTTTAGCATTATTTTATGAAATTAGCCAACTAACTAATATAAATATATAACTTGATGTAGATTTTTTAATATATATATAATCATCACAGTCTATATATGAGAATCCAATCATTTCAAGATAATTTGATTTTTCTACATGTGAGCATATAATCTTTTATCTCTTAAAGATTCCTTATAATTTTCTTTACTATCTTCCGGTGTTCAATTCCTAGGTTACTTTAGTATCTACCTAACATTCTCATTGCAAACCTGATATTTGGTCTCTAGAATCTTAAGCATGTATCAAACTCTTAACAATATACACATACTAGAATTTCTTTATGTGTTTTTTTTCCATGTCATTCCTTTGGCACTAATTTTTATTTAATTAATCATATTTCAAAGTAAAAGCATCATTATTAGAACAAAGTTGCATGTTATATATTTCCAAAACTCAATCAATATAACCTTTTCCAAGCAATCCTTGAGATCAATCTCTAAATATTTTTATACCAATGATATAGGATGCTTGATCTATATCAACCATCTTAAAGTTCTTATCATGATTTGATTTTATACATCAAACCAAGATCACTAGTAGCTAGCAAAATATCATTCACATATAGGACTAAAAAGATAAACTTGCTCCTATTGAACTTTAGATATATACATTGGTAAATAATAGTTTCTTTCAATTCAAAAGAAATAATTATATCATTAAATTTAATAAACTATTGTTTGAAAGCTTGTTTAAATCCATAAATAAATTTTTATTTTATTTGCAAGCTATATGTTCATTTCCTTTCTTTATAAAACCCTTAGGTTATTTGGTGTATATATCTTCATTTAAATTCTCATTCAAAAAAGTATTTTTTACAACCATTTAATGCAACTCTAAATCATAATGAGCTATAATTGACATAATAATTCCAAGGAATCTTTTATAGAAACTAGAGAGAGTTTTCTTATAATTAATGTTTTCTTTTTAAGTAAAACTTTTAGTAATAAGTCTTATTTTATATCGTTTGATATTGCCCTTTACATCATGTTCTGTCTTAAAAACTCATTTACAATCGTTTTTCTTGTATTTATTATGAAATTGATGAGTACTAGATACTATTCTCATCCATTGATTTTTACACTTTATCCATGGCAGTGATCTATCTTTTAAAATCATCATGTTTTTATTGTGAAAATATAATAAAATATTTTTTAATCCCAATGTAAAATTTAGATTTGGTAGATATACCACATAATCATATGAAATAACATGTTTTTTTTTAGACCTTCATAAAGTTCCTAGTTGTGGTGGTTTTATAATATTTCAATGACAATATTTTCTTAGAGTGGTATGACATTCTCATTGTGTTGTTCAATTTTCTTAATTTGTTGGGTGCTCCAGGGACTAATAATATATTAAAAAATAATAATATTTGAAGAAATTAAAGATAATGGGTATTTACTTTTACTTATTCAAGATTTAGCTTTCATAATTTGTCACTCCTACTAATTTCACCACTTTTCAAGAACTTTGCATTTATGAATTCAACTATCCTTGTACTATGGTTTGTACTATGGTTTGGACAATAAAATTAATACATTTTAGATTTATTTGAATAACCAATAAAATATTCATGTATTTTTATTGGATCTAACTTCTTTTCATGTGGGTTGTACAATCCTAAAAATTTAAATGTCTTAAACTAGGTTTCTTGCTAGTCTATAACTCAAAAGGAGTTAATGGAATTACTTTATTATGAACTCTATTTAAAATGTATATTGTAGTATTTAATTTTTCTCTCCACAAAGAATCAAGTACTTAGAAGTAACTCATCGTACTTCTAATTGTGCCCATTAGAGTATAATTATATTTTTTAGTAACTTCATTCTACTATAGTGTCCTTAACATTGTATATTATGCACAAATACAATTGCTGGCAGAATTCAGTTGTCATCTTTGGAAAATCATATCGCCCGCATCTGACATCGTTTTTGGCTGAAACTTGGAGCGTTTCTAGACCTTTGAATCCGGAATCCAACAAAATTGAGTTTGCATCAATTGGACTTCTATAGCTCCAGATATGGAATTTTGAATGGACAAAGGTCAACAGTGGCAGAATACGAGATTTGACTTTGAAGGATATGATTTCCATGATCTTCCTCTTCTTATTTTTCTTGCATTACATTTCCAGAAAGGTATGGATGTTAGCTTTTTAAAGCCACTAGAATCACTTCATTTTGATCTCTAGAACTCACGCTCTGCACAAAACATCGACTGAACGTCAAATCTACCAATTATCTCCAATTTACTCCTTTTTGCTTTTTTCATCCAAATGTGCCTTCAAAACATAAAATAAAGAATATCAAGGCATTTTACATATAAAACATGGACAAAACATTAGGTAAATATGGGTGAAACTATCGAATAATATGGTTACATCATTACAAGTTAAAACCCTCAAAGACCAAAAACAACATAAATATGGAAAGACAACCAAAATATTTAATGTTTATTTATTTATATCTCTACTTGTCAAAAGGTTATTACAAAATTTTATATATAAAAAAACTAGAAAACCCTAATAATGTTGAATAAGAGAAAATAAAAAAAGAAAAAAAATATTCCTTTCACATAGGAAAAAATAGCAAAACATCATAATAAAAAATAAAAAAAATAAAAGTAAAAAATATATATTTTCTAAAAGGCTTATGCATTAGTCTTATTTGGTTGGAAAGAACTCTTTCTTGAGTTTAGTCTTTGGTTAAAAACTATCATTTATCAAGAATATTATTTTGTATATGGATCACCCCATTATGAGTACCTAACACGTCATCTTTGTGCGGGTTATCCCATCATGGATCCTTAACACAATATTCTTATGTCGGCTATCTCATTGTGGATCCCACCACTATGATTTTGAATAACACTAATTGATGTTGACAAAAATGACACTAATTTCTAAACATCTTTTTCTCAAGAAGAAACATATTTATCCCTTCCTATATAAGCACATCTTATTCTACAACCTCTTCTATTCATGATTGTTTTGCAATATACATCAATACAAAATAATTATCAATGATCAATGGGCTCTAATATCAACTAACACAGACATTTACAACACAAGAAAAAAAACATGCATAAAAATAAGAACATAGAATTATGCAAAAATATGATCACACAAAAACACTAATTTAAAATTTTATTACTTGATATTTTGTTTTCAAGTATTCTCCATATCTAAGAGGTTTATAACTCCTTAAATAAACCCAAAAACAATATAAAAAACTAGGAAACTTGAAAATAAAGTAAAAGCATTAAAAAAATATAAACAAAGTTGAAAATAATATTTAAAGAGTTATGAACCAAATAGAAAAATAAAATCTCAAACTAATTTGGGAAATATAGAAAATCCTAAATAGTAACTTCTAGGTATTATTGAAAAACCTTATCTCGATCTTTGAATTTTTGCAAGATTTTATCCTTATAGAAAATAAGGGCTTTAGAAATTTTTAGAAAAAATTATGTACGATCCAACACTCGAATCACAATTTATGTCTTCATCATAAAATTGCATGTTAGGAAAAAAATATCCTACATAAGGATGTCAACATCTTTATACTTTTCATACATTAGATACTCGTAACCATGATATGACATATCATCTATGTAAGTAATATAGTGTTTTTCTCTTATAAAACTTGAAATAAAAAGTAGTCCACAAATGTTTGTATGAATGAGTTCAAGAAACTTATTGTTTTCTGTGGTCATTTTTGTACATGTTTCATTTGCTTTTGTTTAATTTAATCCACATATAAGTCAAAATAAGTGAAATTAATTTTTTCCCCTAAAATTTCATTCTTAGCTAATCTCTTAATCCTTTCCCTAGAAAAATGTCCCAAATATTTATGCCATAAAATATAAGATTTTATTTATTTATTCAACCATGCTTGATATCAACAATATAATTAAGGGCCATTAAAGATTGTGAAAACTCATAATTTAAAATATTTTTATATAAGCCATTGTCAAAACCAACTATACTTAAATCAAATATCAATTTGACTTTACAACAACTGCACAAAGCTCAATATTCAACAATATCTAATTTATATAAAGATATGAAATTCCTTGAAATATAAAGTATATATAAAATGTCTTTAAGATCCATGTAATGACTAGTCTAAAGAGGTAAAAATAGGTTTCAAAAATTATCACTTCCACTTTGGAAAGGTCCATATACAAACAAATCTTTCATTTTTATTTGGTTTATGTCTTATAAGAAATCAATATATTGTGTTAGTCATATGATTAGTACTCAAAAGTGCATTTTTATCATGGTTTTATATCATCATTTTGCACTTAAAATATCAATAACTCCTTAAGTAAAGTACATTTTATAATAATCTATCTAATAATATAAGATACCTTTAATTTGTGGTAAATGTCCATTTTAAATGCAGGCCTATCACATAAATAAAAGGATTGATTGATGACTTTAAGAACTTCAATTGCAAAGGCAAAGAGATGATCAAACTTAGAAAAGAGATGT
>SRLM01000726.1:43428-117007 GCA_015708895.1 Populus ilicifolia
TTCCAATTGAACAATAAAAGTTTATACTATACTTGTTTGACATACCATTAGTGGAACCTCTAACCTTGACATTTGTTATTATCATTGTTTAATCTTTACTTTAATATTCTATCTCCAAGTTCTCATCATCTTCTTCTCTTTCTTTATTAATATTATTATTGTTATTATTGTTGTTGTTGTTATTTATAATTTATACAATTAACCTCCCTATGGTTCGACCCCGGTCTTGCCGGGTTATTTATTACTTCGACACTCCTGCACTTGGGAGAAGACATTAATCTCTTTGTCGTGTCATCATATAAGTCATAACACCATAATCAATCCACTAAGTATTAAAATGAACATTAACAAGATTTGATTAACAAACAAAATAAAAGTTATTACCTTTCCTTTTAAACTAAACTGTATATTTATTATCCTTCTTTGCATGTCCTTTCTTACTATAAAAATAACATTCATAGTAAAAATACTTTAATGCTTCTAATTAAACTTTTTAGATACATTTTCTTTCTTTGACGACATTGATTTTCCATTCCATCTTTTCTTACTACCTTTTTGAGTTACCATTAATGCCAAATGTTATCCATCTTTGTTTCAATCATACTTTCCCTTGAATGCACATGTTAGTTAGTTTAATTATGATATATTAATCCTTAATGATGTTGAACTGAATTTTAAATGGTCCAAATTAAGAATGAAACGAATTTAGAATGAACGAAATTAGAAACCTATCACTTGTATAAAGCATTCAACTTTGTATCTTTATTTGTTTATCCATAATATGTTGCTGAACTCCTGTAGTACCATCATATTTAATAATAGCATATCCTGTCAAAAAAATGCATGCTAGTGACTTGCTAATTGACTTGAAAGATTTTGAATTAAAAAATTCCTTAGCATTTTTCATTTGTTGTTGAGATATTTTGACGTTGTTTGCTATAATCATCTTCATAAACACCAAACCAAGCTTGTATGACCTTCTATGTGCTTTCATTTCAAATACTTGTTTATTAGTGCTATTAGTTGTAATTGCTTAGTGTTTATCCATTCAAAATACATATTCTAAACCAATATCTTTAGTATTTTGGACTTTCTCATACCATGCAAAGAAAATTGTTCCATTAAGAATTGAAATACTCAAAGCTTATGAATGCTATACAATGAGACTAAAACTTTAAAAACATATCTATAACATAGAATTTTATAATTCTAAATTGATGGATCATCCATGTCACCTTCAAGCAAAAACCTTAATGCATACATTAACCACTCTATAGGTGCAAAAACATTAATCACCTTAATAATATAATTGCAACGCATACAAGTGCTGGGGTTGAGAGTTAAAGGTTTTTTTTTTGTTTGGTTTAGGGCATGTTTGTTTACTTAACCACATAATTTTTTTATAAATTTTATAAATTAATTTTACTTCAAATTAATTTATTTTGATGTTAAAAATAATTTTTTTAAATGTAAAATTATTTTAATATATTACTGAATTTTGAAAATCACTATTATCATTATGTACTATATTAGAACAATGAAAGAAAAAAAAGTTAAACCAAACTCACCGAGAAAAATCCTAACAATAATTTTTATTGTTATTAAAATGATGACAATAATTGATGATTGAGATTATATATTTTATACACATTAAAAAAAATACTCAATGCCAGTGAGAGAGCTTTAAACTATTCCACATGTGTTAAGATATCACATTTAATTCTCAATTTTTTTTGTTTTGATATACTTCAACAAAAGAGGATAGATAGTTGATATATCTATACTCAATGGTTTCTTGTCAAACAATTTGGTTCAATGGAGCATCAAAATTGTCCCCTTTTCATCTTTTGTTAGATCAAGTAATTTATTTAAATATTGCGCTGGAGCCGATCGCTTGCCATACATAAGTTGAAACTTGGGCTTAGATTATGAGATAGAAAACCCTCCCTCGCTTTCCAAGTTTCAAACCTAGAGGAAGAAAACTAACCCTCAAATTTATTACACCACCACCACCACCACCACCCAGCTCCCACCACCTCTACCCACCACCAAACCCAAACACAAATCTTTCCGTCTTTTTTGAATTAAAACTTCACTTGTTGTTATTACTACTATAATTATTATTAGTGCCTTTTACCTCTCCTCCCTCCTGCAACAAAAAAAAAAAAACGCAAAACCATCCTTAACCAAACCCAAAACCAAAAAAAAAAAAAAACACACAATTTCATCTCTGTTCTAATAATCAGTAACTATGTCACAGCTTACAACAGGAGGGACTGATTTTAGCTTACCAGATGAGATCTTAGCAGTGATACCAATGGACCCATATGATCAATTGGATCTAGCACGGAATATTACTTCCATGGCAATTGCATCCCGCGTCTCCTATTTGGAATCTGAAACGGGTCGGATGAAGCAGAGGATGTTCGACAAGGATCGAATTATTTTTGAGCTTCAAGAGAAATTATGTCACTTGCAACGTGTCTGCCAGGAATCTGAGTCTAAATTGCGTCACGCACTTCATGAAAATGTGAGTAGAGGTGGTCTTCATAAGGCTTAAGTGAGAGAAAGTTTGTGACCTTTTTTGTTGTTGGGTTTTGGCTATTTAGTTTTACACACACACATTTTTTAACTGAATTTGATGGTGGGTTTTTGTATTTTGTTGGGGAAGGAAGATAAAAGATTGATTTCTTTTTTCTTTTTCCGTTTTTTAGTTTTGAATTTGTTGGGGGAAAAGAAAGGAACAGAATCGCTATATATATATATGGGATATTTTGTTTAATTTGATTGATTTTTTATATGGGTTTTAGAAAATAAATGGTGGGTTTTTCGTTATATTGGGAAGGGAATGGACTTTTTTTTTTTTCTTCTAATCGTATTTGGTGATTATTAGTATTTTTTGTTAACAGAATTGAATCTGATCATTGTTTTGATATTAAATGAAGGTGAAACTTTCAAAGGAAAAGGATTCATTGGCAATGACTGCAAAGAAACTTGGACGTGATTTGGCAAAGGTGAGATTCTAGACTTCTAGTTATTCAAAATGCTTGTATTTTTTTCTTCCTGTTTTGCTTACATGGGTCGTCTCTGTTTAGGATTCTGTTAACATCTTACACCTAAATACAGCAACAAAAATATCTGTTTGCTGATTAGCCTTGTTTCATCTTTGTAAAAGAATGTCATTTTGTACAATTAGTCTAGGGTGTTGCTTAGGATGTTTGACATTTGCCAAAAGGAACTATTAAAACGTTTTGAGTATTGGCAGTTGGAGATGTTTAAGAGGCAACTGATGCAGTCACTGAGTGACGATAATTCATCGGTAAGATGCCACATTTATCTATTATTGGTCATTTGTTCCATAATTCAAGTTAATAATGATTATTTATATGTAGAGTTTGTTTTTGGAAATTTAAGAGACGCTGATTAGTTGTATTATTTAGCAGCAAGCTGAAACTGTGGATATTGGCACCTGTGATCAATCAGTTCCTAGAGCCTATTCCGAAAAAGGTACTATTAACCTGGCTTGATAAAGTTTGTTTCTACTGCGTAAACTCTTCGAAATAAAACCATGACGCATACTAACTATTTTCTCCCTTTTAAAGGAAATTACCAATTTTCTTATCTCTACACTTTCTTGCTTTGTAGATGAGGCGATGAATGACAATGTGGCCCACCATAATTTCAATGGATCTACAGATACGGGAAACACTGATGAGGGTATTGGACTGCGCTTCTTTTATTATTATTTTTTTAATATATATGGCTATGTTTTTTCTAGAATAGATCCCTTCATCTGTTATGGTACCCTGTGTTAAAGAGTATTTATTTTGAGTGGTTTAAGTAGGGTTCTGTTTCCCTTTGTGCATTCATTTTTAGCTGCTTTTCAAACATAAACAATAGACTGCATTTATTTAAGTAGTAAAGTAGCATTTTACTACAACATCATCTAGCATAATAAGAGTTGCAAATGAGAATCTACACAAATCATTCCAATTGAAAATGTACAGCTATAACTTTTGATATTGATGATGTAATTCGTTAATGCGTCATCATTCGGAGGGAAAGGTCATGTTCAAGCCTTAAAAATATAGTGAAACCTGTGGTTATTGGATTTTTATCTTAATTCTTAAAAACTGAGTATAAAGAAAGTTGCTCTTTGTATTCAGCTCTACCCTTTTATCTTAAAATGTTAATTTTACTGAAACAAGCCTCTTGAAAGTTGCTCTTTGTATTCAGCTCTACCGTTTTATCTTAAAATGTTAATTTTACTGGAACAAGCCTCTTGCTGCCTGTTGTATAATTTTCCCCATTCTATCGTGGGAGATTTTGTGATTTCTTCAATTGCTAAATGGTTACCACAGTATGCATCTTTAAGTATATTTATATGCTGTAGCAGACCTTTTTTATGTGTATTATATAGTTATTATTTTATTTGTTGAGCATTGGTTGATTGATGTTAAACAGGCTAGCTTTTATGAAATCTGGTGATTTCTTGTGATTACGTGAGGTTATTACTGAATGATAATATTACTGCTAAGAGGGCTAACTGTACATGTTATTCATGAATTATAAGCTGATTGTTTGGTCTAACAGCACCAAGGCATGCTGGGCAAAGATATTCTATCACTCCATATATTACACCACAACTTACTCCATCCGGAACCCCAAAAATTATTTCTACTAGTGCATCTCCTAAAGGTTATTCTGCTGCTGGATCTCCTCAGAAAACCTCAGGTGCAACATCTCCTACAAAGCCTCAATATGATGGACGAGCTTCCCTTTCTTCATGGTACCCATCAAGCCCGCAATCATCAGCGGCAAATTCTCCTCCCCGGGGATGTCCAATTACAGGTGTATATCTCTTATGATTTCAAATTTTCATATATCAATATCAGACCATTTGCAACACATCTGTTTGTTTGCTGCTATTGCTTGTTAGTCTAGTCTCCTCTTACAGTTTACCAAGCGAGTATCTGTTCTGGTGCTCATTCTGTTGTGTTATTTGTTGACTGATGTGTATGGAATCTTACAATCCTATCACAATTTAACATAACATTTTCTCATCTGACATTATTTGATTTTATAATGGAATTTTCTTTAGGACATGCTCCACGTGTGGATGGAAAGGAGTTCTTTCGTCAGGCCAGGTTAGTCTAGTATTTTGATTGTATCAAGTATTCAAATTTATAGCTCTATTATTTGTGTTCTTCTATTACTGATTTGGTTACATTTGTAATTTAGGAGTCGCCTATCGTATGAACAGTTCAGTTCATTTCTGGCTAGCATCAAGAAACTAAATGGTCAAGAGCAAACTCGAGAGGTTGCATTGTATCCTTCAATTTACAAAATATATTGATGCAATTGAATGTTTCATACTTCATTTGTTGATAGGAGTTAACATGTTTTTGTATATTATCTTTCAGGAAACTTTAAGGAAAGCAGAAGAGATATTTGGGACAGATAACAAAGATCTTTATTTTTCATTCCGAGGATTGCTTAATCGCAACATACATTAGGCCTCAAGTTGTCACGTAGCTAGCAAGGTTCTAGATAGAAATCAGGTATGCATGTTCCTAGTATTCAGTTTGTGTGCCAGAGGTGGGGTGTATGTGGGGGTAAGTTTCTGTTCTGGTTTATAGAGGAAATGATTTTGCCAATGTCCCTGGATGAAACCTTTTAGGGTTATCTCTCGTTCTCATCTAGGTCTTTGAATGGTGTTGATCTGAACAGTGACTCAAATTTGAATGGTGTTGATCTGAACAGTGACTCAAACTGAATCTGTTTGGAATGTATTCTTATTTCCAATATGTTTGCATGCTTGCACATGAACTTTCACTGGCTTGAAGCTGCCTGGCTGAAATAGACCTTTTGTTTTTGTAGTTTATCAGTAATGACTTGTTTGTGCAATATAATATCACTGATTTCAAATATTTATCATCTTAACAAAGCTTTGAACAGGTTATATTCAAACTCAACGGACAGCCATGCTTTGTAGGTCGTGGATCAGAGTCGTTCCCATCTTCTATGAGGATTGCTTTGGCATAAATTCTCCAAGGCATATGACTTGTCGGAAAATAATTACCTGTTTATTTTTACCAACTAGAATGGTTAGGCATATTCTGTGTAAATAATCGGAGTTTTTTGCATGACCTGCCTGGCCATAAGTGCTTGCTGACATTACCTTCGCAAGATTTTGATTTATTTACTTGCATATAAGAGGTAATTTTCTTCAGTGTGGCATTATCCATCACTCCTCACCTCATCTCTCTCCCCCTCCGTCCCTCCCTCACTGTTAAGAGCTCTTCGAGTTCAACGGTAACCTGCAATAAATCAATCAAGAAGGGTATTTGAAGTTACTCTTAATGAGAACTTGCACCTATTATTTTATTTTTTCCCAGTCACAAACGCAATAGAGCGATAATTAAACATTATAATCCCTGCCATGATGCCAGAATATTTGGCATATGAAAGCTCCATGTTAAAACAGGCCATTGGCAAAAGCAAAAAAGGATTAGGGGATTATTATTTGTTTAATAATTAACTTGTTCTTGGCAACATCTCAATATATTTTCACGAAGGATTGTCTTAGATGCTTAGATCTTTGAACAAAGGATCCTCTCAACATGCCAAGAGAAACAAAAGCAGTGTCCTCTATAGAACAAGAATACTTCTAGAGTTGAAATAATTAAAGAATAGGTAAAGTGCTGTACTGATCTTATGCTTCAAAAAAGATACAGCTTAGATTCACTTCCAGGCCTCATGCACCAACATGAGGTTGTTGGACCATGAATAGAGCCCACTTGGAAGAGAGGATAAAAAAGACATCAGATGCAATTCTGTCAGATCATGACAGTACCTCCCCAAAGCCCCTAACTACGACTGTCACAAGTAACTGTGATCAATTCCCTCGAGGATTTGTTTGGTTCTTTTGTAGATTGAGAGAATATATAGGATTAAGTTACCTCCTCAATGGCAATGGTGGGGAAAGACAGATCTAGAATAGCTAAACTCAAGATCGTAGCTGCAAACTTGGGTGAAAACTGAAAATCACCATACATTTCTGGAAGAAGGAAAAAAGAAACTGCTTTTATTCATATAATCTCTAGGATTTTTTAACCATGTTTGGGCCCAATATCTAAAAACTATAGGGTAAATCTAGGTATTATCGTCACACTCTGGAATATCTAAAAATTTGAGAAATAAGAACACCGCTTAATTAAGGAGGGAACCATTCTTTAAACACAAGTGGGCAGTAAAATCACAGGATTGCTGGTTAAGTTGGTTGATGGGATATGAAGGGAAGGGCAGTCAGAGGCACCTGATACGACTGTCTAAACAAAAAAAATTCCTCATATCTCTTCCGCTGTCTCTTCCTCATTTTGCTTTTTGTGGCAAATGGCTCATGAAAAGATAAACCTTTGAACTAGAAGCAACCCCCTTAGTGTCCTTTATTTAGCAGTTTCGTTGTATTTTTTTTGTATTCCCATGTTGCCCTTTTGATTTATCTAAATTTGTGTTGATACAGTATAGGTAAACCAGGAATCTTTTTTTTTTCTTCTTCCTTTCTTCTAAAGATAACTAAAGGTTGCGCAATCTGTTTAGATAACTCCTTCATAGAAATCTTTTTGAACCAGATACCCCATTCAAAATTCTCTGAAGAAAGCTTCCATGACACACGCTTTCACTGTAAGGTCTCACTTTCCCAAGACTCTATCTTAGCAATTGAATGCTGAAAGCTGCATGGCGCACTGCCCTGCAGTGGCTTGCTAAAAGAAAACTTAAAATTTTGATATAACAACACAGCGACAAGAAAATACCGGTGAAATAACACGTCTATACTTGTTACAGTTATATAAAGACGTTACGATTAGAAAACTCGATAAAAAATAAATGTCGCGTTTACAGAATGCAACTTCCTTACATGTTGCCTTTTGGAACAGTGACAACCGCCAAATCACAAACAGCCCTTAAATCATAACGACATAAAAAGAATAGCTTATCGTGTTTGTCTTGGTTTATTTTCAACAAGTGAGGGCAATTGGGCTATTGGTGTTAGGACAATAAGGTGAATTATTATGATTACACATCTCTTGTCTCCATGATCTAAAAATGAAACTTGCCAAGTTTATTTTTAGCTTAAAACTTTCATTTTCGCAAAATATTTAAGCACTTGAGGAGATTTAAGCCAAATGAGAATTATCCATGTAGTTTGTTCATTCATGATTGACCTTTGCGGTAGTAAACTAATTCTAACACTGTTTGGATTAGACTTCTTTTCATATAAAATTAAACATTGTATAAAAATTATATATTCTTTTCAATGTTTTATTTCTTATAATTTATGTGGTTTTAAATTAGCTTGTAGGGAAACTTCTTTTGAATTTATGGTGAATTACATGATAACTATAATTTTTGTCATGTTTTCATTTCTTGTAATTATTTTTTTACAAGAATTTTATAATTAAATTTTCATTTGAATTTAGGATTAATTACATAATAACTCCAATTCTTTGGTTAATGACACGTACTTAATGATTATTTGGATTGTTAATCTTATAATTATGTGGTTCATGCCATCTGCAAATCCAAGAATTCAATAATCTCAATAAATAATTATGTTATCTTTGTAGACATGATAACCTGTAAGATTTTGATTTTCAATTTTAGCATTTCAAATATTCTAGTTCTCCATAGTATATTTGAAAAAAAAATCCAACTTAACCAACCAAAAAAATTTACAAAAAACAATATTATAAATATACTAAAAACATTAAAATTAATTGTAAATTCATAATTAACAAAACAACACAACATAATACATTGATAACATATAAGCAAGTCTATCTTCACCTATGTCATATAATGGATGGGCTGGGTTTGTTAATAACACAACTACCTTCTACTTAGGTGGCTCTATCCTTAACCATGATATCTTCAAGAGTTAATGTTTTTTCCATGTTCACAAGTGCAGTGCGACAAGTAATGAGCTAACGAGATGTGTATATGTATCCTCATCCTTCTTCGTCAAGATTATAAAGCATAAAAACAACCTTTTGACTCTTTCTGATGCGAGCTTTTTGATCACGTGGTCAAGTAACTCCTAACAAAATAGATAATAACCTAGAAAACTAAGAAAAAATTGATAAAACCTTGGTTCAGAGATAACTCTATATCTAAAAAACAAATGTATTGGAAAAAGACCTAGTTTTAAAGATAATCTTGTATCTAAGAACTCTAAACATGCAAATAATGTCACTGAGCTAGTTAATCTTTGATAAGTTAGTATACGATCTTTGTTCTTACAAAGAAAGATTGTTTTGCCACAAACAAATAAAAAAAAATCATGTTTATTCTTCAATTTGCTATCTAAATTTACAGCTCAAAAAAATAATATGATCTCCTCTAACTAACCCAAATAGACTCCTTTTGGTGGCAAGTTAATGGGCTTAAACTAATAAGCAACTAATATAAGTCCAATAATAAAATAAACCCAATATCTAATAGATCAAAATAAATCTAAATTTAAAATAAATATTCAAAAATAAGATAATAAAAACATAGTTTTCATGTTAAAATTTCTCCATATAGCCCAAATCTCCAATTTCCACACATTCTTGGTAGATTTTAGGCTTGACTTCAAACACATCATTCCTTTTATTTTTGGATGAATTACTAGGCCTATAATATATAGTTGAAAAGCTTGAGATGTTTAGTTTCTATCCTAACTTTAATCGCAACAAAATGTAACTTGTAGCTCTAGATAGTTTCCAAACAATATATGGAAGTCTGGTCTGATATATTTAACAAGATTCATTTATTAACTTCAACCATTTAAAACAATATGTCATCGAACATCATTTGACCTAAAAGCTTACCAAAACATATTTTCATATAGTATCTCCCTATAAAATTTCATCCTGATCCGATTTAAGATATATGTCTAATATTATGTTGCGATGTCGTGATCGCATAAATTAATTACCCTAGCTTAAAACACAACACACAAGATAGTATAGAGCAAGCAAGGGGTCGATCCTACAAGGAAGATTTAGTTTAGATTTTTATGCTTTACGTTATACAATTCGGGGGTTTTGATTTGTAATGATCTAAACTATGGAAGCAATTAAACTAGCAAACAAAATCAATTGAACTCAAAATTTATGAAGAAAACAAACCTTGGTTGCAAACACACATCCACCAACGGAAACTAGAACCGATCCTTGAAACAAAACTACAATTTATATTCTGAATTTTTATCTTTTCTTAATGTTGGTTAATTAACAGATCCGTCGTATAACTAACCCTAACCAACAAACAATCACAATGTCCGCATTAATGATTTAGTTCAATGGCAGCCCTAAGAACTAGATATTTGAGTGTTCTCCCTAAGTTTAATAATGTAGTTCCGCCACAATTATCAAGCTTAGTTGCTTCACAAGTTCATACATCACAACTCCGGTTTTGATATCAAACTTAGCAATAAATTGTTCACAATAATAACTTAGAGTTCCACTCTAGCAATTATCAATAACAATCATAGAAAATATGCATAGGAAAACAATCATACTTATTCATAATATAAATTAAAAATAAAAGGAAGAATAAATCTCACAGTTCTTGAAATCTGAAGGTTTGTTGTGTCCTTGCAACCAAGAAAAGAGCTTAGCCTTGCATAACTATTGAACAACTACTCTTAAAGAATAAAGAGAGCATGCTTTTTTGGGTTTGTAGAGGAGAGAATTTGTGTTTCTTAACTTCTGGCTGTTGCCCCCCCTTCTCTCCTCTCTCTCTTTCTTTTTATATGCTAAGAAACCCTAGTTTTTAATTTACAAAGTAGTCGTCCTTCAAGTTGACAATTGACTTTTAAGTACTTCAATAACTATTTTCCCTAAAAAAGAGAAATAGCCTTGTATGAAATCTTCAAAATCTGACTTAGAGAGATAAATTATTGATATAAAAACTTGGATGATGGTTTAGAAGCTTTAAAACATAATTTGGACTTATTTCTTCATGAAACCTGATTGCTGGCAGAATTTAGTTGTCATCTTTGAAAAATCATATCTCTCTCATCTGACATTATTTTTGGATTAAATTTGGAGCATTTACAGAAATTTGAGTTAGAAATCCAAAAAAATTAAGTTTGCATAAATTGGACTTCTATAGCTCCAGATATTGAATTTTGAATAGACAAAGGTTAACAATGGAAAAATGCGAGATTTAACTTTGAAGGATGTGATTTCCATGATCTTCCTCTTTTTATTTTTCTTGCATTACATTTCCAAAAAGGTATGAATGTTAGCTTTTTAGTGCCACTAGAATCATATCATTTCGATATCTAGAACTCACACTCTACACAAAATATCGGCTGAACGTCAAATCTACCAATTATCTCCAGTTTACTCTTTTTTACATTTTTCATCCAAAAGTGCCTTCAAAACATAAAACAAAGAATATCAAGACATTTTATATATAAAACATGGACAAAACATTAGGTAAATATGAGTGAAACTATCGAATAATATGGTTACATCATATTGCCAAACTGATGAACATATATTTTAATGTCAAATTTGGACCTGATTCAGTTTGTATCACTTTCATAACAAGAAGATAACCTAAAATTCATCAAATTTATACATTAAAGGTTTCATAAATGAAACACATCATTCAATATATATTAATTCTAAGAAGTTATGATCACTTATGTTCTTTTGAATTTGATATATATGCTGCTTATATTGCAAGTCTTTTAGTATAGGAACCTATTCGAGATATTGTGTGATGACTTGTTATACCCATATACCAAATCATATATTCATCATTTGTAATCACATGATGCATCTTAGTAAATATCTTGTTCCTACTTGCATCCTATTGTGATATGTAAATTCCATGACAATTTAAGCAATCATAATAATCATTTTTACCTTGATGATTTACAATGTATAATGTACCACTTATATTAATATTAATTGGAATGTGCTACCTATAGCTGAATTATCATATTATCTAATTAAGGTAATATATTTCAACCATTAAAAAAGACTAAAAAAACTATAATTGTTGATATGTCCATCCAACTAGTGCAAAATACAAGTGCAATTGTTTTACATCTTCATATAAAACCCACATAATTTAAAACATAAGTGTCAAACATATAAAAAGAATAAATAGGTAAAAGTTAAGTTGAATACAAATGAATTACTAAACACATACTTGGAAAGGTTGCTATTTATCTAGCTTGCTTTGATAATGTCAACACATATGTGAGATTATTATCAAACATCTTAATGCCACACAACCTAACATTACAAATCACAAATTAAAACCATAATTTAATAAATACCTATATAAGACTTTTTCACAACTTTATTTGGTGGTGTGACAACTATCCTCTTAAACCTTTTAAGGGGTATACTACCACCTTTCAATTTAGAAAAATGGGGCGCCACTCTAAATGCACGCTTATATAGATAACATAACTTGATTACATAGTCTTTGATTGTGACTACCCATCCATCAATGGAATGTCTAAGAAAAATGGTCACATCCTATAACATGGGTGTCATCTCCCTATTCTTGAGGTTGAATGTGTGCATTCAATGTCTCCATCACTCATTCTATGCATAGATCAAGCTTGAAGTGCTTAAAATAACTAATTTATAAAAAATATGTTTGGAATGCAAATGGCTTAACCTGATCATGTAGTTTCATCGTCTTATGCATTCGATAATACATCTTAATCTCATCTTACAATACAACATTTCATATTTATAAATAATTTAAAATATAAGTACATTGAAAATAAAGTAACAAAAGTGTTAAATTGAAGTTAGTAATTATATTACATAACAAGTTAAATATACTTACATTACAGATAAATATATTCTTTGATATGTATTTGTCCTTCATTCATAGAACAAAAGTATTAGCAAATCCAATAGCCATGTACTATAACTTTACCTCTTTAATAAATGATTCAAGCATACTAGGCAAGTCAACCTCTGAAAGTGGATGCTCCTTATAAAAAATGATCCACAACCTTGTATATAAGACATCCTATATAATTGTACTTATATAATGTAATATTCAACAAGTATAATTGATTGATACTTAAAAGCGTATTTTTATCAAGTTTTTATATCATCATTTTGCACTTGAAGTATGAATAACTACTTAACTAAAGCATGTTTTATAATAATATATCTAATAATATAAGATACCTTTAATTTATGGTAAATGTTTATTTTAAATGCAGGCCTAACACATAAATAAAAGGACTGATTGATGAATTGAAATTGAAAGGACAAAGAGATGGCCAAACTTAGAAAAGAGATATCGGTGCAGTCCAAATTGGAACACTTTTTAGTAATTGGATCATATCTAGAGCTGTAGATCTCAAATTTAGGCCTACTTTAAATGGATGAAAAGGTAAGACAAAGGCTTACACCTTTCATATAGAGCCTCAGATTTAAAAAAGTCATTTTCAAGTTCAAATTAGAGCAACAATAAAGAAGTTTGAATCTGTCTTCCAACCCAAGCACTATTTAGTATTTTAGCCATATCTGGAGTTCTAGAAGTTAAAATGATCTGAATTTTTTACACAAGACAGCTAAGAGAATTTCCTACAACTTTTATATTTTCAAGTGGTTCAATTTTGATGTTATCAATGATGTTTTGGGCAGACAAAAGAAGATAAGGATTGTCACTAAGTCAAAAGTTGGCCACCTACTCATCAATTAGTCATCAAATCAATAATTCCCAATTTTGGCCTATAAAAGGAGGCATTTTCTATGCATTTAGGCATCTTGGTGTTCAGATTAAGATCATGCTTTTACTTTCTCTTTTTGTATTTTTTGTAATGTTTATGCTTTATTTTCATTAATATCAAGTTTATGCATTTCATTTCCTTTCATTTACTTAGTTAACTTTTATCTTATTTATGTTCTTATTTTGTTTATTTATTTATTTTTCTTTCATTATGTCTAGCTAAGTTTATTATGTCAAGGTGAAAAGGTTGCACTAATGTAAGAATAAGTATAGTGTAAACACAATATGAACTTTAATGTTTGATACTAACATGTTTTGTATTTGTTATCTTGTTCACTCTTTAATATTTTGCTTGTTAAATGACTAATCTTGTTTTATGTTGTATAACACTTGGTACAACGAATGCTTGGTATTTTTATAGCCCATACTGTATGGTATAACCGACACCGAAGCTATGAAAGAAACTTGATTTGTTGTTAACATAAGTTATAATCATGAATGCTTGACGCAATTTATAAGTATTAGCATTAATCAAATAAGATGACTAATATAATCATGTTAACATTCTATAATCTGATTGGAATCTCATTTGTGTGTGGTTTTCAATTGAATAATAAGAGTTTATACTATACTTGTTTGACATACCATTAGTGGAGCCTTTAACCTTGACATTTGTTATTATCATTGTTTAATCCTTACATTGATATTCCATCTCAAAGTTCTCATCATCTTCTTCTCTTTCTTTTTCTTTATTATTATTATTATTATTATTAGTATTAGTATTACTACTACTACTACCACCACCACTACTACTATTGTTGTTGTTGTTGTTGTCATCTATAATTTATACAATTAACCTCCTTGTGATTCGACCTCGGTCTTGCCGGGTTATTTATTACTTTAACACTCCTGCACTTAGGAGAAGATATCAATCTTTTAGTCATGTCAATAATATTATAAAAAAATCTTAATAAACAAAATAAATTAAAAATAATAGATTTATAGTAATAACAAAGTACATTATAAATATTTTGAGAAATATATGTTTGCGAGCATAACATGTTTTCCTATTATGGCATATCTCCACCTAATTTATGTTACTTTCATGCTTATTTGCATGAAATCAATTCTAATTATTTAAATTCACAGCTAATTAACACAAATTAATCAAAATCCTTAATTTCAGCAACTTAGTTGACAAATCAACATAAAGCATAATTGATAAAAATTCAATATAATTTATGATATTTTCATTCATAATTACATGAAATCAACTCTAAGTTTATAAATCCATAGCTAATGTAACACAATTCAATCAAAATCCTTAATTTCAATAATTTACCTAAAAAATCAATGCCAAACATAATTAAGAACAATTCAAACTATTTCATGTTTCTTGTTTTCATGCTCAATTGCATGAAATCAACCTTATAATGAATTTAATACAACACAATCAAAATTCTCAATTTAACAACTTACATAAAAAATAAACATAAAGCATAATTGATCACAATTTAACCTAATTCATGTTATTTTCATGCTTAATTGCATAAAACAAACCCAAATTGTATAAATTTATAGCTAATTTAACACAATTTAATCAAACCTTAATTTTCAAACTAAGTCCAAATTTCAATCACACACAAATTAAACATAAATTAACAATGAAATACACCAAATTAATACAAATATAAGTTGTTTACTTTGCCTTTTTTAATTAGGGAGTGGTGGTAGTCTAATGCCCATGCTTTAGGAAGTGGTGGCATTGATTTCAGCGGCGATTTTGATGCTAAACATGGTAAATTAAGGCTTGGAGATAGGGAGAGTGATTTTTTGGTGTGTTTTAAGGTTATGGCCACTAATTTTGATTTTTTTTAGAGAGAGATAATGCAAATGGTTGGAGTTTAGAGAGAGAATAGAGTTGCAAGTTAAATTGCATGACTTGTGATTTAGAATTGTGACATCTTAAGTTGTTGCATTTTAAAATTATGACATTTAATAGATATCATGATTTTTAATTATGACTACCTTAAATGTCACGATTGTGAAGTGTAACATGTATAAGTTATGCAAATTTGCCAATTATTTTTCAAATTATGCTATTCTGCAAATATTTTTAATTTAGTGTGCTAATTTAAAAAATATCTATATATTATGTTTTGATGATGATTTTTTCTTATAAAATAAATATATAGAGAGAAATTCAATCCATGAATATGTTTCTTATCTACATATTATACATACATACACACACATAAACACACAAAACTTAAAGTGTTTGTTGGTTTCTTCGTGCCATCCATTGCTAGTATTAACTTTGAGTATTTGTTGGACTAGATAAGTCAAATTATGCTAGTTTTTAAATTATAAAGGATTCATTATATATTTTAATAAAAGGACTTGAACATATAGATTGAGCAATCTTTGTGGGTTTAAGGTAATCTATTGTTTGAGACTAGTTGAGTCAGATCATGCTAGCTTTTAAATTATCAAGGATTCATCATATATTCTTATAGAAGGTTCCACACCATGTAACTAATAAAAAAATAAAAACTTATAGCTTTGAAAAGGGTAATAAGACTTGAACATGTAGAGTCAGAAATTTTTTTAATCTTTAAGGGTTTGAGGTCATCGAATTGGTATTCATTTCCTGTTGGATGAAAGGTTTAAGCCTCATTTTTTTTTATTAAACTAAACTTGTAGTATTGATGATGAGACCATTTATGGTACCAAATAAACAAGCTCTTTTTTAATTAGTTAATTTGATTGTAATGTATCAAGATATTACTATAACATAAGGACTTCTAAGGATGAAAGAATTGGCCAATCAACCTTGGCCTTTGCCCAGGGATACTTTAAAAATACTACCCTTATATATATGTATGAGTTGGGGTATAACTTTCAATTTTAATGGTTTGTGAGGAAAGTTTTGTTGGTATTATAGGTTAGGTCTAGAGTAGCTAGATCCTAATGGATGAGTAAATTTGTCTACATTTGAAAAGTTCCTCCGGCATGTTGGAATTGAACCTATAGTAAACATCTTTAAGACTGTTACCATTTTGTTGCTAGTACTGATGGTGCTACTGATGTGTGCTAATTCTTTTACCTTCATTAATATACCTACTGGATTTATAAGGCAAGCCTACATATGTCAAAAAGTGGAAGAGAAGGTGGTTGATAATGAGATATAATGGGACAAGTAGCCCCAAAGATAAGATGTAAGAAATCTGGCTAACGATTAGAGAGCACCTCCATTTAAAGTGAATAGTAGGCCCCGTCTGAGCTCGAATGAGAAAAAAACATGTGTTATGTTAGCCTCAATCTTAATTGAGTATGACATTAATAAAATGACCAAAAGGCAACACTAAACCATATTGCAAAGTATGCAACCTCTTTATCCCTTGTTTCTACGTATCTAAGTATTTATTTTTTACTTTGTTTTCATGTAAGATTAAGAGTTGAATGAGAATGAGAACATTTACTAAGGTTTATAAAGGAGAGCTTATCTATATCAAAGAGGAAGAGGTCTTCTTCTCTTGGCTTGAGTGGAGTTAGGACTAGAGCAAAGATGGAACACGAACCTAGTAATGAACTTATTATTCTTGAGGATACTATTTATGAGGAAAAAATAGAGGATAGAGGAAGTCATTCTCTCTTAGTTGAAGGTCAAAGAGAGTTGCAACCTCCTTAAGTGATTGTGGGTGATGCTGCTAACTTCAAAAGAGAAAAAGTCTCCACCTCTGTGTAGTATAACACTATAACCTTAGTTATAGGGATCTCTCATATCATCCCACTATTGATGCCTCTAGCCCTATTCTTAACAGTAGAAACCTCTTTAGCTATTGAGATTTTTTATTCAGGGTGCTTTCTTAGAGGTTAGACAACTTGGGTCTAAGGATGTTTTTATTGGTATCATCCTTAATAGTACCTTGTTTACTTTCCCTACCTTAACTAAGAACGAAATACAGGCTATTAAGGCTGTTATTAAGAGGAGATTTGGCTTGAAAAAGAAGGGCTTAGACGTGGTGAAGCACCTGTAGAGGTTTCTGACCATTCCTTCAGATATCTAGATGGTTTGTGATAGTTACAACTATCATTTGGCCCTGTTTGGACAAATAAATTTCAATGTAAGAAACATTTTTGTCTAAACTTATTATTTTAGTTTTTGACTATTGTTTCTAACATTTTTTTTCCTTGATAGAATTTCATGATATGCAATCATTCTAAAAGGTGCTGGATGGTTGTGAGAATCTAGATAAGAGAGGTCATTTCCAAGAACAAAACAAATCAAATTGCCCTTTAAAGGCTACGAGATGAGACGGCTACAACAGAGGATGAGTTGAAGGACCTCAAGGTAGCCTATACATATCTAAAGGAGAAAATATAAAGTGTTCTTCTTCATCTATGCTCCACTAAAAAGGAGCTTTTTTCTGACTTATAATTTAATAGATGCTCTAAAGTAGGAGATAATTGAGATTAGGGCATCCAAAGATAATCTAATGGATAAGCTTATTGTTGCTAAGGAAAAAGCCAAAAAGTTATCATTTGGACATACTTTGTTTAGGTTGGTGAAATCCATGTATATAATTCATGTTTAATTTTTTTACTTTGACCATATTAGCCAGCCAGTCCAAATACATGACCTTACGAATAAAACCAATAATCAACAATTTATCCATTTTTTCTTTTTTTCTTTTTTACCATGGGATCAATTATGTTTGAAAGGTTTCTTATCTTAAACCTTTTGGTAGAAATAGGGAAGCCCATGTCTTAATATACTAGTTCTTCTACCCATATATGATTCTTCATGATGTGTTTCAACTTTAATATGCTTCTTTCAGGTAGAGCATACAAGTCTTTCCATAAAGAATGTTCCTTAAGTCCATTTATTAAAACCTTAGAGGCTATCGACTTAATCCATTTCTCCATATTGAGTATTTTTTCATTGAACTTCTTTAAATATACCTTTGTGGAATCCCTTATTGATTGAGTAATGTTAAAGATTTTTATACAGCTCCTCTTGATGTGTATACTAGTGCTAAACAATAACACAAAATGAACATAGAGGTCATTAAAACCTATGATAGAGCCTAGCTTTAGGTTACTATACTAGACTCATATTAACACTTAGAAAGTTATGAGGAGGAGTTTTAATATAACATCACAAATCCAGGTTGCTATATATATTTTGGACATGTTCTCATGGATTTGTGAAACATCATAGTTGTCCAAAGTCATTTTCGTGGAGATATACTCAAAAATGAAGGTGTGCAAGACTTTTTTAGAGGTGGTGAAGCACATGAAAAGGGTTCTGACCATTTCTTTGAATATCTTTATGATTTTTTATAAGAGTTACAACCACTTTTTAGCCTTGACTGGACAAATAGCTTTCAATGTCTGACCTTATTATTTTAGTTTTATGACTATTGTCTCTAGTAATTGTTTATCCATAATAGACTTTCATGATATGCTTTTATTCTAAGAGGTGCTAGATTATTGAGAGGATTTAGATGAGGGAGCTATTTCCAAGAACAAGATAGATCAGACTGCCCTTCAAAGGCTAAGTGATGAGAAGGTTGATTGATACTTTCCTTACCCATTATGTCTTTCTCAGATTTAGTTCGTATATTTATAGACCTCTCCCCTTATTTCTCATTATAACCTTCTATTTATAGACATTAAGGACTAGAACTTTATAGTAAAAACAAATTTGTTTGTTGATCACTTTTGGTTAATCTTTGTCATCCATCATTGTTGTACACTTTTTACAATATGATCAAGTTGGCTATTTTAGCACATGTTTTTTGCCACCACAAAGAGGCAATGAAGTAATTATTTGCATGAAAATAAAGTATAAGTGGAAAAAAAAATGGTATGCTTCATGGAATTTAATATTCATGTGAGAAAGAAAAATGGTAGTAAAAAACACTCCAAATGTAGCATAAAACAAGATAAAAAATGCATGTATGTGTGAGGGTGAAGAAGAGGCTGTTCTCCCTTTGATAAAATGACATTGTTTTATAGCTTTCCCTACCCCCACCCCCACCCACTCCTTTTTTTTTCTTTTTTTTTTTTGTGAAACTCACCATTTCATAAAATCAATTTCCTTTTTATAATTATTTGTTTTCAAATCAGTGCTTGCAAAATTTAATTTCTAGGATTGATTTAAACCCTTAATTTTAATTTCTTTACTTT
This sequence comes from Populus ilicifolia, assembly GCA_015708895.1. NCBI lineage: Eukaryota > Viridiplantae > Streptophyta > Magnoliopsida > Malpighiales > Salicaceae > Populus > Populus ilicifolia. The sequence continues at coordinate 63,394 of SRLM01000726.1, forward strand.
CATTCAAATTGGATTGATTTTTTAGGATTTATTTCAATTAAACCCCTAATGATATTCAAAATTATCCTTTAATACTATCTTCTTTCACACTTCAATCTTTGGATTTTCAATTTTTGTATTGATTAGTACTTAAAAGTGTATTTTTATCAAGATTTTGTATCATCATTTTGCACTTAAAGTATCAATAAGTCCTTAACTAAAGCATGTTTTATAATAATATATCTAATAATACAAGATACCTTTAATTTATGGTAAATATTTATTTTAAATGCAGGCCTATCACATAAATGAAAGGATTGATTGATGAATTTAAGAATTGAAATTGAAAGGATAAAAGATGGCCAAACTTAGAAAAGAGATGTCGGTGCAATCCAAACCGGAATACTGTTTGATAATTGGATCATATCTGGAGCTATAGATCTCAAATTTAGGTCTACTTTATATGGATGGAAAGGTAAGACATAGGCTTACAATTTTCATATGGAGCCCAAGATCTAAAAAGGCCATTTTCAAGTCCAAATTGTTGCAACAACAAAGACGCCTGAATCTGTCCTCTAGCTCGAGCACTATTCAGTATTTTGGCCATATTTGGAGTTCTAGAAGTCGAAATGAGCTGAATTATTTACACAAGAAAGCTGAGATAATTTCCTACAACTTTCATGTTTTCAAGTGGTTTAATTTTGTGACGTTATCAATGATGTTTTGGGCAGACAAAAGAAGACAAGGATTGTCACGAAGTCAAAAGTTGGCCACCTACTTATCAATTAGTCATCAAATCAATAGTTTCCAATTTTACCCTATAAAAAGAGGCATTTGCCATACATTTAGGCTTCTTGGTGTATAGATCAAGATCATGCTCTTACTTTCTCTCTTTGTATTTTTTGTAATGTTTATGTTTTGTTTTCATTAATATCAAGTTTATGTCTTTCATTTCATTTTCTTTACTTAGTTAACTTTTATCTTATTTATGTTCTTCTTTTGTTTATTTATTTTTCTTTCTTTCAATATGTCTAGCTAAGTTTATTATGTCAAGGTGAAAAGGTTGCACTAATGGTGTAAGAATAAGTATCGTGTAAACACAATATGAACTTTAATGTTTGATACTAACATGTTTTGTATTTGTTATCTTGTTCACTCTTTAATACTTTGCTTGTTAAATGACTAATCTTGATTTATATTGTATAACACTTGGTACAACAAATGCTTGGTACTTTTATAGCCCATACTGTATGGTATAACCGACACCGGAGCTATGAAAGGAACTTGATTTGTTGTTAACATAAGTTATAATCATGAATGCTTGACGCAATTTATAAGTATTAGCATTAATCAAATAAGATGACTAATATAATCATGTTAACAATCTATAATCTGATTGGAATCTCCTTTGTGTGTGGATGATGACATAAAAGGTGTTCTCCTTTAACTAGGCTCCACTAAAAGAACATTCATCTGACTTATAATGATTAGACGTTCTAAAGCAAGGGATAATTGGGATGAGGGCATCCAAAGAAACTCAAAGGGATGAACTTCATGCTACTAAGAAAGAAGCCTAAAGCTATCATTTCTATATGCCTTATTCAGGTTGGTGAAATCCACACATATAATGCATTTTTCATTTTTCTTACTATGAACATATTAGTTAGCCAACCCGGATATATGACCTTATAAATAAAACTAGCAATGAATAATTTATTCACTTTTTATAGTTATTTACTCTTTAAATTTTCTCTTATTTTATTGTACAAGAGAGAAAGTTGGATTAACTTGAAGTTTATTAGTAGTCATACCTAGATTGATCGTTGACATGCTTGAAGTGTTGGAAACAAAAGGAAACTTAAAGGTAATGAGAGAATTTATCAATAATTGTTATTGAGTTTATTCCAAGGTTGAGCCTATCTTGGTGATGACTTCCTTCTTTTCCCCTAAAGTCATTTCTTTTAACTATTTTTTAGCCTTAATTATGATCTTCACCCTTTCCTTTAAAGACCTTAAAGGGTTTAAAACCGAAGACCTTTTTCCTTTTAGATAAAGACAATGCCTAGAGGCTTCTTAGGTTTCTCTTGTAATAGCCACCTTTTTTGGAATAGGGAATTTCAAGATCAAATACCGAGTGCAAATTGTTGCATTAATCTTATGTAAAGATGTATTCATGTCATAGTGTTGTAAGCCAAAGCTATATCTATCACCATAAACATTTATTAAAGAATCCAAATATGGCCAGGTATCTTCAAGATGCTCTTTACTAACACTTCTAACCTTTCACCCAACTTAAGAGGTTTTTACATGAGCCATTATTGAGGAAAATATCCTCATATAGGACATCACCTCTTTAGAAAGGATGTTCATTAAGCTCACATAATCCACCAACACCCTATATACCCGATGATTGGCTTAAATTGTTGAAGTTACCAATGCATTCTACTAGTTGTAAATCACTTCCTCTTCATCTTTTAAAATGAAACTGATAAGTTCATGTCATAAGTACTATCTATAAGCCTTTCCCTATTTTCTATACTTTTGTTTCCACTAAAAGTATATCTCCTTAATAAGGTCCCTCCTAAAATCAAATTAATCTTAGGTAGAGCTTAAATAAGTTAATTGGACTCTTTTATGTCTCATTCTATTTGGGCAAGCCTCTTAACAAACTACTTCAAATAACCCTTGACTATCAACCTCCCAATCTTTTTATTCAGCATGAGGTGATCTTTTATATCATGTTTTTTGTCCTTGTAGAATAAACGAAACTTTTTAAAGGTGCGTGTGTAGGGAGGCAATACCATAAGGGGTAGATATTGAACAAGATCATTTTATTTTAGGGCTAACACGACCAAAATATTGACATTTTCTCCTAAGTAAAAGAGTGTTGAAGAATAAATAACCTAGCAAGACCAGGACCAAACCATAAGGAGGTTAATTATATACATTATAAACAACAACAACAACAACAACAACAAAAATAATAGTAGTAATAGTAGTAGTAGTAGTAGTAATAATAATAATAATAATAATAAAGAAGTTGATAAGAATGTTGAGATGGAAGATTAACGTAAGGATTAAACAATTATAATAACAAATGTCAAGGTTAGAGGATCTACTAATGGTATGTCAAACAAATATAGTATAAACTCTTATTTTTCAATTGGAAACTATACGTAAATGAGGTTCTAATCAGATTATAAATTGTTAACAAAGGGTGTGAATCAATTGGTTTAGTTTATTATGGATAAAAACTCCAATCAAATAAAAAAATTAGTTCAAAATGGATAGTTTGATTGAATTAATTTTCTATTTATAAAACCAAATTAGTATATGTGTCCTTCAATTAGGGTTTTTTTATAGGGGTTTTGATGTAATGGACTTGAGATTTTTTTTTTTGGTTTTCTATTTTTAAAAATTTAGTCCATTTTCATTACAATTTAAAAAAAAACAAATTAGTCTATAGGTTTTTTAATTGTGCTTTTTTAGGGGCTTTAAAGTAATGGACTTGATTTTTTTTTAATGTAAAAATACTTAATTTTGAAATGTTTCAATTTTTTTGGTTTTTAAAATTTGTAATCAAAATTAAATTGAACTGTTTTTTAATTTTAATTTTTATTTTTTTATTTGATAAATTGGTTAGGTTTTTTTAATTAATTTTATATTCATTTTGATTAGTTCAATTAGACAATTAATTTACTTAATTCCGATGATCCTAATTTCTAGGGTTCTGGTTTAACAATCAATCAAATAATTTTAATTTTAAGTTTTTCATGTACATCTTGGTATCCTAGATGTTGTTTTGCCTATCTATTTTTATATCCTAACCATTGTTTTGACTATCTATTTTTATTTTTTGAAATTTCTTTAGCTTTTGTTTGTTTTTTTACTGGTTAAAGATAGTTTGGATGAGGTAACGAGTTTTTATAATTCTTAGGGAATGTTCCTTACATTTTGTTCAGTTTTCTTTCTTGTAGAGAATTACACTTATATACATATAAAAAACAAGTCAAGGATAAATTCACAAAAAAGTACTGAAGTTGCTAAATTTACGCGCCTACAGCTTAATAAAACAGTACAACTAGGTAATTACACAGTGTCAGTTTAGTTGGCAGCTAGCCTTGTTTCGTCTTAAGCTATGTCCTGTACCCTACGTCCTACCCGGACAGTTCCGGGCAGAACAAGTTGCCTAAAGCCAGTCCAAAGTCCACATTGCTATATATGTTGTAGCCTTATTGGTCTAGTGACAGACAAGGGAAAAAAAAAAAAACTAACCCCACAAACCAGTTCCATTTCCTCTCTTCAATGTTTTCCATTCCTCATTTCTATTCTGATTATCACTTTTCTCCAGATGAATTTTCAGAGATTTCATCTGTAATGGATCAAAATCATAGATATGCTAGAACAGGTTCATTTTCTAGCACAAATATGTCAAGCGGTGCAATTTCTAGTCCTAGTGGTGGAGCAAAGTTGGGTGATCATCAAGATCATACCTTTCCAACGTTTTATGATCATAAAAATTGTGGCGGCCTTGATATTTTTCAAGGGGAATCTGAGAACATGTCGCCGATTCCAGCAACGAATTCAATGCCAGAAAAATTTGGGATTTCTGATATGGTTGTGCCCACATGGATGGATTATAAAATGGGGTCTAATGGTGACATTTCCAAAATTGAGAATTTTAGTTGCGGATTTCAAATATCGGATGTGTGTGAATATGGGGAGGGTTGTTATGGTTTTTTGCCAAATTTTACGCCTGTGATCTGTCCTGCTCCTGAAGAAAACTGGGCACGCGCATTTTTTGTAAGACTCCTATGCATGATGATATATAGAATTTTCAGAAAGATTTTTCTACTTCTCAATTTCTAAGCATATATAGATTTCTTTTTGGTGCTCATGATTTGTCAATTTTCCTTCAGAGGCTGGAATACAACCTAATAACTGCCAAAGAAAGCACCGATATGATCAAGGTTGGCCGGTACACGATGGAAGAGAGGAAAGACAGAATTTCAAGGTATTTGAAGAAGAGAAACCAAAGGAACTTTAACAAGACCATCAAGGTAATTAAGTTTCAGTTAAACCCATTTCATATTTAATCCTATATTTAGAAGATGTGAATTTAACCTGTATATAATTCCTGCAACAATATTACAGTATGCTTGCCGAAAAACCCTAGCTGACCGCAGAGTTCGCGTTCGCGGGAGATTTGCTAGGAACAATGAAATATTTGAAGAAGAAACTGAGGTTAAGAAGGATGACGATAATATTCCTTATCTCCGTCATGGAAAAGAAACATATTGCACTAGCAATGCAGTCCAGGTATAGTAATTTTTTTCTTTTTGTGGGTTCTTATATTTTATCATCATTGTTTTCTTTATCTCTAAAAACCAATCTATTAACACACCTTAATCTTAGTTCACCTACCCTCCTCGTTTTTCTTAATGGTTTTGATGAGTTCGAGTTTTTCTCTTGTCACAAAAAGAGAAGAGAAGGAAATTCATACAAGTTGTCAAGATTAAAATTTTAAGAATTATTGTGTACTTTGCAGATCAAGAATGATGATGATGAAGATGAACAATGGCTGCAAGAGGCTTTGGCAAGTCTTGTGTATGCACCGTATAATGCTGGATGAACAGTATTATGGACGACTGATTAATGTAGGAATGCTTGGATATGACTAGCATGTGTTTCTTTTACTTGCTAAAGTACTTTCTAACCAAGCTAGTGTTTGATTTATTATAGCATAACATCACTTTCATGGTGGGTTGTTTTCGGTTGTGAAACTTCTTCAGTTGGATTTGAAAAGGAAGTTCATAGTACTACTCTATCACCATGACAGTCTCTCTTAATATTCCATCAACTAGGACATGAAAGCATAGTGGTGATAAGACACTTTTGCAATTAATTTTGTAAATGAGGATATCAAAGGTGTCGTCTTGGTGTTTTTAGCTTGCCTAGCTAAGTATCAAAGGGTTAATTAATTTGATTATATTAATTAGCACTCATTTTCTATATATAATGGCTGGATTAAATATATGATTGTGGACCTAGCTACTATCAAAGAAACTTGAAGCCATAATTGCAACTGGTGGCATCCCATCATTGTTAAGAACCTATGTATGGATGCCACAATTTTTAGCATTTTTTTAACATTGTATGTAAGGATTAGCCTTATGGAGAGGCTTAAAGATACCATCTGGATCAAGTGAAAATATAACTGATTATTTAAATCATTCAACATCAATAACATACTGTCAGATCAATTGTAAAACATTTTCAGTATTGGAACTCCAAAAAATGATGACAATATCAAGAAAGAGGAAGGATATTTATTTTCCTTACCGACCAGCTAATCAAGAAAACAGCTTTAGTGGAAAACAAGGTTTTGATCGATTGAGAAGAGAAATGTGTGTTTTGGGCGATATAGTTTATCTTCCAAATTAACCTGCCAAAAGGAACAACACCTGAGGAACTATTATGACTTAAAGAATAAGTAGTCTTTTCAGGTCATAAAAGTGAATTAGAACAACTTTTTTCAGATGAAGAAATATACACAAAATTATAATGATGAAGCAAGCAATGCACTCTGCGGTGCATAAAAAGGCTTAAATATTAGTATTATATTGTTCTCGTTCGAGTTTCTTCTTTTTAAGCTATATATATATATATATGTTTATTTGGCTGTTTTTATCTAGTGTACATCTGCTTTATCTATTGTCTGCTTGATCTTCTAGTAGTTTCCTCTAATAAAACACAAACACAGAGAGGGGGCATGGAATATTTTACAGGTCTTGTCATTTTAAAGGCCAGTAAATGGAGGGCAACTCCTTTACCTCTTCTCTTTGAAGTCAAATATTCTTTTAGCTTCTGGCTTTACATAAAAACTCATGACAAATGCAGTGCTGAACGCCGCAAGTAATTTCTTAATTCTCCAACAGTAAACAATTTCACGAGAAACCTGGACCAAGGCCTCAACTAACCAAATTATCTTGCCTTAATTTCTTTACATATATTGATTGGCCAAAAAAAACCTAGCCGATCGGCCCATTCCATATGGTCAGACATTAGCCTGAATAAACAAAAATAACCCTAAATTAACCTAAAATTGACTAGATCACAAGCAGTTTGTAATCACAGGCACACAAAATGAGGTTTCTATTAGGCAGCATCAGGCCTCTCATTGTTTGATTCAAAAGTAATTATTTCTTGAAAAAATACTTTGCATGTACATGTATCTTCATAAGTTAATATCTTGATGAAATATTATTCAACGCCACACAAAAATATTTTAAGTGGTTGCATTCAGGTTTGTATTGTTTTTATTTGTGAGGAAAACATATGAATAACCACTAGACTTACTAATTGTTGGGAGAATCATTGCTCCATGTCCTCTTGTTAGGTTAGCTACCATTACTCCTCTCATCCTCAAGTAAGTCATGTGATATTAGATGAACATGAGTTTAGAAGACAATATTTATCTTTTTTATTTATTTTTTTCCAAATATTATGTTGCACTGAGGGACTTGAATTTTCTAGCTAGAGGGTATTATTTAACCTGATAGGAGAATCGATGATCAAAGATGAACTAGTTTAGTTATTGGTAAAGACCATTTATATAATCACTCAAAAAAACTAAGTTGTACTAGCTTGTTGGGTTATTAAGCTAGTTATAGAACTATTTTATCAAAAAAAATAATTATAAAAAAGTATATTTAACATAATAGATAATAAATGTTAGTTCAAGGGTAAATTGATCTAAGAATTTTTTTTATTGTTGAGTAATAAAAAAGATAATAACTAGTGATTACATGAAGATTATTTAAAATTATCAAAGAAAATATATTCTAATAGTTTAACTATTAAGCATGACTTGATTAAATCATACTTGTCGTACGTGTGCGGCATCACAACAATCGTCCACGTTAAAAAATTATATGTAATAAACTAATATATAGTATATTCTAACAAAATCTAGAGAGACAAGAAATTCTTATTTCTAATCAATAAAACATGAAGTAGGAGTCACCACCCAGTATTCTAATTACTAGAAATCCTAACTAGTCTTGAAGATGGGATGCAGAGACTGGTTGTGTAAAGAAAATGTATTAGCACCCCAACTACACCCTACCTAACATAAGCTACATTGTTATGTTTGATAAAATCTAAGGTCTAGTTATGGTGTCTGATAACATAAGGATAAATTGTTGATTAATAAAAAAAGATAATAACTAGTGATTACATGAACATTATTTAAAATTATCAAAGAAAATATATTCTAATAGTTTAACTATTAAGTGTGACTTAATTAAATCATACTTGTTGCTCGTGTGTCACATCACAACGATCATCCATCCTAAAAAATTAGATTTAATAAACTATATATAGTTTATTTTGACAAAATATTGCTTGTCTCTAATCAGTAAAATATAGACTAGAAGTCACCACCTAGTGTTCTAATCATTAGGAACCATAACTAGTTTTAAAGATGAGGTATAAAAACTGGTTGTATAAAAGGAAAGTATTAGTACCCCAACTATGTCCTACCTAACATAAGCTGCATTGTTATATCTAATAAAATTTAAGGTCTAGTTGTGGTGTCTAAAATTTATCGGTCTGCTATGGTTTAATAAAAGTTCTTCTCTGTAATAAAATCTTTATCTCATCAGATAAAAACCTAATTGTTCTATGTCATTTATAAAAAAAATACCTTTTTAATATTGTGAATATGTTTTCCGTATAAATTTGTAATCCTTGATACTAAAACAAAATAAAATTTTTGTTCTTTCTGGAATTTTGGCCAATGTTCTCTTAATTTTAATAAACTGATTATTATAGTAGAAATGCATACTAAAACATTGTTTTTTGGTGCATGAAAAATACAATATGACTTTTTTAGCTTTGAGACACTTGACCATATGCATAAAAATATAAATTTATTTTTCAATTTTTTTTATTTGTGACAGTTTTAACAAAAACTAGGTATTTTACGACACGAAAACACTGCCCGATATTAATCAAAATGACATAAAAACTATGTGGGCAAATTGTAAAATTCTGAACAACAACAACAACAAATATTTTTTGATTTTTTTAAAAAAACTGTACTAGGCCTAACCTGGTCCAACCTTTCTGGGTTGGTGACACGACTAAAAGATTAATGTCTTCTCCCAAGTGCAGGAGTGTCAAAGTAATAAATAACTCGACAAAACCGGGGTCGAACCACATGGAGGTTAATTGTACAAATTATAAATAATAATAATACAACAACAACAACAATAACAACAACAACAACAATAATAGTAATAACTATATTATTATTAATAATAATAGTAGTAGTAGTAGTAACAATAATAAAGAAGAAGAAAAATTGATGAGAACTTTGAGATGAAAAATTATAGTAAGGATTAGACAACGATAACAAGCATTGTCAAGGTTAGAGGATCCACTAATGGTATGTCAAACAAGTATAGTATAAACTCTTATTATTCAATTGGAAACCACACACAAAGAAGGTTCGAATCATATTATAGATTGTTAATATGATTACATTAGTCATCTTATTCAATTAATACGAATACTTGTAAATTTCATTAAGCATTCATGATTATAACTTATGTTAACAACAAATCAAGTTCCTTTCATAGCTCAGGTGTCGGTTATACCATACAGTATGGGCTATGAAAGTGCCAAGCATTTGTTGTACCAAGTGTTATACAACATAAATCAAGATTAGTCATTTAACAAGTAAAGTATTAAAGAGTGAACAAGATAACAAATATAAAACATGTTAGTATCAAACATTAAAATCCATATTAAGTTTATACTATACTTACTGTTACACCATTAGTGTAACCTTTTCACCTTGACATAATAAACTTAGCTAGACATAATGAAAGAAAGAAAAATAGATAAACAAAATAAAAATATAAATAAGATAAGAATTAAAAGGCATAAACTTGATATTAATGAAAGCAAAGCATGAACATTACAAAAAATACAAAGAGAGAAAACAAGAGCATGATCTTGATCTGGACACCAAGATGCCTAAATGCATGGCAAATGCCTCCTTTTATAGGCCAAAATTGAGAACTATTGATTTGACGACTAATTGATGAGTTGATGGCCAAATCTTGACTTGATGACAATCCTTATCTTCTTTTGTCTGCCCAAAACGTTATTGATAACATCAAAATTGAAGCCACTTAAAAATATGAAAGATGTAGGAAATTGTCTCAACTTTCTTGTGTAAGCAATTCAGCTCATTTTGACTTCTAGAACTTCAGATATGGCCAAATTACTAAACAGTGCTCGGGTGGAGGACAGATTTGAGCTTCTTTGTTGTTGCAATAATTTGGACTTGAAAATGATCTTTTTAAATCTTGGGCTCCATATGAAAGTTATAAGTCTATGTCTTACCTTTCCATCCATATAAAGTAGACCTAAATTTGAGATCTATAGGTCCAGATATGACCCAAATACCAAACAGTGTTCCGGTTTGGATTGCACCGACATTTCTTTTCTAAGTTTGGCTATCTCTTTATCCTTTCAATTTTAGTTCTTAAATTCATCAATCAATCCTTTCATTTATGTGATAGGCCTGCATTTAAAATGAACATTTATCATAAATTAAAGATGTCTTATATTATTAGATATATTATTATAAAACATGTTTCAGTTAAGGAATTATTGATACTTCAAGTACAAAATAATGATATAAAACTTTGATAAAAATACATTATCGATGACAGACTTTCAATCGTTTTGCATGAAGTTTCTTTACAAAAGTGCTTTTACCTGTTCCAAGCATGTGTGAAATAAAGGAGTTAGAGGACTCACCTGATAATCAAACCTTTGTTGTAATCAACCAGTGAATATCTTCAAGAATTCCATGATTCATTAACAATCTCAATCTTGCACATCTAGCATGGTAAATTTTTGTAAAAATGAATGGCAAATGCCTCCTTTTGTAGGCCAAAATTGGAAACTATTGATTTGATGACTAATTGACTAGTAGATGGCCAACCCTTGACTTGGTGACAATCCTTATCTTCTCTTGTCTGCCCAACACGTCATTGATGACGTCAAAATTAGAGCCACTTGAAAACATAAAAGTTCTAGGAAATTGTCTCAGCTTTCTTGTGTAAAAAATGCAGCTCATTTCAACTTCTAGAACTCCAGATATGGCCAAAATACTAAACAGTACTTGGGCTGGAGGACAAATTCAGGCTTCTTTGTTGTTGCAACAATTTGGACTTGAAAATGGCCTTTTTAGATTTTGGGCTCCATATGAAAGTTGTAGGCCTATGTCTTACCTTTCCATTGATATAAAGTAGACCTAAATCTAAGATCTATAGCTCCAGATATGACCCAATTACCGAACAGTGTTCTGGTTTGGATTGCACCGATATCTCTTTTCTAAGTTTAATCATCTATTTGCCTTTGCAATTGAAGTTCTTAAAGTCATCAATCAATCCTTTCATTTGTGTGATAAGCCTGCATTTAAAATAGACATTTAACACAAATGAAAGGTAGCTTATATTATTAGATAGATTATTATAAAACGTATTTTAGTTAAGGAGTTATTGATACTTCAAGTGCAAAATGATGATATAAAACCATGATAAAAATGGACTTATGAATACTAATCACACCCCCCAACTAGCTTATTACTAGTTCCTAGTAATCAAAGCGTTAAAATAAAAAAGTAATTTGCACATTCTATAAAGCAAGGTATTCATCATTTAACTTCCATTACTCTATCCAGATAAACAAACTTTCGTTAAATTTATAAACCTACTCAATACCTCTTAAGAAAATATTCATAAACCTTTCTTTTGTGCTCAATGTATCAACACATAATTATAGTGCTTTTCTTGGAAGAAAGTAAAATTTGTGTTCTAATGTTTAAGGTTAACTTCCTTAGGTTGGGGTTATTATTTTTGTCTTCTTTTCTTTCTTTTTTTTTGTTTTTTTAATATATATACATATAATTTAAAACACCATGCATCTTTAACCCATGTAACGAGCTTTCAACTAATAACTCCCAGACCAATTGGTCTTAGGGCATTAGGTGTTAAGACACCCCTACGAGCTTAATAACTCGGGTCGCAGATACTGATATGTAGATAGTGCAATGTTTGATTCCCTTAAGCTTTTCTCCTCAACCCATGTAACAAGCATTGAGTCAATAGCTCCCAAGTCAGTTGACTTTAGGGTATTAGGTGTTAAAACACCCCTTCGGGTTTAATGACTTAGGTTAGGGAGGTTACGAAACCAAACTTATCTACATTTTTATTATTATCATTCATTTTTTTTTGTTTTCTCTTTTTTTTCTTTTTTTTTAATTATATACTATCCCTTTCCCTTAGTTGTTACCTTTAACAAAAGAACATAAATAATGTAATAATCCAATATGCAACCCACAATCATATGTTGAAGTGTGTGTGTAAATTAAGGTTTATGAATACATGTTAAATAAGTATATGAGCAGACTTAAGTGATAACAATGTAAGAGTTTGTAAATCTGAATATTTCAAGAAGTATTATGATAGACCTTGTTATGAATGATCATTAAGATGCGTCTCAAGAGTCATAAAAGTTCTCCTTACTCTGACATCATAGTAACAATAATTTTGCACATGCTTTGTGAAATAGAAAACACAGGGTTTTTTTTTAGCTACAACCCTTTCCCACCAACTAAAACAAGACATTGTCCTCAATGTTTAAAGGTAGAAAAATGGAGTATAGAAGATATCACCTGAAATAACGAACACTGACAAACCTGAAACACACTGAAACAAATATAAGAAACAACAAAACACAATAATAAAACCAAAAAACACAAAGATTCACAAATGAAGGCTCAAATCCAATCTAATTTTTTTACAAATATCCTTAGTTGACCAATTTATGCGACTCATGAAAGGATCAATTACAGGAACGAAAGATTATGATTTATTGTGCAGAAGATGTTAGAAATTCCTGTTCCACAGCGTGATCAAGAAAAGACAACAACTTATCATAATAACCATTAACATTTAACAAACCTATGAGTTTATGATGAATGTGCAGTTGGGCCCAAGAGAAAATATGAAAGATCTCTTCCAATGTGCCTAGACCACCTGGTAAAGCAATGAAGGCATCAACATGGTTAAACATTGTATTCATTCGAGCTGACATTGTAGAGACCTAAAGTTCCTCTCCAATTGTTTTTATAATGATGTCCTATTGTGTTAAAGCTTCAGGGACGACCCCCAAAACTTGACTACCTCCTAAAAATGCAACTATTGACACATCTCCCATTAACCCAAGACTGCCTGCCCCATATACTAAATGAATCTTTCTCTCAGCTAGCACTTGACCAAGATGATTTGCTGATGCTAAAAACTCCTTTTCTTTCCTAGAACTAGATCTACCGAAAACACAAATATTTCTTATGTGATGACCTGAGGAACTTGCCATTTCTACACACTTCAATATTTGTTAAATGTATGGGTTGAGCAGAAATGAAAGGAAGGAAAAAAGGGTTTTATAGATGAGAAATTAGAAAGGCAATTATACCACCTATATGTAGGCCAACTAGAGTCTCACACACACACACTCTCTCTCTCTCTTTATTTATTTATTTATTTATTTACTTTTAAAGAAAGCATGTATATGTACAAGTAGTTTTGATTGTGGCTCACATCTTCCCTTAGTTTTACGTCCAAAAACGGCTTAAACGCCCTTTATGGGTAGGGGATAGGCTTCCCATCCACTTTTCTTAAAAACTGGCAAACAAGGTCTTTTTTTGTTAGATTCCCAAGACAAAGTCGATCATGTTCTTTATGAAATAGTGGCCATAAATCATGAATTGCACGATGCACATCTCCACTAGGATGCGTCTCAAGAGTCAATAGAAGGTTATCTAAAGACTCCTTACTCAGGCCATCCTTAATGAATTGTATTTTATCTTCATGGTTTATAGATACCATTCCTAAAGAATGACATTGTGTATTACAAGTCCATTTAGCACAGGGATGACAGACTTTCAATCATTTTGCACGACGCTTCTTTACAAAAGTACTTTTACCTGTTCCAGGCATGTGTGAAATGAAGGAGTTAGAGGACTCACCTGATAATCGGACTTTTGCTTCAATCAACCAGCGAATATCTTTAGGAATTCCATGATGCATTAACCATCTCTATCTTGCACATCTAGCATGGTAAATTTTTGTAATTGCATTTTGAGGCAGAACGGGAAAATACTTTTTCAATTTTGCAAGATTAGTGTCCATTTTCAAATGAGAATTGGAAGAGAGATTCTAAGAATTGTAGAAATGTATATACAGATATCAGTTATTGTGAGAAACTGAAAGAACCGACTTAAGTCACGGAGTACCGTTATCCGCCATTTGACCGGGGTAAGAGAAACTAGCAAAAAATCACTCAAAAAGAAAATAATAATAATAATAATAATCAATCTTTATATACAAGATCACCTAATTCAATAGAGTCATGTTCAACTGAAAAATTGTCAAAATAAACTTTTAGATGTTGTCCATTTACCTTAAAAACATTGTCATTCTTTGGATTCACGATGTCGTAGGCCCTATATAGATACACATGTTTCACAATAAAAGGACTGCTCCATCTTGATCTTAATTTTACAGGAAATAAATGCAATCGAGAATTATAAAGTAAGATTTTTTTACCAACATTGAATGTTTTTCTTAGTATATTCTTGTCATAAAACTCTTTGATTCTTGCTTTATGAATTCTTGAATTTTCATATGCATCATTTCTTATTTCCTCAAGCTCATTTATTTGTAATTTTCGCAGTTGACTAGCATCATCTAGATTTGAATTAAAAGCTTTAATAGCCCAATAAGCTTTATGTTCAAGTTCCACAAGCAAGTGACAAGGTTTTCCATAGACTAGTCTATAAGGTGACTTACCTAATGATGTTTTATAAGCAGTTCGATAAGCTCAAAGTGCATCATTAAGTCTTAAAGACCAATCTTTCCTATTAGGGTTCACTGTTTTCTCCAAAATATGTTTGATTTCCCTATTAGCAAGCTCTACTTGTCCACTTATTTGAGGGTGATAAGGGGTGACAACTTTGTGTGTGGTTCTATATTTTTTCATTAAAGATTCAAATGGCTTGTTGTAGAAATGTGTTCCACCATCACTTATTATGGCTCGAGGGACTCCAAATCGACTCAAAATATTTTCTTTCAAAAACTTTATTATGTTTGATCATTGTTTTGACTTGGAATTGCCTCTATCCATTTTGAAACATAATCTACTACGACTAATATGTACAAGAAACCAAATGATGGAGGAAATGGACCTATGAAATCTATACCTCAACAGTCAAAGATCTCAATGACAAGAATAGGATTTAAAGGTATCATGTGATGTTTTGAAATTGATCCCAACTTTTGACAATTTTCACAAAACTTGCAGAATGCATGAGTCTTTGAACATGGTAGGCCAATAAAATCCACTTTGTAAGATTTTTTCTGTTGTCTTTCTTGATGAAAAATAGCCCCCACATGCCTCAGAATGACAAAATTTAATGACACTACTTACCTCATTGTCAGGAACGCATCTTCGAAATACTTGATCAGGATAATATTTGAATAAATAAGGATCATCCCAATAAACGTTCTTCACTTCATTCAAGAACTTTCTTTTATCTTGGGTGCTCCAATGAGCTGGCAATTGTCTTGAAATAAGAAAATTGATAATATTAGCAAACCAAGGCATTGTAGAGACAGAAAATAAAGATTCATCGGGAAAGTAGTCATTGATTGGTATGATGTCAGTTTTCGAATCTATTTTCAATCTTGACAAGTGATTTGCGACAACATTCTTGAAGTAACAAAATCCACCGCACTAATCTAGCCTTAGAATCTTTCTTAGAAAGAAGATATTTCAATGCTGCATGATCACTAAAAACAACAACAGTTGAGCCAACAAGATAAGACCTAAATTTTTCACATGCAAATACTACTACAAGTAATTCTTTTTCAGTGGTGGTATAATTCATTTGAGCATTATTTAAAGTTTTACTTGCATAGTAAATTACATAAGGTTTCTTATCTTTTCTTTATCCCAAAACAGCACTTACGACATAATCACTAGCATCACACATTATTTCAAAAGGTAATGACCAATCAGGAGGTTGAATGACACGAGTACAAGTAAGCAAGTTTTTAAGTTTAACAAAGGTTTTTTCACAATGTTCAGTCCATTCAAAAATATTATCCTTTGTTAGAAGGTTACTTGAGGGCTTAGATATTACGCTAAAATCTTTGATGAACCTTCTATAAAAACCAGCATGTCCTAAGAATGATCTAACATCTTTAATAGATTTTGGTGTTGGCAAGTTTGCAATTAACTCAATTTTAGATTTGTCAACCTCGATTCCTTTTGATGAAACAATGTGACCAAATACAATGTCGTTTGTTACCATAAAGTGACATTTTTCCCAATTCAGCACAAGATTCTTCACTTCACACCTGGCCAAAACCTTTTCTAAGTTAGTCAAACAATCATCAAATGAATTGCCAAAAATAGAAAAATCATCCATGAAAATCTCAAGAAAATTTTCAACCATATCACTAAATATACTAAGCATGCATCTTTAAAATATGGCTGGTGCATTACATAATCCAAAAGGCATCCTTCGATATGCAAAAGTACCAAATGGACATGTGAAAGTAGTCTTCTCTTGATCTTCCAATGCAATTTCAATTTGATTATAACCCGAATAGGCATCTAGGAAACAATAAAATTCATGACCTGCAACTCTTTCTAGGATTTGATATATGAAAGGTAATGGAAAATGATCTTTTCTAGTCATTGAATTAAGTTTCCTATAATCAATGCACATGCGCCAACCGATAACGGTTCTAGTGGGAATTAACTCATTGTTCTCATTTGTTATCACAGTGACTCCAGACTTCTTGGGTACAACTTATCACAGTCCCATTTGCTGTCAGAAATAAGATAAATGATTTCATTATCTAGAAGCTTAATGACTTTATTTTTCACTACTTCTTTCATATTAAGATTTAGCCTTCGTTGTATTTCTCTAGAGGGTTTAGCATTTTTCTCCAAATAAATTCTGTATGTACAAATCAAAGGACTAATTGCTTTTATATCAGCTATGGTCCATCCCAATGCATTTTTGTGCTTTTTCAGAGTTTGTAATAACTTACCTTCTTGGTGTGCATTAAGTTTGGAAGAGATTATTACTAGAAAAGTTGCATTTTCTTCCAAAAATGAGTATTTGAGATTGGATGGAAACGGCTTCAAATCAGGTTTGGGTGGTTGAACACTTGAAGGTATGGATTTAATTGATCGTGGTGGCAATTCCTCAATTTGTGGCCTCCAATTACTTGTCTTTGATTCTTCCTAAAAATAAATCATTTGCAAATCATCAGATTCATCAATCTCAATTTCATTAAAAGTGGTTGGAAATTGATCATAAACTAATTCCTCAATATGATCTACTTCTTGTAAATCATTATCATTTACAGGTTGCTTGCAAATGTTGAAAATATTCATCTCTAATGTCATGTTCCCAAATGATAGCTTCATCAGTCCATTCCTACAATTAATCAATGCGTTAGAAGTTGCAAGAAACAAACGTCCTAAAATAACAGGAAATAAATTACATGCTTCAACAGGTTGTGTGTCCAAGACAACAAAATCCACAGGATAAATGAATTTATCGACTTGTACTAACACATCTTTAATTATTCCTTTAGGCACTTTTACAGATCTATTGGCAAGCAAAAGAGTTATAGAAGTTGGTTTTAACTCACCTAGATTGAGACTCTGAAAAACTGAATATAGAAGTAAATTCACATTAGCACTAAGATCAAGTAAGGCTCTTTCAATTTTATGCTCTCCAATAAAGCAAGAAATTGTAGGACAACCAGGGTCTTTATATTTTAAAGCATTATTGTTGTGAAGAATAGCACTTACTTGTTCAGTTAGAAAGGCTTTCTTTTTCACATTCAGTTTCCTCTTCACAGTACATAGATCTTTCAAAAATTTAGCATAGGAAGGAATCTGTTTAATAGCATCCAGAAAAGGTATATTGATTCTTACCTGTTTGAAAGTTTTAAAAATTTCAGAGTTGTGATTAACTTTCCTTTGTTTAGTCATGGCCTGAGAAAATGGAAGTGCTGGCGGAGAATCAGTCTTTTCTTTGTAATTTTCAGGTTCAACCTCTTCCTTACCCTCAGAGATTGACTCGTCATCTTTCTCATAAGGTTCAAGAGAGGGTTTTTCAATAACCTTACCACTGCGAAGAGTAGTGACTGATTTGACTTGATCCATGTGTTGGCTTCCGGAACTACTTGCATTTGCATTGTATTACCCCTTGGGATTTTATTGTGGTTAAGATGGAAACTTACCTTTCTCTTGGAAACTAAGAGCAGATGTTAATTTTGCAAGAGTATCTTTAAAATCTATCATGTTTTGAGCAAGTTGAGTATTGATTGTCTCTTACTTTTCAATGAATGTATGCAATGTTTCCTCAAGATTTCTTATAGAAGGTGGAGCATAAGGAGGTGCATATCCATGAGAATTTTGGAAATTATGGTGTGCTTGAAATGGTGGTTGTGAAGTTTGTGCATTGTTGTTCTCACTCTTCCAACTAAAATTTGGGTGATTTCTCCAACCAGGGTTGTATGTTTGTGAGTATGGGTTATGGTTGGCCCTTTAGAAACTGTTTAAAGCATGGGCTTCTTCATGGAGACATTCCTTAAAAAAATACAAGGCTGGACAGTTATCAGTTGAGTGTTCATTTGTTTCACATATTTGACATGCAATGTTTTCAACAGATTTTAATTGACCACTCTTTTTCAATTGTAGTGCCTTGACTTTTCTAGCTAAAGAAGCAAACTTGGCTTGAAGATTATGATCTTCCCTAAAGGTGTCCTAATTTTGAGCATTTTCAGCTAACAAGCCTAAGTACTCCATTGCTTCATCAGGGTCTTTATCTTCAAAAGTTCCATTGCACATCAATTCAACCATTTGCCTATCTTTAGGTGTTAACCCTTCATAAAAATATGAAACCAATCTCCATGTTTTAAAACCATGATGAGGGCAAGTACTAAGTAAGTCTCGATACCTATCCTAACATTGGTAAAATGTTTCTCCTGGTTTTTGAGTGAAAGTGGTGATTTGTCTTTTGAAAGAGTTTGTTCTATGAGATGGGAAAAACTTCTTTAAAAATTGTTGTTGCATTTCATCCCAAGCACGAATGGATCCTGGTCTCAAATTTTGTAGCCATGTTTTAGCTTTATCTTTTAATGAAAAAGGAAAAAGCTTTAATCTGATGGTGTTCATGCTACAATTTAGATTATTATATGTGTTCCAGATCTCCTCAAATTCCCTTAAATGCAAGTATGGATTTTTCAATTCTAAACCATAAAAAGAAGGTAAAAGTTGGATAATGCCTAGCTTAAAATTAAAATGAGATGCATCGGGAGGGAAAACTATGCATGATGGTGCACTTGTTCTTGTTGGATTCATGTGGTCTTTAAGTGTTCTAGCACGGTTATTCTTAGTATTCTCATTATGAACTGATTGATTATCTTCTTTAGCCATATTTTCTAAAAATGATGAGGATACCCTATAAAGTCTACCACTTGATGTACATGACCACACTCTCATGCACGTGTAGGAATAGAATAAATGGAAAAGGAAAACAAAAGAAGAAGAAACAAGAAGAAAAAAAAGAAACAAAGTTATATACAAGAAAAGGTGAAAAGAGAAAATAAACTAAAAATTATAATTTATACAAAACTTACCTCCCCAGCAACGGCGCCAAAAACTTGACACGACAAAAAGATTGATGTCTTCTCCCAAGTGCAGGAATGTCGAAGTAATAAATAACCCAGCAAGACCGGGGTCAAACCACATGGAGGTTATTGTATAAATTATAAATAACAATGATACAACAACAACAATAATAGCAATAATAATAACAACAATAACAACAATAATAAAAAAGAAGAAGAAGATGAGAACTTTGAGATGAAATATTAAAGTAAGGATTAAACAATGATAATAACAAATGTCAAGGTTAGAGGTTCCACTAATGGTATGTCAAACAAGTATAGTATATACTCTTATTGTTCAATTAGAAACCACACATAAAAGAGTTTCCAATCACATTATAGATTGTTAACATAATTACATTAGTCATCTTATTCAATTAATGCTAATACTTGTAAATTTCATCAAGCATTCATGATTATAACTTATGTTAACAACAAATCAAGTTCCTTTCATAGCTCAGGTGTCGGTTATACCATACAGTATGGGCTATAAAAGTGCCAAGCATTTGTTGTACCAAGTGTTATACAACATAAATCAAGATTAGTCATTTAACAAGCAAAGTATTAAAGAGTGAACAAGATAACAAATATAAAACATATTAGTATCAAACATTAAAGTCCATATTAAGTTTATACCATACTTATTTTTACACCATTAGTGTAACCTTTTCACCTTGACATAATTAACTTAGCTAGACATAATGAAAGAAAGAAAAATAGATCAACAAAATAAGAACATAAATAAGATAAGATTTAACAAAGCAAAGGAAATGAAATGAAAGGCATAAACTTGATATTAATGAAAACAAAGCATAAACACTACAAAGAATACAAAGAGGGAAAACAAGAATATGATCTTAATCTGGACACCAAGATGCCTAAATGCATGACAAATGCCTCCTTTAATAGGCCAAAATTGGGAACTATTGATTTGATGACTAATTGATGAGTAGATGGCCAACCCTTGACTTGGTGACAATCCTTTTCTTCTCTTGTCTACCCAAAACGTCATTGATGACGTCAAAATTAGAGCCACTTGAAAACATGAAAGTTCCAGGAAATTGTCTCAGCTTTCTTGTGTAAAACATTCAGCTCATTTCGACTTCTAGAACTCCAGATATGGCCAAAATACTAAACAGTGCTTGGGCTGGAGGACAGATTCGGGCTTCTTTGTTGTTGCAACAATTTGGACTTGAAAATGGCAAATGAACATTTTGAGTGCTAATCCTTTTATTTATGTGATAATCCTGCATTTAAAATGAACATTTACCACAAATTAAAGGTATCTTATATTATTAGATAGATTATTATAAAATGTACTTTAGTTAAAGAGTTGTTGATACTTCAAGTGCAAAATGATGATATAAAACCATGATAAAAATGCACTTTTGAGTGCTAATCAGCATGTGGGGGTCATTTCTCATCAAGAAAGACAACTGCAAAAAACTTACAAAGTGAATTTTATTGCCCAACATGTTCAAAGACTCACATGCATTCTACAAGTCTTGTGAAAATTGTCAAAAGTTAGGATCAATTTCAAAACATCACATGATGCCTTTAAATTCTATTCTTGTCATTGAGATCTTTGACTATTGAGGTATAGATTTCATAGGTCCATTTCCTCCATCATTTGGTTTTTTGTACATATTAGTCGCAGTAGATTATGTTTCAAAATGGATAGAGGCAATTTCAAATTGAAATAATGATCACAAAACAATGATAAAGTTTTTAAAAGAAAATATTTTGAGTTGATTTGGAGTCCCTCGAGCCATAATAAGTGATGGTGGAACATATTTTTGCAACAAGTCATTTGGAGTCCCTCGAGCCATAATAAGTGATGGTGGAACATATTTTTGCAACGAATCACACACAAAGTTGCCACCCCTTATCACCCTTAAACAAGTGGACAAGTAAAGCTTTCTAAAAGGGAGATCAAACATATTTTGAAGAAAATAGTGAACCCTAATAGGAAAGACTGGTCTATAAGACTTAATGATGCACTTTGGGCTTATCGAACTGCTTATAAAACATCATTAGGTATGTCACGTTATAGACTAGTCTATGGAAAACCTTGTCACTTGCTTATGGAACTTGAACATAAAGCTTATTAGGCTATTAAAGCTTTCAATTCAAATCTGGATGATACTAGTCAACTGCGAAAATTACAAATAAATGAGCTTGAGAAAATAAGAAATGATGCATATGAAAATTCAAGAATTCATAAAGAAAGAATCAAAGAGTTTCATGACAAGAATATACTGAGAAAAACATTCAATGTTGGTCAAAAAGTCTTGCTTTATAATTCTTGACTATATTTATTTCTTGAAAAATTAAGATCAAGATGGAGCGGTTCTTTTATTATAAAACATGTGTATCCATATAGGGCCTACAACATCGAGAATCCAAAGAATGACAATGTTTTCAAGGTAAATAGACATCGTCTAAAAGTTTACTTTGACAATTTTGCAATTGAACATGACTCTATTGAATTGGGTGATCTTCTATATAAAGATTGATTTTTTTTTGTTTCTTTTTAAGTGATTTTTGCTAATTTCTCTTACACTAGTCAAATAACGGATAATGGTACTCCATGACTTAAGTCGGTTCTTTCAGTTTCCCACAATAACTGATATCTGTATATATATTTATGCACTTCTTTGAATCTCTCTTCCAATTCTCATTTGACAATGGACACTAATCTTAAAAAATTGAAAACGTATTTTCCTGCTCTACCTCAGAATATAGGAATCTTGGTGTTCAAAACAAGATCATGCTCAAAAGGAGGCATTTTGGCCTATAAAAGGAGGCATTTGCTTTGGTAACTCTTATATTATTTATGTTCTTATTTTGTTTATCTATTTTTCTTTCTTTCATTATGTCTAGCTAAGTTAATTATGTCAAGGTGAAAAGGTTACACTAATGGTGTAAGAATAAGTATGGTATAAACTTAATATGGACTTTAATGTTTGATACTAACATGTTTTATATTTGTTATCTTCTTCATTTTTTAATATTTTACTTGATAAATGATTAATCTTGATTTATGTTGTATAACACTTGGTACAACAAATGCTTGGCACTTTCATAGCCCATACTATATGGTATAACCGACACCTGAGCTATGAAAGGAACTTGATTTGTTATTAACATAAGTTATAATTATGAATGCTTGATGAAATTTACAAGTATTAGCATTAATTGAATAAGATGACTAATGCAATCATGTTAACAATCTATAA
Source organism: Populus ilicifolia (assembly GCA_015708895.1). Taxonomy (NCBI): domain Eukaryota; kingdom Viridiplantae; phylum Streptophyta; class Magnoliopsida; order Malpighiales; family Salicaceae; genus Populus; species Populus ilicifolia. The sequence continues at coordinate 86,456 of SRLM01000726.1, forward strand.
TCAGATTAGAACCTCCTTTATGTGTGGCTTTCAATTAAATAATAAAAGTTTATACCATACTTGTTTGACATACCATTAGTGGATCCTCTAACCTTGACGTTGTTTGTTATCATTGTTTAATCCTTACGTTAATTTTTCATCTCAAAATACTTATCAACTTTTCTTCTTCTTCTTCTTTTTATTATTCTTGTTGTTATTGTTACTATTGTTGTTATTTATAATTTATACACTTAACCTCCCTGTGGTCGACCCCGGTCTTGCCGGGTTATTTATTATTTTGACACTCCTACACTTGGGAGAAGACATTAATCTTTTAGACGTGTCAAAGGTTAATTGTATAAATTTTTAACAACAATACTGCAACAATAACAACAATAGTAATTGTAATAGTAGTAGTAATTGTAGTAATAATAATAAAAATAAAAATAGAACCAATAGTAGTAGTAATAATAATAATAATGAAAAAGAAGAAGTTGATAAGAACTTTGAAATGAAAGATCAATGTGAGGATCAAACCATGATAAAAACAAATATCAAAGTTAGAGGATCCACTAATAGTTTTCAAACAAGTATAATATAAACTCTTATTATTCAACTAGAAACCATACACAAAGGAGATTCCAATCTAATTATAAATTGTTAACATAGTTACATTAGTTATCTTATTTGAATAATACTAATATTTGTAAATGTTGTCAGGTATTCATGATTATAACTTAAGTTAACAACAAATCAAGTTCCTTTCATAGCACAAGTGTTGGTTATACCACATGGTTGGGCTATGAAAGTACCAAGTATTTGTTGTACCATATGTTATATAATACAAATCTAGACTAACCATTTAACAAGTAGAGTATTAAAAGTAAACAAGATAACAAATACAAGACATATTAATATCAAACATTAAGGTTCATGTTGAGTTTATGTTACATTTATTCTTACACTATTAGTGTAATTGTTGTCACCAGACATGATAAACTTAACTAAATATAATAAAAAAGAGAAACATAAATAAATAAGATAAAAATATAAATAAAATAAAAATTAATTAAGTAAAGGAAAGGAAATAAGAAGCATAAACAAGAGATTAATGAAAGCAAAACTTAAACATTAAAAAAATATAAAGAGAAAGAGTAAAAACATAATCTTAATATAGAAACCATGATGCCTAAATGTATGGCAAATGCATCCTTTTATAGGCCAAAATTTAGAGCTATTTATTTGTGATTAGTACTTAAAAGTGTATTTTTATCAAGGTTTTATATAATCATTTTGTATTTGAAGTATCAATAACTCTTTAATTAAAACATGTTTTATAATAACATATCTAATGATATAAGATACCTTTAATTTGTGGTAAATGTTCATTTTAAATGTAGGACTATCATATAAATAACATGATTGATTGATGAGTTTGAAAACTGAAATTGAAAAGACAAAGAGATGGTCAAACTTAGAAAGAGATGCTGGTGCAGTTCAAATTAGAACACTGTTCGGTAATTGGATCATATCTGAAGCTGTAAATCTTGAATTTAGGTCTACTTTATATGGATGGAAAGATAAGACATTGGCCTACAACTTTCATGGGAGCACAAGATTTAAAAAGGTCATTTTCAAGTCTAAATTATAGCAACAACGAAGAAGTCTGAATTTGTTCTGCAATCTATACATTATTCAGTGTTTGGCCTATATTTGGAGTTCTAGAAGTCCACATAACCTCTATTTTTTTCTAAAAAGTTGAGACAATTTCCTACAACTTTCATGTTCAACTGGTTCCAATTCTGACATTATCAATGATGTTTTAGGCAGATAAGAGAAGATAAGAATTGTCACCAAGTCAAGAGTTGGTCACTCACTCATCAATTAGTCATCAAATCAATAGTTTCTAATTTTGGCCTATAAAATTTACCATGCATTTAGGCATCTTGATCTAGAGATCAAGATCATGCTTTTACTTTCTCTCTTTGTATTTTTTTAATGCTTAAATTTTATTTTCATTAATATCTTGTTTATGCCTTTTAATTCCTTTCTTTAACTTAGTTAACTTTTATCTTATTTATGTTCTTGTTTTGTTTGTTTATTTTTCTTTCTTTCATTATTTTTAGTTAAGTTTATTATGTCAAAGTGAAAAGGTTACACTAATGGTGTAAGAATAAGTATAGTATAAACTTAACATGGACTTTAATGTTTGATACTAAAATATTTTGTATTTGTTATTTTGTTCACTCTTTAATACTTTGCTTGCTAAATGACTAATCTAAATTTATGTTGTATAACACTTGGTACAAAAAATACTTAATATTTTTATAACTCATACTGTATGGTATAACCGACACCTGAGCTATGAAAAGTGTTATTAGCATAAGTTATAATCATGATACTTGACAACATTTACAAGTAATGTAATCATGTTTACAATTTATAATTTGATTGGAACCTCCTTTGTGTGTGGTTTCCAATTGAGTAATAAGAGTTTATACTATATTTGTTTGACATACCATTAGTGGATCCTCTAACCTTGATATTTGTAGTTATCATTGTCTAATCCTTATATTCATCTTCCATCTCAAATTTCTTATCAATTTCTTCTTTTTCTTCTTCTTCTTCTTTATTATTACTATTACTATTATTATTGTTGTTGTTGTTGTTGTTTATAATTATTGTTTATATTTATATAATTAACCTCCTTATGGTTTGATCCTGGTCTTGCTGGATTATTTATTACTTCGACACTTCTACACTTGGGAGAAGACATCATTTTTTTAGGCGTGTCAATTTGATGAATAATTGTTGAGTGGGTGGCCACATCTTGACTTAGTGACAATCCTTATCTTCTTATTTATAGAAAACATCTTTGATAATGTCAGAATTTGAACCAACTTTTCTCATGAAATTTCTAGGGAACTGTCTCAGCTTACCAAGAAAAAAATTAAGATCATTTGGACTTCTAGAACTTGATATATAGATTGAATACTGAATGGTGTCTGGGCAGCAAGACAGATTTGGACTTCTACATTGTTGCTAAGATTTGAACTTTCAAATAGTAAAATTGAGTCTTGTCTTTCCATGAAAGTTTTAGGTCTATGTCTTATATTTTTATTAATATAAAACAGACCTGAATTCAAGTTCTACAGCTCCAGATATGATCCAATTACCGAATAATGTCCTAGTTTGGACTAAACCAACATCTCTTTTCTAAGCTTCACCCCCTCTTTGCCTTTCAAATTTAGTACTTCAATTCATTAATCAATGCTTTTATTTATATAATAAGCCTGTATTTAGGATGAATATTTATCATAAATTAAAAGTGTCTTATGGTATTAGACTTATTATTATAAAACATACTCTAGTTGAGTTATTGCTACTTTAAGTGCAAAATGATATGAAACTTTGATAAAAATATACTTTTAAGTACTAATCAATTTTCATACGATAAAAAAAATCATATTATTTTTATACAAAAAACATAAAAAATTCAAAAAAAAATATTTTAGCATCCATTTTGGCTTTAATAACAAGTTTGTTAAAGCCATGAGAACTAGGCTAACATTTCAAAAATTTCAAAAAATATTTGATTTTCTTTTAGTATCTAGGATTACAAATTTATAAGTAAAACATATTTCTGATATTTAAAATCTAGTTTTTTATATAGATGTTAGAACGGTTAGGTGTTTTTTTACCTTATAAGATAAGGACCTACTGACAGACGTGGACTTTTCTTGAACCATAAGGAACCAATAATTAGAAATATAATAACATCGTAGCTTTTTATCAAATAATTAAACAATGCAGCTTACCTTAGTTAAGATGTATTTGAAGTACTAATACCTTCACTTTACGCAACCTGTCTTCATACCCCATCTCTGAGACTAGTTAGTGTTTCTTATGACCAAAATACTGGTAAAAAACAAGATTTTCTTGTCTCCCCATATTTTCTAGATAGATACATAAAATGAAGTGGAATAATCATTGCAATGTCGTACACGTGCAACAATTATAAAGGGACCCCATTCCACATACATTTATATAGAATTTGATTATAGACTTCTAGTCATATATAATGACATTAGGGTTTCAAGCTAGTATTCACATATTGGTATATAACTTAGTCTTAGAAATAGTCGCAATAATGTTAAAAGAAGTTAATTTGTCTTGGAAGAATACCGTTATGGTTGCTCCAAACTTAGAAATATTATTAATTGGAATAATATAAAAATGATTTTACTTCTCCACTTGAAAAAATTAATACTAGATTTCAAGGGTATTAATATCATTTTTGTATGACTCATTAATCATTACCAAATTTATTTTTTATAAACTTTTTTTAAATTAAATTAATCTTTAATTTTAGTAAAGAAAAAGATATTTTAATAAAATTTTATTATTCTATAAAGGAAGTAAATGATGAAGAATTACAAGAATAAACAAAATATAATAGTTTTGTAGACTTACGAATGTGTATGAATTGATGTAGAGGTGGATCCACATCTCAAATGAAGCTTGGGAGGGCTATATATGTGAATAGAGCTTCAAGTGTGCTAGAGAGTAAATTGTTAATACCTGCAGGATGATGAATACAAATTGGTCTAACATGGAAAAAGGGTATTTGAGGTACTACGAATTTGTGATGATATATTATTAGAATCCTAAAAAGAAAAAAGGATCTATACGAATAATATCAGGTTTAATCAAGTTATGAGTAGTTGGTGGAATAGAAAAGTAAGGTATATGCTCGTGAAAGACAACAAAATGAGACACATAAAGTTTTTGAGTTATTAGATTAAAACAGTGATACCTCTTTTCACTTTCACCATATTCCTGAAAGACAAAAATAGCAGGACAAGAGGAGAACTTACTGCATTATACAAGAGGATGAAGAATGAAACAAGTACAACTAAAAACTTTAAAGGAGGAATAATTAGGGATATGCCTATATAATTTTTCTAAAGGAGACAAACCTAAACTATAAGAAAATAAGATTGTATTAATCAAATTTACATCAGTAAGGACAATTTCTCCCTAAAACTCACTAGGAATAGAAGTAGACAACAAGAAAGAACAAACAGTTTCTACAATGTGCCTATGTTTTCTTTTAGCAACACCATTTTGCTTAAGAGTTTTTGCACATGAAGTTTGATAATGGTTTCATCTAAGGCAAACAACTAACAAAATTTATTAAAAGTATATTCTCCATGCAAATCACACCTAAAGCATTTGATTACAATACAATGTTGATTTTTTATAAGAGTTCGAAAGGCTGCACATATCTCATAGAATTCATAACGATGTTTCATTAAATAAACCCAATAATAATGAGTATGATTATCAATAAATAAAACATAATATCGAGACCCTCCTTTTATGGCAATAGAAGACAGTCCCTATACATCAGAAGAAATCAAACCAAATGGTGAAGAAGAAATAGAAATACTTCCATCAAAAGGTAAAATGAAAAATTTTACTAGTTTACATCAACTACAATCAGAAATATCACAAGTTCTTAAAATTTCTAAAGCTCTTGTGGATGCCAAAAATCTTAAACGAGAAGACAAAGTATAACCTAGACAAGAATTCCATAAATAAAAATTAGAAGATGACTTAAATAATGTCTTAGAGGGTACTGCTAGCATAGAAGGAGTTGAAGTAGAAATAATTCCCTTTTAAGAATAAAACTAAAGATGTATTTTTTTCAGCCAATAATTCATTGATAACAGGGTCAATAGAAGGTAATAGAGAATGAAATAGAATTGAACTTTTAAGTCTTTCAAAATCACTGTGAAGTGTTGTTAAAAATTATACCAATTGTTGTTGCTCTTTACACTCAATATAGACATTATGCCTTTAATTCTGCCAATTATGTAAAAGTCAATTGATCCCAAAGATCTGTCATAAGAGAATAAAACTATTGAATACTCATATTCTTCTGAAGAAGAACTTATATGTCATTCTTTAATTGACACTTTTTTACAAAATTTGATTGCGTGAATAACCTTTACAGATATCTCAAATCTCATTTGTTGTCTCATACTTCACCAACTATATACCCATGGAATGCTTAATAGAATTGTCAATCCAAATAAAAATCTTTGTATTGTTTGCTTTCTATATATCTATCAAAACAATATCTTTCTACTCAGTATTCTTAGATATCATATCAGTTCCACTAACATACCCTCACATCTTCTTCCCTTTAAAGAAATTTCTCATTCTATAACTCTAATATGAGTAATTCTTTCCATTCAACCTCACACTTACAGATTGAAGTGAATCATCTCTTTTAGTAGCTATAATTAACAAACAAGGAGAACCAAAACGTAAAAGCAACAAAAGACAAAGTACCAAATTGCAAGAAACTAAACGGATATAACATATACTCAATAAATATCTTCTTGAAATTATAAGATTGATTCAAAAAAATTACAAAGACTAAAATACCAAATTAAAGAAGCTAAAGGAAAGATGAAATACTTGATTTTGCAGAAGTGGAAGATAAAATATCACTCTAAAAAAAATAAGATGAAGCCTCATTCTATAAAACCAGCTCTTATACCATGTTAACACAATTCAATTAACACAAAAATAAATACGAACATGAAAAAGAAGGAGGCTAGAATTCTCCTTAGTTGATTTGTTTAGAAGGACCCGTTTTAACCTAAATATAAAGAGCTTATATATAGGTTAAGCTAAAAATATTATTTTACTCATAATAAATAAAATAAAATAACTATATTAGTTGAATAATTTTTGGATTTGTCAAGTTAATATGATTATATTGAATTGTTAAAATAGTTTTATATCAAATACATTAAAATGTAATTGGTTGTTTTACCATTAGAGTGCACATAAGAAAAAAAAAACTATATTTATACCATTCAAATAGATACCACTAGTTAATCAATGAGTAACAAAAATATTTTTTATTAGCTATACTCGAGGAAACGACCATGCTTAAATAAAAAAGGGATAAAAAACATAATTAAACAAGATTAGAAATACAAGTAATTAGTAAAACAATGCCATGTAACAAAATACACTAAAAAAAGGTGTTTCATGTTTTGAATTATAGAGTTACTTATATTTGCATTATGGAGTGCTCTACTATATTTATAGTGTAAAATTTGGGCATATTAAATTAAAGTATGATATTTCAGTTTTCTAATTTTAACAATATCTTCCCTTAATTTTTCATTTTATATATTTAGTCTTTGTAGTTTTTTATATTTACATCCTAATCCTAAACATCATTTTTATTATATTTCAACTTTTAGATGTTGAGAAAGGAGAGTGAAACATTTTAGTCAAGTAAGGATGATTATTTTTAGTTTGGTTCAGAGTTTTACCTATAAAAATAACTCTATCAAATTTAAAAAAATAAAAACAAAAACAAAATCAAACCGAATTAAACCAGATCAAACTAACTAGTTTCAATTCGGTTCGGTTAATTTACTAAAAAATAAAGAAAAAACCTGTATTGTTTTTTGGGTTGCTTTTAGGTTTTTTGATAGGCTGTTCTAATGGGCATGTAATTAATATTAATATTGTCTATTTTGTTACAAGGTTCTATAATATATTTAATTTTTTTAACACCAAATATTCATTTATCTTACATTATTAGTGTCAATATTGTGTTCAATATGCTTCAAGCCTTCCTAATAATTTTTTGTTTTAGAATAAGACTCTAGCATCAAAACTTAAATAACACATACACTAAGTTAAATTTAAATTACAAAGCATTGTTTTCAAAAGGTTTTAAAAATCAACAATAAATAACCTTCTCATAAAAAACTTCATGCAAAACATATAAATTTTTATTGTGCACATCATCCCAATCAAAAAAACACATTAAGAACATTGCATTTTAATTCCTTAATATCATTGACATCAAAACCTAAAATTCAAGATCTAGAATTATAACATGATAAATTAAATTAGATGATATGAAAATAAAAACAAAAAGTAGTATTTTACCTTCAAATTGACTTTTGAACTAATTATTATTTGTTACTAGTTGTAACTTTCTACTAAATTCTACAAAATAAAAAATTAGACATGTTAGATGATTGAAAACATTTTAATTAATAAATCACAAAATAAAAGATAGAAGTTTATGAAAAAAATATGTTTACACTTTACAATATTTTGAAAATGATAATGATAATGATTCATGCTTATATATATATAGACACACACTGCATTTCTACAAGAGTGGTATGGTCAAAATATATATATATATATATATAAATACTACTCATTTTACATATTTATAAATACTCACTGCCTCTCTAGTATTGATCATGTGGACCAAACATACAGAAGCAGAATCTCTTGCTTTTGTTTACAGTTATACACATCAATTTTTATTTTTAAAAAAATTATGATCTTCAAATCAAAATATTAATTGTGTAATTGTAGGGATCAACATGTCAAATTAATTAAGAGCTATAATTAGGTAGACAATGATAATTAGAACAAAAGAAAGGAAGCCATTTATTTTAGGAGATGGAAAAGAAAAAAAATGAAAATTAATCAAACAGAATAGTTTTAGATCCAAAGGCACAACAAATAAAAACCACAATTTCAATGAACAATACCTCCACATATTTTTTAATTATAGCACATATATGTATATATCAACATTTTCATGAGCTTAGAGAATCCATAAACGTACACTAATTAGGCTAAAATGCTTACTTAATTAACAAAAAAAATCTCATGGTAAGGATTTTTTATATTAAAAAAATTTCCAAACACAAAAACAATCTAATAACAACACTCATTAATAAAAACACCTCTAACCTCTCAAGTCTTAATTTTTCATAGGAAGCATTTGTTAGAAAAGATAGAGTATACGTTAAAAAATGAAAATAAAAATTAATAAAAAAATCATATTTAATGTGACAAGATTTAAGGTTGGGTATGAAAAAAGGAGTTAAAGAGACAGCTAGTTTACTAGATCTAGAAATTAGAAACGGTATCTACCATACCTGTTGGCTAGATTTGGTTTGAAGATAAGATTGAAGCCTTGTTAAAGGTCTACCAATTTACAAGAGTTAGGAGATAAAGATTGATTAGATCCTGCCATAAAGTTTTGTATAACAATGAGAAAGTAATGTTTTACTAGGTTAAGAGCGTGAGAGATTAAGATTTAAGAGTTGTGACTTCCGAGGGCTGAGGGTTAAGAAGCGGCTGTTGGATGTGAAGTAAGGAGGGTTGGACTGGTGTTACTAATACTAGGGTTAAAAATTAGAAAGGCTTTTATAATACTTTTTTTTAACTAAATTGGTTTAATTTGATTTGGGTTTTTTTTTAATCTTATTAAACAGAAATCAAATTGAATTGAACAAAAAAAAATTTAAAAACATTTTAATCGGTTTAATCAGTTTTTTCATGATTTAATTTTTTTGGTTATTTTTTCCTGATTTTTTTAATTTAATCGGTTTTTTAATTTTTTTTGCTTACCCCTATAATCAAACATATTCCAACCATAAAAAATTGATCTTAATTTCAATGGTTTCGTCTTGAAAAGGGAAGAAAGTTTTTATCTTTACTCAAACTAGGAAAAAAAATAGATTAGATTTCACAAAAAGAAATTTGTATTTATTTTGATTTTGAGTTCTTTTATTAATTGGAGAATGTTTTAAGTGTTGAGAACAAATTTGAGTTTTTGAATCAAAATTACATGAACCTCAATTTTCTAGTCTCTAAAAGTGGCTAGATGATACGACTAAACGATTATTATCTTCTCCTAAGTGCAGGAGTGTCAAAGTAATAAATAACTCGGGAAGACCAGGGTCAAACCACAAGTAAGTTAATTGTACAAATAGTAACAATAACAACAACAACAATAATAATAGCAATAATAATATTAACATTACTAGTAGTAGTAGTAATAGCAGTAATAATAACAATAATAAAGAAGAAGAAGAAGAAGAAGAAGAAGAAAAATTGATGAGAACTTTGAGATGAAAAATTAAAGTAAGGATAAAACAACGATAACAAACAATGTCAAGGTTAGAGGATCCACTAATGGTATGTCAAGCAAGTATAGCATAAACTCTTATTATTCAATTGCAAACCACACACAAAGGAGGTTCCAATCATATTATAGATTGTTAACATGATTACATTAGTCATCTTATTCAATTAATGCTAATACTTGTAAAATTCGTCAAGCATTCATGATTATAACTTATGTTAACAACAAATCAAGTCCCTTTTATAGCTCAGGTGTCAATTATATCATACAATATGGGCTATAAAAGTGTCAAGCATTTGTTGTACCAATTATTATACAACGTAAATCAAGATTAATCATTTAACAAGCAAAGTATTAAAGAGTGAATAAGATAATAAATATAAAACATGTTAATATCAAACATTGAAGTCCATATTAAGTTTACATTATATTTATTCTTACACCATTAGTGTAACCTTTTCACCTAAACATAATGAACTTAGCTGGACATAATGAAAGAAAGAAAAATAAATAAACATAAATAAGATAAGAGTTAACAAAGCAATGAAAAGGAAATGAAAGGCTTAAATTTGATATTAATGAAAGCAAAGCATAAGCAATACAAAAAATACAAAGAGAAAAAGCAAGAGTATATTCCTGATCTGGAAACCAAGATGCCTAAATGCGTGGCAAATGCCTCCTTTTATAGGTCAAAATTGAAAACTACTGATTTAATGACTAATTAATTTAGCTTGATATGGCCAAAATACTGAACAATGCTCGGGATGTAGAACAGATTCGAGCTTCTTTGTTGTTGCTACAATTTGGACTTGAAAATGATCTTTTTTAGATCTTGGGCTCCATATGAAAGTTGTAGGCCTTTGTGTTACCTTTCAATCTATATAAAGTAGACCTAAATCTGAGATCTACAACTCCAGATATGATCCAATTATCAAACAGTGTTTCAATTTGAATTGCACCGACATCTCTTTTCTATGCTTGGTCATCTCTTTGTCCTTCCAATTTCAGTTCTTAAATTCATCAATCAATCTTTTCATTTATATGATAGGCCTGCATTTAAAAAGAATATTTATAATAAATTAAAGGTATCTTATATTATTATAAAGCATGGTTTAGTTAAGGAGTTATTGATATTTTAAGTGCAAAATAATAATATAAAACCTTGAAAAAAAATACACTTTTATTGCAATAGTGACATGTCCTCTATACAGATAAATGATATGTTTTCTAATCTATTTTTTTAAATAACTATTCAAGCTTAGTTTAAAAAATAAAACTAAGTACGCGAGCTTTTGCTTTCTAGCTTAAGCTCATTTGGAGCGTAACCTAATATGCTTAGCAAAACCTGACCTTGCTTAGACCTTAAATTTTTTTTTAAGTAATTTATTTTAAAATAAAATTATTAAAATGATATATGAAAACTAATTATGCCCATTTTTAAAATAAGATGTTAATAATTATTTTATAAATAATTATTTATGAACCTAATATAGAATTATTTTTAAAAAAAGTTCATGAATGAAACAAATATTTATTTTTTATTTTTTATTGTAATTTTTTAAATTTTTCTTAAATTAATGATTATTTTATTTTTTGAAACAATCCAATATAAATAAGCAAAATATTTTTTTTTGTTTCTTTGTTGAAAATTGTTTTACAAAATATAATAAGTTTTTAGTTGAAAAATAAATTGTTGTCATTAAAATAAAAAAATAAATGAATAAAAAAATGGGGTTTAGATTAGAGAAACACATTTTTTTATTGAATTTTAAATTTTTATAATAATTTTTTTAAAAGCTTTAAGTTTTTATTCAAATAATGTTTCACAAAAAAAATGGCATGAATAAGAAAAATGGTGTTCTGACTAAAGAAATATATTTTTTACATTAAAATCTTAATCAATTTAATTTTTAAAAGTATTTAGTTGAATAATAAAAAAAATAAAAATAAAAGTAGATTTTTAAAAGCACATGACATAATGCAAGAAAAGAACCAATTAAGTAATAAGACGAAGAGCATGAGGAAATCATTGTTTTTCCGCTTCCAATGCATTGTAGTTTTTTTTCATTTTTTCATTTTTTTTCCATTATGTTGTCACTTTTTTTTTTACTTTATTTTTTGTTTTAAACGTTTTCTTTTATTTTTCATTTTTTTCCCTAAAATTCTCTTTGTTAATTTTACTTTTTTAATATTAAACTAATTAAAAAAATGTAATTTTTTTACTTTAAAATACTAAGGATTGCTACAATATTTTTCCACATGGTCTTTCTATTCTATTTTTTATTTTTTAAAATTATATTTGTTAATTTTATTTTTTTATTATTAAGTTGATTGAGAATTTAGTTTTATATTTTTTTTCTTTAAAACATTCTTAATTACTATAGTGTTTCTCCACATAGTTTCTTTTCATGATTTTCTCTAAAATTATCTTCTTTTTTTATTTTTAATATTGAGTTGGTTAAAAATTACAGTTATAATATGTGAGGGAAGCACTGCAGCTTTTCTTATACATTACTGTGAATTGCAATTGTATTTTTTTCCACATAGTTTTTTTTCTAAAATTATCTTTGTTAATTTTATTTTTTTAATATTAACCTGGTTAAGAATTACAATTACAAATAAATATAAGTAAGGCTAAATCATGTGGGAAAAACACTGTAGCTTTCCTCATAAAATACTATAGATTAATGTAGTTTTTCCTCATATAGTTTTTTCTAGTTTCTTTTGTGCTTTTTTTTGTAATATTTTTTTTAAATTATCTTTATCGATGTTATTTTCTTAATATTGAGTTAGTTAGAATTTTACTTTGTAATAAAGCTTAAAAATATGGCGAAAGCACTGTAACTTTCCTTATAAAAACACTGTGGATTACTACATTATCTCTTCATGTAGTTTTTTTCTTATGATTTTTTCAAAATTATCTTTGCCAGTTTTATCTTTTTTAATATTGAGTTAATTGAGAATTATAATTATAAGTTATTGTAAATAAAGCTAAATTATATGGGGACGAGTTGTAGCTTTTATTACAAAATACTATGAATTGCTACAGTGTTTCCAACATGTTTTTTTTCCCTTTTTTTGTGTTTTTATTTTATTTTATTTTTAAAAAAATTATTTCATTTGATTTTATTTTTTAATATTAAGTTTATTGAGAATTATGCTTTGTGATTTTTTCTTTAAAACATTGTGAATTGCTACAATGTTTTTCCTACATGATGTTTTCAAAAATTATCTTTTATTGATTTTTTTTAATATTGAGTTAGTTAAAAATTATAATTACAATAAAACTAAATTATATGGGGAAAGCATTGTTATTTTCCTTACAAAACATTGTAAATTACTACAATATTTCTCTAAATAATTTATTTATGATTAGTTCTAAAATTATTTTTGTTAATTGTATTTGGAAAAAACAATGTAATTTTTCTTATAAAACATTGTTAATTGTTATAACGTTTTTTTATCATGGGTTTTTTCTTCTAAAATTATCTTTGTTAATTTTTTTTAATATTATGTTGATAGAGAATTTAGCTTTATAATTTTTTTATTTTTTATTAATAAAAAAGTTAAATTATATAACAAAATATTATATCTTTTCCTCGCAAAATGTTATAAATTACTACTAATTATTTTATTCAATTTTAAAATTTTTAATCACCAATATAATTTTTTTTTCCATCATGAAATGCTACCTCCATCGTAACTCAAGCTTTAAGCCATATTTGAAGTTTTGATGGCCCGAGAACATAATGTAGTTGCAAAATCAATACACACGCGAAAAATCTCAATCTATATATGGAAAATTGAATGAAGCCATGTTTTGTTGTTTGTACAGGGATGTAGTGGTGTTACGGTAGGATCTTGAACTCAAGTAAAAAAGTGGAAAGTTTTCCTATTAGGCATTGATATCATGCATCCCACTCAAAATTTAGACATGCCTACCCAACAGGAGTCAAATCCATGTCAATGCAAAATGGCATTGGCTACATGAATATTAAGAAAAATGATGAATCCTATGTGTGAGAATTTCGAGCTCAGCGTCCTTTCAAGGGAAGGGAGAGCTACGATATACACTAAAGTCGGTCCAGGCCATATATAAAAATATAATCTATGACAATGATACCTTTCAGCTATCTAGTCCGAACCCAGATCAATCATAGGATCATTTCGGCTAGATTTGTCGGTGATAATAGGCTTATCTTCCCACATTTATGCCCCACACGCAAAGAAATAAGAGGCCATAATTGCCATAGTTTTGTGCTCAGGTCCCATAGGATCACTGAGGAACTATGTACTGGTTGACCTTCTCTGCCAAGCTTTCATATTCAGAATTTCAGGCACAGCGTTCCTGAGGTACTGTTGCAAACAAAATCGGGTCAGATCTCTATTTCAAGAACTTGGTATTTTTGAAACATCTCCTCCTTTTCTCTTTTCTGTAGTGTGATAATTTAAAAGTCATTTATTTTTATCAATCAATCAATCAATTTTTCCATGCTCATGTGAAGATTGATCCTCACTTTGTTCATGAAGAGGTTACTTAAAAGGAATTCCATCTTCAATTTATTGCTTTTGATATGATCATATTGCCTATGTGCTCCCTAAACCTCTCTCATTATTTTGGTTTATGTTTCTACGAATGAAGTTGAATTATTACGGTGCCTTTCTCTATTTCATTTGCAGTGAAGTATTAAAACAATATGATTAAACATAATTCTAGGCTCAATCATTTCTTGAATTATCACTATTGTATTAATTTATTTTATTATGATTTGTCAGCTAAAATTAATTGTCTAATCAATACACACACAAAACATATGAAATGAAATGAAATATATTGAAGAGAATACATGGCAACAACTACAAGATTATATTAAGCTTAAGCTATTCAATGCACATAAAGTTCACCTATAAAGATGGCTCATTATTAAGGAGCGAGATAATAACTTGTGAAACCATGTGGTTATCCTTTTCTTTATCCTCGTGGACCACTAGCCGGATCCGGAAGTTCTATTTCAAATGCTGATCACATATCGTGCAAGAACCTGCTTTTTAAAGATAGTATTGTAATAATTATTTTTAAAAATATTTATTTTTATTTTTTAAAATTTATTTTTTTATTAATATATTAAATCAAAACGATCTAAAAATATTAAAAAAATTAATTTCAAAAAAGTTCATGAAATGTAAATTAAACCGTTGTGTGAAACAGACATAAAAATATAAACCCAAGCTGCTTGTTATATTGATAGCTTACCCTCCGTCCTATATACTAACATGTCTTTTTAAAGATTGAAAACAAAATTTTAAAATTGAAAATTTAATTTCTGTTGGGTATGCAACTAAAGTCCCACATTGGTTAGAAATAGGAAGGATCATGAGTATATAAGGATGGACAAATATCTTTATTGGTATGAGATCTTTTGGGTATAGCTCATGAACAAATCCATGAGGGTTTAGACCCAAAGTGGACAATATCATACCAATATGAAAATAGGTAGTGTTCATAGTCCTTACAAATGGTATTAGAGCCTTACTTAAGAGTTAGCCATGATAGATGAATCCTTAAAATGCCAAATAAAAGGTGATGGACTCTAATTAGATCACAATCATGCATCAGCTCTATTGGATAGGCGGTGTGCTCCAGATGCTTCATGGATGTGTCCTAACCCCAACACGGTGAAGAGGAGTTGACTTAGAAAGATTAAACTCTCAAGTCAAGTAGTGCTCTCCGGATGCTTCATAGACATGTCCTGATCACAATGAAGTAGAGAATGAAGAATCTTGGTTGGTAGAGAGTGGATGGATGAATGATCATTTGAGGAGAGACTCGGTAGTCCTTTGTTCGAGGGGAGGATTGTTGGGTATGCAACCAAAGTCCCACATTGGTTAGAAATGAGAAAGATCATGAGTATATAAGGATAGACAAATATTTTCATTGGTATGAGATTTTTTAGGTATAACTCAATAGCAAATTTACGAGAGTTTAGTTACAAAGTGAACAATATCATACCAATATACAGGTTTGTGGTGTCTATAGTTCTTACAATTTCAACTACTAGGTTAGGTTATCTCTCTAGAAACTATATTTTATGGCTTGGGGTATATATATGTTTCAATGATAGATTGTTATTAATAGATTTTTAAGAAAAAAATTATTCAAGTTTACTTTCACATTAGTTATAAATTGTGTTCCCTATAAATATATGAATAATGTTAGAGATACTGGTAATTTTCTGAACACTTTATTCTAGTTGAGATAGCAACTTAGGAAAATATGACATTACTGGAAAATGGGATAAAAATAAGGCTCATGATAAGGCTCTAGATGGTGCTGTATATATATGCTTTTGTAGTCATATAGATTCTAATATCTGATCCCATATCGATGTCGCAATAATAGCATTGATGAATAACGAAGTCAATGATCAGAGAGCACTACACAGAGGTAAAAGAAGCAACTATAACAATATCATTGATGAGTAGGCAAAAATGTTCATACTAGCTAAAAGGAGGTCATGAAAGCTTTTTTCTACCATTGACATGAATGTCTATTCATTATTAATCCCCACCGTCTTCATGGCTTTAGGTCTAGATGTATTCATTTGGGTTTTCCCCTTCTCTATTTTATGATGATATGGATATCGATCCTGATTGATAAAAAGTCATAAGTTTATAAGATCATTAAGAAAATGTCTTAAAGAAGATTGACAAGATGATGGAACATCACGATCAAATTAATAACGGGGAAAAAAATCATAGAGAGAGAGAGGAGAAGGGCCTTGTTAAGTTCCATTCTTAAATGACTTGTAAATTTCTATTTTTGTAAGCCGTCACATATTGCATCTCTTCCTAAGAAAACCCTCGTACACCCATCTATTAATATAGCTCAATCCGCACTGCTCCTGAGATCTAAAAGAAGGAGAAGAAAAGTTAATTTCAATTGATATATAAGTAGAGTGATCCGAGTATACCTTGAAATATGTTGGAAGGATGCTCTTGTCGGAATGTCTTTGTTTGCTTTTATAATTCATTGGCTGGAGGCTTTATTTGTGTTTAAGGTTCTGTTTCGGCGGAGACGCCTTATTATACATATCTTGGATTTTGTACTACACCGGTGATGGAACCACGGACTGTTTATGGCTTTACCTCGTCGATGAAAACCAATTTTATCGTGTTCGTTAAAACAGAAAAGAAAACGAACACATGGCTGCAAAAACTAGAAAAGTGTGATAATAGCGTGATATGGATTATTTTTTAAAGTATTTTTTAATTAGAAATCAATTAAATATTTTTTTTGTTTTTTTGAATATTTTTAATATTGTTATATTAAAACAATTTAAAAATATAAATAATAATAATAATAATAAATGTGGCTGCACCGCCAGCGAAACACCAATTTAATGGCATGATTGGAGGGCAGCATGGAAATGGAGCCTCCTATTCTAGGGCAAAAACTCCCTAAACTATTTAATTCGCAGAAATATGGCTCATTTCAATGATCCAGTTCTATACTGCCAAAGGCCCAAAGTTATAAATAGGCTTCAATATAAGGATGTGCTTACCTTTTTTTTTTTTTTGGGTTTATTAATCAAAATTCTTATCAGATGACTCAAATAATCAAAATGGTAGGGGGACTCAATGGTTAATAATATGGGGAATTTATTAATGTAATTATCATAATTATTTCTATATCAATTTTAATTTTAAAATCCTCTATAAAAAACAGTTGATTGAGTGTTTTTTAAACAAATTTGCAGAATTTTATTATTTTCTTTCACCTCAGTTTCAACTTGGTATTTTGTATTCCAAGTTTTGTTTTACTCCATGTTTTAGAATTTAAATTCAGTTCTTATATAGAAATATTCATTATTATTTCTTTGAGTTTATGAACATTGTTTAAAATTACATCAGAACAAGGTAATGTTGCTATAATTTTGGAATGCTAACTATATACATCCCTTTGCCATCAAAAAAAGAGTAACAAAATCTTAATTACAAAGAATTGATCCTTCATGATAACTTATATTTAACTTATTCAGACTTTAAGAGCTTCAATAAGTAATTATTTTACATTATTTTAGTTTCAGTTTAATATTTTGGATGCTTAGTATACACATTAGAATCTTATTTATATTTATTTGTAAGTTTGTATACATGTTTAGCATGTTAATATTTTAATTTGATATAAATGCAAGTTTATATAATAAATTTAAAATGAGATGAATATAATCTAGACAATTATTATCACCAATCTATTTTTTATCGAACAATAATTAATTCAATCTTACACCAACAAGGTTTTTTCAAAGTCTCAGACTTCAATCACAAAGGATTTATAACATCGCCCCACTTATAAAACTGTCAAACACCACCAAATCATGAACAAAAAAGGATCAATAATTAATCTGATAGTAGACATGAGGTAAAAAGACAAATTGAGTGCTGTCTAGACTAGTGATAACTTATGATTATATGTTTCCAACTATTTACAATATGGTTAATAATGATCATTAGCAGCGACATCCCATGATCGGGTAGATATGTGCATAAAGATGCAAAGAGAAAAAGGACTTTATACGATAGAGTTCTGACAATAATGCAAGCTAGCCCATGATAATCAATAAGTATATAGCAATAAAGGGAAGGCAGGCAGGCATGCTAGGTAAAAACTAGCATGACCACAGAGACTCTCCCATGGTGGCCTGATCAACTGCCATGTCCATGGCTCCTGGATTGGAAGAAGAAGTGAATTGCCGCACTCTCAGGTGCACTACCTCAGCTTGTGCAAGTGCCAACTGGGTTTGTAGTGAATCAATTTGTTTCTGCAAAGATGATATGGCTCCAACACAACCATAAACTGGATCACGAACCCTTGCATTTGCTTCATACACCATGGAACTCACTGCATCACTTCGTTGGTGTTCAGGTAATTCCTGCAGATATTTCCACAAATTCCCAAGCTTATGTTTATACTCATTCTTGTGGCCATCACAGGACTGAAGGCCCTTTCCCTATCGCGTGGAGCATACACTCCCAAAGTTGAGGGTACACAACATTTCCACAAAATTTGGGTCTCGATCGATTGATTCCTAAACAAAAAAATGTTTCTACTAACGAAGCAAAATATTTTTACAAGTATAATGGAATGTCTAAAGATTAAACCATGAAAAGTCGCCCCAACATTATCATACTAAGCAACCTTAATTTATATTCCCCATTTGAAAAATAGAAAAGGAAAATTATATAAATTTCAAGATCCTCTTAATGAACCTAATCAAGAGTATTTTTCTTCCTTTGACGCATGTAACGTAAGGATTTTTCGTGCTAGCGTGCTGGACTGGGGCGTTGGATATATTTGATTGTTTTTTTTCCAAATCACACATGCTCTACGTTCAGTTATTGAAATAATATTGTTGTGTTTTGTTCGAACTAATAAATTTATTCCACGCCCTTCTTAAATTAAGTAATAAAACAAGACATAACAAAGATTAAATTATAGTCATTTAGTTCTTGTGTGTTTAAGAAATTACAAGTCAGTTGGTTCCTTTAGGTTTGGAAAGTACCAAGGTAAAATCTCTAGATTGTTGATTAGCTTTGAACAATCAAATTACCTCCCTTTTCAGTTAATATCCAAAATTGCAAGAAAATGCAGATAACTAATAAGGAAAGACTACATTACAAAATTACAAGAAAATGTAGAGATTCAATAAGACTTTTTGAACTAGAGAAACTAGTTTGTTAGTTTCTTAAAACTAGAAGGACTAAGTTATATTTTACTGTAAAATAATATACATTGCGTTTATGTCATAATATATTTAATTACTCTTCATATAATAAAGTTTCAAACTTTGTTTATTCTAGAAGGATTTTATTTTCTTAGAAAGAACCAGCCACCTCTCTTTTGGACTTATGTGTTATCTTTCTATCAATGTGCCTTTCATGTCCTTAACACACAATGCATCCATAGATCGACAACTCTTTTTCTTTTTGGTTAAATTGAGAATTCCAAAAACAAAAGCTTAGCCTTACTTATCCAAAAAGCTAATTACTAGCTAGCGGTCATAAAGAGGAGATTAAGCTCTTTACTTTATCCTCTAGATTTCACATATGCAATAAATAAATAAAAAGAAGAAGGTAAAAGGTAATTAAATTGTGATCCTTTATTCTCTTTTATGTACTAATTAAGGAATCAAATGGTAAACAGTTCCCTACTTTGAAATAGAATATATATGGAATTGGAATCCTACTTGTAGTGGGGTCTTTATCCAACTGAAACTAATCACTATAACCGAACTAAAGGAGAAAATTATGTAGGGGAGAAGACACTTTCTACTTTTTGAATGCTTTATATCCCAAATAATTACAGATGATTAACTTTTATGTATGTGTGTGTGTGTTTGTAATCTATAGAATGGTAAATCTCTAACCACGAGGCAGATTTTGTAAAACGGGGACGGGACTTCATATATTGTTAGGGCTTATTTTATAAATTTTGAGATTTTTGAAAATTTTCAAACTTTAGGGGGAGCAAAATCCTGAAATTTTGTAACATTTGAAGTCTCATTAGTTTAATATAGTTTTTATATTTTATTTTCTCCCTATTTTCACTAAATTCTGGTATCATCATCCCCTTCTCGATCGTGACTGGCCCTCCTATGTACCAAATAACAATATTGTTCTCCACAGGTATGCTCCTTCAGCCTCTTCCAAAAGAATTAGAAGGGAAAAAAGAGAAGATTTTCTAGAAAAAGTTCGAATAGTATAAACATTACATAATATTTTGCTTATACATTAAAAAAAGAAGGTGGAGAAAGAGAACGGGTGCATGGGTTTAAACCTGTAACATTTTGTTGACATTGCTTGCACCAAAGACCTTGTGCACACTGGCAAACTTCCGAGGCTCGTCAGCTGGAAAGTAAGGAGCAAACACACAGTCTTGAGCACATCTCCTCCTAAGAAGCTTGCATGCTGCGCATGGCGAAAGTGCACCAAGTTTTCGACCACTCTCCTTCATTGTTTAAGGCCGGGTACACAAAGGGTGTCAGTACTTGTGACAACTTAATATGAATTCTTTTCTGTTATCACAAATATACGATATTGTGGCTAAAAGCTAAAGAAAATCAAAATTAAATGGCAAGTTGGGAGATTAAGATTACTTCAAAATAGAAAATAAGTAGCAGAAGTTTGAGGGGGGNATTGACTGTGCAACGAGAACAAATATTTTACGAAGAATTGAAGAAGAGAGGGGAGGAGGGAGACTGGAAGGCAGAACTGGCAAGTAAATATAGAGAAGAAGATGTGCAAGCAAATCTTAGAAGGGTCCCACCAAAGGAGTCACTAGATTTTGTTGGAAAAAATATCCTTATTGATGAGATCCTTAGGTCCCTTCAATATGATTTATTGTCCTCCTCTTTATTTTTATTTTATTTTATTTCATCTATTTTTAAGTCTGTAATAAACTTTATCAAGACTAATAATTTTCTGGTGTACGGAAAAGTTTCAGGGGATCAGACATTCATATATGTTAACCCTATTGTTTTCATTTTTCCCCTAATGTTGCTTAATTTGACAATAGAGGACAATCCTTTTCATCCTTGTGTTTTTAAGTGCGAAATTGGAGCTATTATTATATTAATTTCTTTTTGGCTAATGAAATTAGAGTTTATTAAGACATCATCATGCATGTTAAGAGAAGAAGAAAAATGTGGTGTTTGTATATATGATTATATTTAGAACTCGATTGCTCTCTCCTTTAATTAATCATACCGTGGTTAATAAGATACACAACAAAACCTACAATAATTTCAACTGCAAATCTCTACAACACAGTTGAATTTAATGATTTTAGTATTGTTAGTTATTCTGTATCATTAATAGTATTCATTAAATAATTGGTTTGTGAAGCGAAAATTCTTTGAAAATATTATTAAATCTAACTTAATTATTAATTTTAAAAAAGTTTATTCAACTTCTTATCTAACTCTAATTTCAAATTAAATTGTTTTAAAGTTGCTCTGACATTACTAACTTGACTTGATTTGTTTAAATATAATTTAGATGATTAGTAAAAACAAAGTTTGGTTTTAAAAACAAATTTAAAATAATATTATTTTAAAAATATTTAGACAATAACATATTGAATTGACTCATATTAACCAGTCAAACTTGTGGCTCAATTCAAGAACTTTATTGAGTTTAATAACTTTTTTTTCAAAATTATTTTTTATTTAATTATATGATAAAAATATTAGCACTCAAAAAATCAAGCATCAACCCAATGCTACGATGCTTGTTTGAGATTGCGTTAATTTTATAGAAAACAAATCAAAATAAATTATAAAGTCTAAATTTTACTTTAAAAAAATGAGAAATAAAAAGATTTTATTTATACTTTATAAAAGAAATTAATAAATATATGAACAAAAAAAAGTTATTGACACTAATTAAATATTAAAACAGGAAGATAATCTTCATAATAGAAATAAAAAAAATAAATACAAATATAAATGTTTGACACTGACTATCCCTTTTATTTTACTTTTTTATAGGAAAAATCAAAGTAATCTCTTTGAAATAGCATTCAACTAAATAAAAAAAATATCAATCACTATTTTTTTTAACAAAAAAGCTAAATAAATGTAAACAATTAATAAAAAGTGATAAGTAAAGGGTCAAGTGCTAATATGTCAAGCCAACATGACCAACCTTAATTGTTTTAAAAAAAAACCCTAAGCATGCTCTTTGTTATTTTCACTTTTTATTTTTTTAAAATGAATGGATGAGACATCAACCACTCTATTTTTTTTTTCAATTACACAAGCAATAGATTGTTTGTAGTGGCAAGATACTTGTCACCTACTAGACTATTGTCGAAATTCTGGTCATCACTATAATGATTAAGAATTGGGGGAAGTTGGCCTTAAAATCTATTTTTAATCAATTTTTACCTTAAAACACCTTGAAAATAGTATAACAATCTCTATTAACCACCTACAAATCCCAAAAACACCACCAAGAAAATAAACAAAAACCAACCAAATTAAAAAATCTAAATGAAATCTGATATATGTTTTCAAACATTTTATAAGAAAATCCACCTCCATCAAACTCTTCTTATTAAATGAAACTTGTTGACACAAAAAACAATGAGTTTCATCGTTGAAAAGTGATCATTCACTAACTTTATTTCTCATTTGTTATTTTTGGGTGACTTTCTCTTATATCTCAAACTTAGAGATTGAAATGCTAAGAAAATTAATTTTTAAATCTAAACTAAAATTGCAAAAATTAAAGGAACTATAGAGTGAAAAAGGAACAAAAGTAATAAACAGAACTTTTACTATATAATTTGAGATTACCCATGAGATTGCTCTTTGTATTACATTTTGATCTCTTTTTTTTTTGAATTTTTTCTTTCTTGAAAAAAAATTAAAAAATTAATCATAAAAATTGGTAAAGGCTACACTTGAAAAAACTTGTAAAAAAAAAACTTAAACTAATTATGAATTTGTAAACCCTCTATCCACCCAAAATTTAAAAATCAACATTAAATAGTGTAATTGTTAACAAAAGAAAATAAGAGCAAAAAATATTATGATTACAAGTGAAGATTCTAGAAAATTAGCTTAGAAATCTTGAAGAGAATAAAATAAAAATCAATACATAATAAGTACCGATTGTGGGGTAGTGGATAGAAAAAAACACATAACAAATCAATACACAAAAAGAACCGATGGTGGGGTAATTGATAGAAATAAACACATAGAAAAATTATAAATGGCATTGTTGTAATTAAACATAAAATCTCTCATTTATTGAAGAAAGATCACTATCAATGAAAACGAAAAAAACTTGAAACTCTTCTATCTTTTCTTTATTTTTATCAGGTTTCTTTCAAAATTTTAGTTTGGGGGAGTGATTCTAAAAAGTCCGACTAAGAGAACAAAATAGAATAGAAGCTTTAGAGAGATAGAGAGAGTTTAGAAGTTTATGATAAGAAGAGAGAAAGCTTAAAATTTAAAAAAGGAGGAGATTCATGGGCAAAACTTACCTTCAATTAATTTCATTTCTTTCATGTTTTTGGTGGAGGGAAGAAAATCCTTACTTTTAAAGATTATAGGGTTAGTGTATATTAATAGGGAATAAAATTTATTTAATTATTTGGTTATTTTATTATGAAAAAGTTAAGATAAAAGGCTGACCATATGAAGGATATTACAAGTTCTTGAAATTTGATACCATTGTATGATATTTAATGTTTTAATGATGCTAGGATGGTTTGAGATTGATTTTGAATGTTTTTATACTATTCATTAAATGTATATCTAAAAATGACTATGTATATTGAATGATGAAAAGCTAAAAATTTAAATTTAAATATGTTATTTTAATGGTGATTTGAATTGATTTTATTGATATTGGGTCATACACAAATAATTGAATTTGGCTTATTAATACCTGGAACTAAAAAGCTTTAAATCATGAAATTTTAGAGTTTATGCAAACTTGAAAGAGAAATATAAAATTGTATTAATGAGGGAGTGGTTGTGATGTTTATGACTTGTTTAGAGACTAATTAGGAGGAGTGTGTGAATGAATAACATTGTTTAGTGAAAAAGAGAAGAGTGTGAATTAATAACATTGTGTAAATGCGAATGGTATAAACTATTGTGTAAATGCGAATGGTATAAACTATGATGGTGATTCATAACATAAAATGCCTTAGGATTTGTGTCATGGTTGTTAAAAGTGCAAGGATATAAATGAGTTAATTTTGATTGTGACAAGTGGAATAAATTGTTGATCCTAGTGTTTTAATGTAAAATATTAGTTATGTGAGTTAAATTTGGGAAAATAAAAATATAAAAATTTAAAAAATAGTGTGGATGCTAGTATTTTAATATAAATGTAATATTTATAAATGGATTTAGTAACTTGTAATCAAGATGATTTTATATATTTTATGTCTGAATTCATGTACTAGTAAAATGTAGGATGAGAAAATATATGTTGAACTAAATATATAAATATTACCAAAAAAATAACTAACTTTAGATTTTAAACGATTAAGTAAAATAATGGATAAAGTAATGGTATTGAATTAAGATGGTTTTTGAAATTCAAGAGATATATTAAAGGCAAAACTAGAAGTGGGAGTACACCCACATCACCTTTTAAATTTTTGTAATGTCATTGTAATAGTTTATGATAAATTTATTATTACTATTAATTTTTTTCATCTTACATGTATAATAATTGCAAAAAAAAAAAGAGTTGATATTATAATAAAAACCTATTATATTATTTAAGAACCATATTGAATTTAATGATTAGATAAATTATCATATTAAACAATGTTTTTAGACTAAAAAAAAAGAAGTAAAAGTAAAAGGGGTTAAGTAATGTATTTAACGCATTCAGAAGAAGGCTAACATGCTTGGGTTTATAGGCCACACCCACATGTTTATTCTTGTTTATTTATTTTATTTTATTTTATTTTTTTAAGGTGTTAAAGATATTCATCAATTTTAAAAAAAAAAATTGCAAACAACATGGTATCTGTTAACTTACATTGCAACAATCTAAAAGTGGCTGCAAAATGATGTCATTGTGTTTTTTAGTATAAAATTTTATTTTTTAATTTATTATGATATAAAAATATATAAGAAACATCTTAGAAACCTTAGTAAACTAATCTTTCAATTCAAAAAACTCAATCTGCTTTTTTAACAATAAAAAGGCAAAAACAAACCAACCCCATTGAACTTCTTTCTTCAAATGGAATTATTTAACATAAAACTTAGTCTTTTTGGTTGTTAGAATCATGAAAATCAACAACTTTCTCTACCCCCTCAAAATTCATAGATTAGAAAATAAATAAAATAAATTTTTAAGCCAAGATAAACTCTCTCTCTTTTTTTTTATGTATAATTAGCCATGTTTTTTCCATATGTTTTATAATTCAATCATTGGTCTTTTAATTATTTTTAATTTTTTTGCTATAATTTAATCTAATTATGCTATAAAAGGATTTAATTAATAGAAAAAACAATTATTTAAAAACAATTCAAGAGTTTCACTATTTATATAATATAATATGAATAGTGAAGCACCATTAGACTTTACATTTTTTTAAGGAAATTTCTAGTTTATTTAATGTGCTATTAATGCAGGTTAGATCAAAAAAAAATTTTGGAATGTAAAACAAATTAATATCTAGATTATAGGAATATTGTCTAGATTATAGGAATATTGTCATTAAACTTAATATAATATTTCAAACTTAAAAACTCTAGACCAAATTCTTTACTTAACTTTAGTCTTAAATAAAATCATATGAAAGTTAATGTGATGTGACCTCATCGATAAGATAGGTATAAAGTATAAAAAAGAAATAATTTAAGTTAATTCTAGTTAACCCACTAAACCCTCTACCTAAGTTAAGGATCCACTAAGTATAATTAATTTTATTTTATTTTATTATGATAAAAATACAAAAAAAAAATTATAATCAACACAATACAAAAAAAATAAAATTAAATAAAAACCCTACAATAAAGGATGAATTGAAAAATAAAAAAATAAAAAAAAATAAAAAAACCTAAATGGCCAATAAAAAACACCAAAAAAGCCTATTGTCCAACTTTTTTTTATATATAAAATAAATATGTAGGTGATAGGTCATTGATGCCTGAAAAAAAATATTTGCAAGCAAAAATCAAACTTATAACTTTTTAGCATCAACATGTGTCTTAACCTACTAACCTATAATAGAAAGTCATTATAAAACTATTAAAAAAATATATGAACCTAGTTCATTATGAATAGTTAAACTAACTCGAGTTCTTTTATAATGTAATATAATAAACATTATTTTTTATAAAAACTATTTGAAAATTTGTTACTCGCTATATTCTTCACCTTTTGTGATTTTTGTTTTTTGGAAAATAAGGGTTGCATGGCTACACACAAATAGTTATAAATCATCATCACTTAGAATAGATAAGTGGCTCGCGCTACGCTGCAAGCCAAGTCAATTGTTTTTTCTAAATTAAAGAAAGAATATACAAATAATGATAACCCAATTCAATCCATGTTAAGTTGAGTAACATGAGACTTAGGATATGATAACCCATTAAAATAATTTTGAAACAAAAATCATAAATCTCAATGCCTATTAACCTAGTTTCAAATGATGAAACTATAAAAAAATCAATTTTATAAAAGTAATGTCTAAGAAAAACATTTGATTCAATCTGGGTTAACTGGACTAACCCGCCACTCAATATATGAGATAAAAATAAAATTAATTAATTAAAAAAGAACCTAGCAAAAAAGGCTGAATTTAAATTAAAAAAACATTAAAAAAAACTCTTAGTTAACCCAAGTTAACTGGACTAATCTTCACCCAAGATAACCCCTCAAAAAAAGATAGAAAAATCAATAAAATCAAGGACCAATAATTTAATATCAAATAATAAAATTAAAAAAATTAGTAAACTAGGTTTAACTTGACTAAACTGCTACTTGTGATATAGATAACAAAGTTTAAGCCCTAATAAACCAACGTAAAATGATGAATTAAAAAATAAATAATTTTTAGTAAAAGACCGAATTTAAATCAAGTTTGGGTTATGAGATTAGACTTACACTATAAAAAGGGTGACTTCTAAAAAATCATGAAGTATCATTAATAAGGACAAGTTTACCTCTAAATGTAAGCTTTGATAGTTGAATTAACAAGGATAAAAACATTCTTATACTATTTCAATGAGCAATGTAATGTGACTTAGGTCGTAGTGACATAATTAAAAGATTGATGTCTTATCCCAAAGTGATAAATAATCTAGCAAAACTAAGGTAAAATCACAAGAAGGTAATGTCAATACTTATAAATGTGATTAGGTATTCATAGTGATTAACAACAAATCAAGTTCCTTTCATAACACAAGTGTCGGTTATACCATATAGTAGGCTATGAAAGCATTAAGTATTTGTTGTACCAATAGTTGTAAAACACAAATATAGATTAATTATTTAACAAGCAAGATATTAAGAGTGAGTAAGATAACAAATACAAAACATGTTAATATCAAATATTAAAGTTCATTATACTTATTTGTACACTATTAATATACACTTTTGACCTTGATAAAATTAACTTAGATAAATATCATAAAAAAGAAAAACACAAATAAACAATACAAAAACACAAACATGATATAAGTTAACTAAGTATAATAAAGGAATTAAAAAGCATAAATAAGATATTAATATAACATAAAATAAAACTTAAACATTACAAAATACAAAGAGAGAGAGAGAGAGAGTGATCTTGATCTAAATATCAAGATGTCTAAATGTATGGTAAATGCCTCTTTTATAGGATAAAATTTAAAGCTATTAATTTGATGATTAATTATTAAGTGAGTAGTCATCTTTTAATTTGGTGACAACCCTCATTTTTATGGCTAAACAAAACATCATTGTTAACATTAGAATTCAAATAGATGGTCCTCATGAAAGTTCTAAGAATTTGTCTCAACTTTCTAGTAAAAGAAAAAGGAGTTTAGCTGGACTTCTAGAACTTAAGATATGGGTTGAACACTGAATAGTGTCTGAGTTATAGGATAGATTCCAACTTTTTTTGTTATTACAATTTGAACTTGAAAACAACCGTTTTGAATCATGAACTCTTCATGAAAGTTTTAGGTCCATGTCTTAACTTTCTATCCATATAAATCAAACCTAAATCTATATTCTACAACTTCAGTTATGATCTAATAATTGAATAATATTCTAGTTTGAATTGAACTAACATCTTATCTTTAAGTTTAGTTCTCTCTTTATCTTCTCAATTTCAATAACTAAATACATCAATCAATCCTTTAAATTATAAGATATGCCTGCATTCAAAAATAAAATTTATCACAAATTAAAAATATCTTATGTTATCAGATTTATTATTATAAAACATACTCAAGTTAAAAAATTTATTGATATTTTAAGTGTAATATGATTATATAAAACTTTAATGAAAATACATTTTTAAGTACTAATCACCAAGTAAAATATAGATTGGCTTCTAGGTTTTTTTTTTAATGTCTAATAGACCTTGCTCGTCCCAATCATCTTCTACTTTTATGAATGGATAATTTTTTCTTCTACTTGAAGACATCATGTACAGATAACCAAGTATCTAAAGGAAGGTCTATTGTGTTGAGGGGGAACTAGCACGATTTGTATGGATTATAGACTCTATTGTAGTTATTCCTAACTTTATAAAAAATAATGTGGAGGTGTCATAAGATTGTTTTTTTTTTAAAAAAAAAAACTCAATGACTCATGTTATAGCCCTGACTAGTCAAATAAAATGATTTTATTTTATGTATATGAAAAAAATAGACAACAATAGTAAATGGAAAAAAAAAGTGACCATGAGAACATGGAGAAAAAAAACCCTTTTTTCAAGAACAAAAAAATAATATTATTCAATTTTTAGCCAATTAAATATGAAATGACAAAATTAGGTAAAAAATAGATAAAATCAAATCGGCACAAGTCAACCAAGGTTAGATGATGTATATGTACCTGGGCGATCAAGGGCAAGTAAGTCTGAGTTAACCTACCAAACTTGCATTCTAGATCACGAGATTGTGATAATCTGATAGATAAGAAATCACAAAAAACAATAAAAAATTTAAAATAAAAACTAATATCAAACGATGAAATTGAAAAAGAAAATAAGCTAAAAAAAGAATGTTAACCTTTATTAACTTTTCAAACCTGTAACCTAGGTCATTAAACCAGAAACACTATATAAAAAATCATCCATGAATCTCAATTTTTAATAAATCAAATGTTAAAAGATAAAATTGAAAAAAAAATAACATATAAAGATTCTAAATAAAAAAATAGCAATTGAAAGAATGTGGATAAAATCAAAATATAAATATAAATTAGAGAAAAACTATAATTTTTTAATTGAAGGATGAAATTAAAAAGGAAAATAACTTTAACAAAATGATAAGAAAATAAAAAGAATGAAGACCAAATTATAAAACTTAATATATCATAAATTTGGATTGAAGAATGAAATTTAAACTAATAAAACTATTACAAAAGGACCAATACAAAATTGAAATAAAAAATGATGAAATTAAAAAATATAATATATGATAAATTGAGATTAAATAATAAAAAAAAAATAAAAATTTTACAAAAAAAAAGAAAGAACAAAGAATAGAAATTAAAATAATAACATCTAAATTTGAAAAACCAATAATAAAGAATATGGGAAGAAAGAAGAAGGAAGAAAAACAAGAAAGAGCTATCAGTGATGATTTATTTATTGAGTGAAAAGATTAAAAGATATTTGGATGCATAATTTATTTATTTTTTATTTAAAGGGTAATTGACACGATGAAAAGATTGATGTCTTCTCCCAAGTGCAGGAGTGTCGAAGTAATAAATAACCCGGCAAGACCGGGGTCGAACCACAGGGAGGTTATTGTACAAATTATAAATAACAACAACAACAATAATAACAATAACAATAATAATAATAATAATAATAA
>SRLM01000727.1:0-33503 GCA_015708895.1 Populus ilicifolia
CTTTTCTAGAATTGGAATAGAATTGATTTTTGGGAGAAATTTGGAGCACTTATTTGAATCAAGATTTGCTTCAATCTTCAACTAAATGTCTCTTCAATTCTTTGTTCTGACTTCCGACATTGAATTTTCTGAATTAATTCATTTAAGCTCCAAAAACCTATCAAAACATTAAAACAAACTTCATTACTAAAAACCACATCATTTATTATAAAAGCAACCAAATAAAAACAATAAATACATATATAAAATAAGAGACTTAATGAAACTTTTGATGCACAATCACTTCGAAAGGGAATCGGGTTAGAATTCCTGAACCAGGACGTGGTGGTTGATTGCAATGTTAGGAAGTCCAGAGACGTTGGCGGGGGCCTCGGGAACAAAAGGCTAAAAGCTTGTTTGATTCTGATTTCCAATTCGAATACGAACCGTGAAAGCGTGACCTATCGATCCTTTAGACCTTTGAAGTTTGAAGTTAGAGGTGTTAGAAAAGTTACCACAGGGATAATTGGCTTGTGGCAGCCAAGTATTCTTAGCGACTTTGCTTTTTGATCCTTCGATGTCGGCTCTTCCTATCATTGTGAAGCAAAATTCACTAAGTGTTGGATTGTTCACCCACCAATAGGGAACATGAGTTGGGTTTAGACCATCGTGAGACAGGTTAGTTTTACCCTATTGATGACAGTGTCACAATAGTAATCCAACTTAGTACAAGAGGAACCGTTGATTCGCACAATTGGTCATCGCGCTTGGTTGAAAAGCTAGTGGCACGAAGCTACCATGTGTTGGATTATGACTGAATGCCTTTAAGTTAGAATCTAGGCTAGACGCGATGCGTGCGCCCACCGTCTGATTGCCTACCTACAGTAGGGGCCTCTTAGCCTTGGAGGTACATGCCGTTGGCCAAGCCCTTGTAGCGAAAGCGTAGCGCGAGCCGCCTTGAAGTACAATTCCCACCGAGTGGCGGGTAGAATCATTTGTATATGACTTAAATATGCAATAGGGTATTGTAAGTGGCAGAGTGACCTTGCTACCATGATCGATTGAGATTCAGCCCCATATCGTTTTGATTCGTTCCCCCTCTAGGGGCACGACATCATGGAGGCTAGATTATGATCGGCCACCAATCACGGGATCTTGAGACTGGACGATCCAAGACTTGACGAAAAAGAAAGGGGGTGGTGCTGCGCAAATTTGTGCAGCTGTAGGCATGTCAGTAAAAATTGGCATTGCCGATGAAATCAGCCAAGTAGACAAAATACAATGCAGATAATGAGTCTGGATAGCCAAGGCTTGATGAAAAAAAGGGCTGGTCTAGAAACTGGGGCGGTGACATCCATTCCACCAATTGGAAAAATCGGCAGCGAAGATTTAAGCAGCTTAAGGCATGTTGGCAAAAATCAGCCAAGTCGATAGAATGGGATGCGAACAACGAGTTTGTACAGCCAAGGCTTGATGAAAAAGAGGGTTGGTCTAGAAACTGGGGTGGTGGCAGCCATGCCACCAGTTGGAAAAATCAGCAACATAGATTTGTGCAACTGTACGCATGTCAACAAAAATTGGCAGCGCTGATGAAATCAGCCAAGTCAATAGAATAGGATATGGATGGCGAGTCTGGATAGCCAAGCCTTGATGAAAAAGAGGGCTGGTCCAGAAACTGGGGCAGTGGCAGCCATGCCACTAGTTGGAAAAATCAGCAGCGCAAATTTATGCAGGTGTAGGCATGTCAGCCAAAATCGATAACGCCGATGAAATTGACCAAGTCAATAGAATAGGATGTGGATAATGAGTTTGGATAGCCCAAGGGTTGACGAGGAAGAGGGTTGGTCCAAAAACTAGGGCAGTGGCACCCATGCCACCAGTTGGAAAAATCAGCAGCATAGATTTGGGCAACTGTAGGCATGTCAGGAAAAATCAGTAACGCAGATTGTTTGACAAACATGGGCTGGATGCTAGGTTGGCCAGGCTGGGTGGGAAAATTCTTTAAGGTGGCAGGCTGACAAAAATAGGGTCTGCCGTGGACAACAGCAACATCCACGCAGATGCGAGTTTGGTAGAACGCAACGGCTTGGGTAAATCATCGGTCCGAACTTGGCAAGTCATGGGTTGTGCTTTCCACATGAAATCAATCCAGTAAAATCAGCCATATTTTTCTGAGGCTACCCGTCAAATTTGGTGTCATTCTAGGCCGGTTCCTATTTTTTAGGGATTTCCTCGATTTGTAATGGTCGGGAAATTAAAAAAATACTTCCCGACCTTGAAAAATTCTGGAAAAATTAATAAAGTTGGATTGAATTTTTTTCCAATTCTATGCAAACCAACTCAAACTACCAAGAAATGAATTTTTTAGAGGGGGGTAACAATTGGGACGTAGTAGTGTCTCCTCCTACTAGAGTTGCAATAACACTTATAGCTCTTTAAGGGGGTGCCTCTAGACTGGCCATGGGGCACCTATAGGCCTGTCGTCGAGGATTTATGGGTTGCTATTGCACTCGGACTAAGGTGAGGGGCCTCATGGCCCGAAGTATTCCTAGCATCGATGACCTTTTTCGACCACCACGCTTGTGCCCGCTTGCCCGCTCCCGCTCTTGCTCTCGACACTAGGGCACTGGGGCCTAGGCCTTTGGGGGCCATTAGGTACGTGGGCACGCGCTTGCGTTCCCGCAGCCCGACGAAAATGGCCACGTCAATAGAATGGATTGGGGATGCCGAGCCTGGATAGGCACTGCTTGATGAGAAAGAGGGCAGGTCCAGAAACTAGGGTGGTGGCAGCCATGCCACCAGTTGGGAATATCGGCAGCGCAGAGGTTGGTTGCGGCAGGCATGGCTGGGAAAATCGGCAACCCCAACCAAATCAGCCACGTTGACAAAATGGGCTGGGGACGCCGAGCCTGGACACCCAAGGCATGATGAAAAGGAGGCTAGTCCAGAAACTAGGGCTGTGGCAGCCATGCCACCAGTTGAAAAAATTGACAGCGTAGTGTTGGGCTGCCTTAGGCATGTGGGGGAAAATCAGCAGCCATGACAAAATCGGTCATGCTGACACAATGGGCTGTGGCGGGTGAGCTTGGACACCCAAGGTATGATGAAAAGGAGGGGTGGTCCAGAAACTGCGGCTGTGGCAGCAAGGCCACCAGTTGGAAAATCAGCAGTGTAGAGTGGGCAGCCGCAGGCATGTCGGCAAAAATTTGCATGCTCGACAAAATTGGCCAGGTCGACAGAATGGGCTATGGACGTCGAGCCTGGACACCCAACGCATGATGAAAAGGAGGGCTGGTCTAGAAACTGGGGCTGTGGCCGCCATGGCACTAGTTGGAAAAATCGGCAGCATAGTGTTAGGCAGCTGCAAGCATGTTAGCTAAAATCGGCAGCCCCGAAGAGAGTCATCACCATCTGTTCCTCTTGTGTCTTTTTCCAAGTGGACGAAGAGAGTCATTGCCATCTGTTCTTTGGTTGCACTTAGACCTCTTCTCTCTGGCTTAAGATTAAAAATTGGCTTCGTATATCAAGGACCATGTCTTCTCTACTCAATGCCATTCGGGGTCTCTCAAGAGTCGGTAACAATGCAGTTGGAAGAATAAGGAGAGCCTCCCTTGGTATTCTGGTCTATATAATCTGGGAAGAGAGGAATAAACGGATATTTGAGGGGAAGTGCACCACCATTGATTCCCTCTTTCATAAATTTCAGGTCTTGTTCTTCACTGTTTTTCATTTTCATGAGCGAGACCACTTTTCTCTCCACATTGGTTGACGTGCTACTTATTCCTGGTTTTGCCTCCCAGATTCTTAGGGGTGCAAGTCGTTTACCTTCCTCTCGCCCACTCGTCATTGGCCAGCTTCGTTCATCTTCTTCACTGTGTTCATGTCCGGGTTTGCCTCTCTATTTTGTTTCTTGGAGGTGCTAATCTACTCTCATTGTTCTAGCTGGTTAGCTTGGCTGGTAGTGACGGGTTCTTCAATTGAGCTTCGGAGGTGGAAGTGGTTGCTGTTAGTCCTGGCTGTCTTCACATCGTTCTTGCATGGTTATGCAAAACTTTTGCATAATTAATTACTATGGCTCTTGTGCTGTTCTCTTTTGATTGGTCCGTTTGGTTCCTTCCCTCTACCATCAATATTTGCTGCTTGTAGCTCATCTCCACGTGGGGGAATCCTCTCGGTGGGCAAGTCTCTTCCTGTTATAGCCTCTTCAATGCTTCTCCCTGCCCCAAGTCGTTATGTGCCCTCTTCATTGGTCAAGCTGCTTGTGCATTCACGTTGCCTTTGATAGTTCCCAAGGCGCCTTTATTTGGTTTAGTGGCTTAATTGCATGGCTTCCTCTCACGTTTCCTTGCTCTTGGCCTTTGTTTTTGGTTTCAAGGCTTCGTATTCTCCTGCATTCAGCTTTCTATTTCATTTCTTGGGTTGCTGCTGCGGCTGATTCACCTGCCAGGGCACCAGTTGGAAAAATCAGCAACCGAGACGAAATCGGTGAGGTCGACAGAATGGGCTATGGAGGGCAAGCTTGGACACCCAAGGCATGATGAAAAGGAGGGCTGGTCTAGAAATTGGTGTAGTGGCGGCTATGCCGCCAGTTGGAAAAATCAGCAGCGCAGAGTTGGGCTGCCGCAGGTAGAAGGGGGAAAATCGGCAGGCCCGACGAAATCGGCCACATCGACAGAATGGGCTGGGGACGGTGAGCCTGGACACCCAAAGCATGATGAAAAGGAAGGCTGGTCTAGAAAACTGGGGTTGTGGCAGCCATGCCACCAATTGGAAAAATCAGCAGCGTAGAGTTGGGCTATTGCAGGTATGTCGAGGAAAGTCGGCAGCCCTGACGAAATCGTCTAAGTCGATAGAATGGGTTGGGGACAGCAATCTTAGACGTCCAAGGCATGATGAAAAGGAGGGCTGGTCCAGAAACTGGGGTTGTGGAAGCCATGCCACTAGTTGGAAAAATTGGCAGGGTAGAGTTGGGCAGTTGCAGGCATGTCGTCAAAAATCGGCAGCCCCGACAAAATCAAGCATGTCGATAGAATGGGCTGCAGACGCCGACCTTCACAGGCAAGGATTGAAGAAGAAGAGTGCTGGTCTAGAAATTGGTGCGGTGGCAACCATGCCACCAGTTGGAACAATCGGCAGCGTAGAGTTGGGCTGCCGCAGGCATGTTGGGGAAAATCATCAGCCTGGATGAAATAGGCCAAGTCGACAGAATGGGCTGGGGACGGCGATCCTAGACGCCCAAGGCATGATGAAACGGAGGGCTGGTCCAGAAACTGGGGTTGTGGCAGCCATGCCACCACTTGGAAAAATTGGCAGGGCAGAGTTGGGCAGCCGCAGGCATGTCTGCAAAAATCGGCAGCCCCGATAAAATCAACCATGTCGACAAAATGGGCTGTAGACGCCGAGCTTGGACAGGCAAAGCTTGATGAAGAAGAGGGCTGGTCTAGAAACTGGTGCGGTGGCAGCCATGCCACCATTTGGAACAATCAGCAGCGTAGAGTGGGGCTGCTGCAGACACGTTGGGGAAAATAGGCAGCCAAGTACAGAATGGGCTAGGGACGACAAGCCTGGACACACAAGGCATAATGAATAGAAGGGTTGGTCTAGGATTTGGGGTTGTGGTGGCCATGCCACTAGTTGGAAAAATTGGCAGCGTAGAGTTAGGCTGTTGTAGGCATGTCGGGGAAAATCAGCAGCCCCGACGAAATCAGTCACATTGACAGAATGGGCTGCGGACGCCGTGCCTGGACATGCATGGCTTGACGAAGAAGGGGGCTGGTCCAGAAACTGGTCCGGTGGCAGCCATGCCACCAGTTGTAACAATCGGTAGCGCATATTTGGGCTGCCGCAGGCATGTCAGTGAAAATCGGCAGCCCCGATAAAATCAGCTAGGTTGATAGAATAGGTTGAGGAGGGTGTGCCTGGACACCCAAGGCATGATGAAAAGGAAGGCTAGTCCAGAAACTGGGGCTGTGGCAGCCATGCCACCAGTTAGAAAAATCAGTAGTGTAAAGTTGTACTCCAGCACGCATGTCGAGGAAAAGCAGCAGCCCCGACAAAATCAGCCATGTCTGGGAAAATCGGCAGCCCCGATGAAATCGGCCACATCGACAAAATGGTCTACGAACACTAAGCCTGGACAGGCAGGGCTTGATGAAGACGAGGGCTGATCCAAAAACTGGTGCGGTGGCACAACGCTGCCGCAAACATGTTGGGGAAAATCGGCAGCCCTGACGAAATCGGCCACGTTGATAGAATGGGTTGCGGACGCCGAGCCTGGACACCCAAGGCATGATGAAAAGGAGGGCTGGTCCAGAAATTTGGGCTGTGGCAGCCATCCACCAGTTGGAAAAATCAGCAGCGTAGAGTTGGGCAACTACAGGCATGTCGGCAAAAATCGACTACCCTAACAAAATAGGCCATGTTGACAGAATGGGCCGGGGACAGCGAGCCTGGACAGCCATGGCATGATGAAAAGGAGGGCTGGTCTAGAAACTTGAGCAGTGGCACCACGCCACTGGTTGAAAAAATTAGCAGCGCAAAGTTGGGCAGCCATGTTGGGGAAATCGGCAGCCCTAGTGAAATTGGCCACGTTGACAGAATGGGTTATGGATGTCGAGGCTGGACATCCAAGACATGATGGAAAGGAGGGCTTGTCCAGAAACTGGGGCTGTGGGAGCCATGCCACCAGTTGGAAAAATCAGCAGCGCAGAGTGGGGCAGCCGCAAGCATGTTGGCAAAAATCGGCTACCCCGCCGAAATCGGCCAGGTCGATAGAATAGGCTGTGGAGGATGAGCCTAGACACCAAAAGCATGATGAAAAGGAGGGCTGGTCTAGAAACTGGTGCGGTGGCGGCCATGCCACAAGTTGGAAAAATCAGCAGCGCAGAGTTGGGCTGTCGTAGGCATGTTGGGGAAAATCGGCAGCCCTGACGAAATCCGCCATGTTGACAGAATGGGCTGTGGACATCGAACCTGGACAAGCAAGGCTTGACGAAAAAGAGGGCTGGTCCAGAAACTGGGGCGGTGGCAGCCATGCCACTAGTTGGAAAAATCGGCAGCGCAAATTTGGGCTACAACAGGTATGTTTTAAAAGCCATTTTCAAGTCCAAATTGTAACAACAACAATGAAGCCCCAATCTGTCCTCCAGCTTGAGCACTGTTCCGTATTTTGTCCATATCTGGAGTTCTAGAAGTCCAAATGAGTTGAATGTTTTACATAAGAAAGCTGAGACAATTGCCTACAACTTTCATGTTTTCTAGTGGCTTTAATTTTGATGTTATCAATGACATTTTGGGCAGACAAGAGAAGATAAGGATTGTCACCAAGTCAAGAGTTGGCCACTCACTCATTAATTAGTCATCAAATCAATAGTTTCTAATTTTGGCCTATAAAAGGAGGCATTTGCCATGCATTTAGGTATCTTGGTGTCAGATCAAGATCATGCTCTTCCTTTCTCTTTTTGTATGTTTTGTAATGTTTATACTTTGCTTTCATTAATATCAAGTTTATGCCTTTCATTTTCTTTCACTTGGTTAACTTTAATCTTATTCATGTTCTTTTTTTTTTCCTTCATTATGTCTAGCTAAGTTTATTATGTTAAGGTGAAAAGGTTACACTAATGGTGCAAGAATAAGTATAGTGTATACTACTATTACTACTACTACTACTACTACTACTACTACTACTACTACTACTATTATTACTACTACTATTATAGTTATTGTTGTTATTGCTATTATTGTTGTTTATAATTTGTACAATTAACTTTCCTGTGGTTCAATCCCGGTCTTGCCGGGTTATTCATTACTTCGACACTCCTGCACTTGGGAGAAGACATCAATCTTTTCATTGTATCAGGCAGCGCCGACAAAATCAGCGAGGCTTAGAGAATCGACTACAAGTGTTTCTGCAGCAGCAGCCCATGGGACAGTGTGGGCAAATTCAGCGATGTCGGCTAGTGGGCGCAGCGGGCTGATGCAAAGCAATGCAGTTAAAATCATTAGGGGACATGTTGACAAAAGAGGGCCAGTCTCGAAATTAGGGTGGTGGTAGCCATGCCACCAGATGGAAAAATCGGCAGCACAGATTTGTGCAGTCACTAGCATGTCAGGAAAAATCAGCAGCGCCGATGAATTAGGCCAAGGTGATCAAATGGGCTGCGGACAGCGAGTCTGGCCACCCAAGGCTTGATGAAAAAGAGGGCTGGTCCAAAAACTAGGGCGGTGGCAGCCAGGCCACCTGATGGAAAAATCAGCAGCGCAGATTTGTGCAATTGCAGGCATGTCGGGAAAAATCGGCAGCATAGATTGTTTGACGAACATAGGCTGGACGCTGTGCCGGCCAGGCTAGGCAGGAAAATTCATCAAGGTGTCAGGCTGATGAAAACATGGTTTGCCGCGGACAACGGCAGCCTACACGCAGATGCCAATTCGGCAGCGCACAACGGTTTAGGCAAGTCATGGGACCGAACTTGGCAAGTTATAGGTTGTGCTTTCCACATGAAATCAATCCAGTAAAATTAGCCATATGTTTCCAAGGCTGCCCACTGAATTTGGGGCGTTCAGGGCCGATTCCTATTTTTTATGGATTTCCTTGAAAAATTCTGGAAAAATTAATAAAGTTGGATTGGATTTTTGTCAATCTCTGTGCAAAATTTGAGCTCAAAATACCAAGAAATGAATTTTTTAGACGGGGTGTGACAACTAGGACCAAGTAGTATCTCCCCCTGCCAAAGCTGCAATAACACTTATAGCTTTTTAGGTGGTGCCCCCGACTGGCCATGGGGCGCGCTGGCATGCCGCGGGGGATTTACGGGTTGCTGCCGCTCTCGGACTAAGGTGAGGGGCCTCATGGCCCGATGTATTCCTGGCATCGATGACCTTTTAAAAAACCACTACGCGTGCGCACGCTTTTTCGCTCCCGCGTCCGCGCTGGGGCCCTTCGGCGCGCGCCAGCATCCCCGCAGCCCGTGCGGCCCTGCCACGCCGCACTCTGCGGGGACAACCCCTGTTGGCTTGCTGCCTTCTGGCCTAGGTGCCCTGTGTTTTGGCCTGCCCCTCGCAGGGACAGCCCCTGCTGGCATGCTACCCTCCCCCTGCGGCAAGCCATTATTGTAAACTCTAGGGCGACAACTATTTCTAACACTGATCATGCTACTACTGAGGGTTGGATTATGGTAGAATCTAGGCGACAATCCAACAAGAAGTCTGATCATAGTCTTAAGGGAAAGGAAGTGGCTATTTTTGAGGCAAAGTTAGCTCCTATCACTCATTTCGCCTTTATATGTACAATAATTGTCCAACTTGTATCTCCTCCTAAACCTGATCCATTGGTGGTTCCTTCATGTGCTCAAGATGGTTGGTTTTCTCCCCCTCCTAATGATGAATCGTTGATAGCATATCCTAGTGCTGAAAAGACTCACAATCTCTCACCTACCGGAAATACTCTTCTGGATGCTCATCCCAATAATATTGCTATGGATGGAAATCCTGCAAGAACTCCTTCATTGGAAGTGGCTGCAGGAATTGGGGTCAGAACCAGTAATCAGAAGAATCGTGGTCGTAGTGGAAGGGTTCCCCCTTCCCCTACACTCCCATGATAATTTATAGTTGGAATATCAGGGGACTCAAGAATCCCCTAAAGTAGCATGAGGTAGTTGGCCTCATGAAGAAGTACAAAATAGATATTTGTGGTTTGCTTGACACTAAACTTCCTCCCTCTAAGGTGGTTGCTTTGCATAAACTACAGCTTCAACATTGGAAATACATTTCCAATGCAGATATTACATCTACTACTTGTATTTTGGTATTTTGGAATCCTACAACGGTTTTTGTTGACCTGATTGCTTCTTCTACTCAAACTATATATCTCTCTATCAACAACTTAATTTCTCATTGTAGCTTCCGAGTCACTTTTGTCTATGGGTTCCACTCGGTTTTTGCTCGAAAGACCTTAAGGGCAGACTTGAGATGCTAGAACTCCTCTTGCTCCTGATTGGTCATGGAGGACTTCAACTCTATGCTCTTCCCTTCGAACAAACATAATGGAGAGCCTATCTCCTCTTATGAAACTTCAGACTTTCAAGAATGCTGCCATGATCTCGGTCTTCAATATGTTAACTACTCTGGTGGCCACTATAGTTGAACCAATGGCACTATATGGAGCAAACTTGACAGGGTCATGATTAATCCATTATGGTCCTCTATTCACCGCCAAACTCACGTCCACTTTGACACTCCTAGGGCTTTTACAGATCACTCCCCAGCCAAAGTTTGTTTGAGCCAACATATATAAGGAAGGAGGAGTTTTAAATTTTTCAATATGTGGACCTCACATGATAAATTTCTGGATGTGGTCTCTACTAAGTGGCACTCTGCTATCTATGGCACTCCAATGTATGTTCTTTGTCGCAGGTTAAAGCTTTTGAAAAGGCATAGTAGTTTATCTCATCTAGGAGGAGCGCAACAGGAGGATTTTTGGGAAGAGAACTAGAAGTATCAACTCTCTTTTTAGAAGGTTTCAAGTCATGTTCTTCATTATATATCTTCCACTTCTTTGAGAAGGATCACTCCCTCTTGCATATTGGATAGAAGGGCTGCTTTGATAATGGGGGGGAGGACAGCATTCTATAAAGGTCTCATCTTGTATAACGAGAGATATTGCATCCTACTAGTTGAAGCAACAATAAGTTGTCAAGCTTGAAAATGCATGGCACATTTTTCTCTTGGCTGGTTGTTTCTTTGGTGTGCTGAACCTCCATTGTTGTTGTGTGCTCTCCTCATTGGCTGGTTCCATTGCTCTTCCTTAGATTGCCTATGGCTCCTTATGTTCTGTATGGGATTGTATAAGCTTGCATGTGTTTCACGTTCTTTTACTTTGATTAATTCTTGACATTTCTATTTGGCCTCGCATGTTGAGAGCTGGACGTGCATGGTTTCATAGTTTTGCATGGGCATTACATGGTCTTTCGTTCAATTGGGCCAGTTGGGAACCTCTGATTGGCTACACTGTTGAGTATGCGACTAAAGTCCCACATTGGTTAGAAATGGGGAGGATCAAGGGTATATAAGGATGGACAAATATCTCCATTGGAATGAGGCCTTTTGGGTATAGCCCAAGAGCAAATCCATGAGGGCTTAGGCCCAAAGTGGACAATATCATACCAATGTGGAGATAGTTGGTGTCCGTAATCCTTACAAATGGTATCAGAGTCATGCCCCCGAGTTAGCCATGATGGATGAATCCTTGAAATGCCGAACAAAATATGGTGGGCCCTAATTAGATCACAATGTAATCTATGGATTAGCTCTATTGGATAGGCGGTGTGCTCCAGATGCTTCATGGACGTGTCCTGATCTCAACACGGTGAAGAGGAGTTGACCTAGAAAGAGAAAAAAAACTCTCAAGTCAAGTAGTGCTCTCCAGATGCTTCATGGACGTGTCCTGACCCCAACACGATGAAGTAGAGAGAGGTAGAGAATGAAAAATCCTGGTTAGTAGAGAGTGGATGGATGAATGATCGTTTGAGGAGAGGCTCGGTGGTCCTTTGTTTGAGGGAAGGATTGTTGGGTATGTGACCAAAGTCCCACATTGGTTAGAAATGAGGAGGATCAAGGGTATATAAGGATGGACAAATATCTCCATTGGTATGAGGCCTTTTGGGTATAGCCCAAGAGCAAATCCATGAGGGCTTAGGCTTAAAGTGAACAATATTATACCAATATGGAGATAAATGGTGTCCGTAATCCTTACATACACTTCATTCTCTAGATGTGATGATGAAAGGGCTCTACATACTCTTGCATGTGTCCTTATTTGATTGGTAATACAACTGCTGGCTGCTTCTACTGACACTAGTTCTATTCTCTTGGCTGATCTGTAGACATCTGTTTTCATTTCCCTATTCCTTGTATTTGTTTGGTCGAGCTCTTACCACTTGTTCCTGGCTTCTGCTACTATATTAATGGTTTCTCACTAGGCTGGCTTTATGTCTACAAGGAAGGTTTTATACGTCTCTGCAAGGATAAGCATGCTTTAATTGCATGGCTGGTAATTGTCTCCACATGGATGGCTGAAATTTCTTTGTCCTTCAAATTTCTGCATGGCTTCCTTTTGTGCTCCTCGGCTTGTTTACTGTAGGCTCTAGCATCTGGCGGTGTCTCTGCATGGCTGGGCTGCGTGCAAGTCATGGGAGTTGAGCAGCTATCCTACGGTTCTGTTTTGGCATGAATAGCTGGCAGTTTCTCTGCATGGCTGGGCTGCGTGCACGTCATGGGAGTTGAGCAGCTGTCCTATGGTTCTGCTTTGGCTGATATAATGTTAGCTTTCTTTTATTCCCTTGTCTTGGCTTGGTTGGCTGGTAGCTAGTCTCAACTGGTTATGAGCCATGTCATTTCTCTTGTTTGTCCGAAGTGTGGTTAATTTATTCTATGTCTTTATCAATGGGATCTTGTTCCCATTTTGGTTTAGGGTATTTGTTGCCCCCTATCTATATATATTCTGCGTTTGCTACTTTTAGTGGCATTGTTACTTTTGATCTTAATATATATTCTTACATTTGATCAAAAAAATAAAGAGCTCTCAATTAAGTCAGAATTAAGAGAGAGAAGCTCTCGGTTGTAGGCAAAATCACGGTGCTACTGTTAGCGTTTTCCACTCTTCCTATGCAATGTTTTCTTCTCTTATTCTCTGCACTATCATTGACTCTACTTCTGATCTCTTTTGGTTGCTTCTTCATAGCAAAATCTAAGAAAAAGTCCTCAGTACTGCGGTCTGCTTAGCAAGACTACAATTACTATTCATCACGACCCTCTTCATTGAATCCTCAATAGGCCATCAGTAGTAGCATCTCTTCTAATATGCAGCGCCTCTCTAGTCCTTCTTGCACCTCTCGAGCGACAATAGCCTTTGCTAATGTTGTTAATGTTCAACGTCTTTCTAGGGTTCGCACAATAAGGGTACACACCACACGGCCTCTACTACTCCCTCATTATCCTCCTCTCGTTGGGGTGGGTCCCATTCCTCCTCTCCATTCTCAACTCACACTCGTCATGGTCCCTTTGGTGAGCATGGGTCTTCTAACCCATGGCTAGGCGCTGGAAACCCCAACCTTGACGTGGTGTTTGGCGCCACTACTCCACCTCCTCCTCCTATGCCTGGTCCTACTCTATCAGACCTTCCAGGTGCACCCGTAGTCCTTCAATCTCCTCCTCTTGTGCATTTTTCTAGTTACACAGCTACATCATCTTGCACATTTCTAGATACGGATGTGGGTTAGTTCAAAGACCGGTGGAGGTTCAATCTTATTGGGTTTATTGTTGGCAAGTTTTCAAATTATACTTCACTTTTTACTTTCATCAACTCTTCTTGGAAACGCAATGTTAATTTCTCCATGCATGACTCTGGTTGGTTAATTTTTCAATTTGATTATGAAATGAACATGTTAGAAGTGCTAACCAGAGGGCCTTACTATGTGCATGGCCGGCTTTTGATTTTAAAAAGTATGCTAGAATTCTTTGATTTTAATACTTCTAATATGGTTTGGATGCCAATATGGATTAGATTTCCTAATTTACCTCTTCAATGTTGGTCCCTACTTTGCCTCTCTAAATTAGCCAGCGTGATTGTGAAATTGTCTATGACTCGGTTATCCTATGCCAGAGTGCTAGTTGAGACTGATTTGCTGGCTGATTTGCCTGCAACGATTAACATCTCTCTACCTAATGGTGGCACCATGTCCCAGAAAGTCATTTATGAATCGCTGCCACGGTTTTGCAAACAATACCGAACTTTGGGGCACAACACCTCTTCCTATGCCAGCAGTTCCAACCATAAGTGCAAAAAGCATGCTCAGCAAACTCCTACTCCATCTGGATGTTCAAATCCTTTAGTAGACTTTGACACTGTTGACAAACAGCCTCTTTATGAGGAGCCTCAAGG
Source organism: Populus ilicifolia (assembly GCA_015708895.1). NCBI lineage: Eukaryota > Viridiplantae > Streptophyta > Magnoliopsida > Malpighiales > Salicaceae > Populus > Populus ilicifolia. Next base: position 13,919 of record SRLM01000727.1, read on the forward strand.
TGAGACGAAGGCTGATCTAATGTCTCCTAAGGCAACTGGTTTTGAGAAAGAGCACACTGGTCCTACTGATCGTAAGCGGGCCAAGCTCACTAAACCTTCTGGTCCTATTGATGGCACTCCTCCTAGAGCTCCTCCGGTTGTGCATACAAATACTGCCAATGCTGATCTGCCTCCCAGGTGTTGGTGGGAGAAACCACTTGTGGTAGCTTTGAAATACTCAGATGAGATAAAACACACTCTTATTTAAAAAACAAAGCTTACAATTACATAAATAAAAGTTTACAACAACCCCTCTCTCTTTCTCTCTAGTATTTCTCTCAATCTCTCCACACATAATTGCATAAGTTTAACTGCCTATTTATACACAAAATTAAAACAAGAAAAATTCAACCTTTAAGTGTGAAGGCGGTTGTGGCTGACAGTGTGAAAGTAGTTGGCGGCTGGCGGTTGGACGGTTGGCGGCTGGCGGCCGGCGGTTGGATGGTTGGGCGGTGACAACTGGTGGTTGCCTTCCTTGACCTTCTAGATTGAGTTTACTTCAAAAAACTCCCCTTTAAACTCAATCGAGGGATGTCATTCCAAGCATGAATTTCAATCTGATAAATACTTCTCTCTTCAATGACTTGGTAAAGATATCTGTAATTTGATCATTTGTCTTGCAGGATATCAGCTCGACTTCTTTATTCTTTACATGCTCTCGAATAAAATGATGACGTATATCAATATGTTTACTTCTTTAATGATACACCGGGTTCTTTGCTAATGCAATCACTGATCGATTATCGATATAAATCTCTGTAGGATTTTCATGAGGAAATCCCAAAAACTTTAGCAAATTCCTTAATCATATTAAATGGCATACAGTTGAGTTGGCAGCAACATACTCAGCTTCACAGCTTGATAACATGACAATCGATTGTTTCTTGGATGACCATGTGAAAGATATATCTCCCATGAAAAATACAAACCCTGTATTCAATCACTATCCGAGTAGCAAGTAAGATTGAAATTTGTACTTGAGGTATAAAACATACCTTCAGTTATTGTGCCTTTGATGTAGCGAGGAATTCTCTTGGCTGCATTCAAATGAGACTAGTTTGGCTTCTCCATATATCTGCTGATCAGTCCAACTCCGTAGAGTATATCTGGTTTGGTACATGTCAAGTACCTTAAACTTCCTACTAAGCTCTTGAAGTAAGTTGGATCAACATTTCCAACTTTACTTTTCTTCAATTCCACTCCATTCTCAACTGGAGTTGATACCGGATTGCATCTTTCCATCTTGAATCTTTGAAGAATTATCTTTGGCATAACTGCTTTGGGATACAAAAATCCCTTCTTCTTTCTGGACCACTTCTAAGCCAAAAAAATGTGCCATCAGACCAATGTTTGTCATCTCAAACTCTTGTATCATGCTTTTTTTAAAGTCTTCGAACATGGTAGGATTGTTGCCGATGAATATCAAGTCATCACCATATAGGCATACAAATAATATGTTGTCATCTGCTTCTTTCTTCATATAAATTGCATGTTCATATGGATATTTTTCAAATCCATTATCTTGAAAACACTTGTCAATTCTGGTATTCGAAGCACGCGGAGCTTACTTCAAATCATAGAGGGCTTTCTTCAACTTGTATACTTTTGCCTTCATTCTCAGCATCAATGTATCCAAGTGGTTGTTCAATATAAATCTCTTCTTCTAGGAAGCCATTTAGAAATGTTGACTTCACATCAAGTTGATAGATCTTCCATCTATGTTGTGCAGCTAATGAGATCATCAGTCTGATTGTCTCTAGCCGGGCTACTAGAGCAAACACTTCTCCATAGTCAATGCCTTCTCTCTGTTTGTAGCCTTTTGCTACTAATCTTGCTTTGTATCTTTGCACTTGTCCTTTCGCATTCTTCTTTGTCTTATAGACCCATTTGACACCTATTGCTTTCTTGCTTTCTAGTAGATAAGTCAGCTTCCAGGTATCATTCTTCTCCATGGCATGTATTTCTTCATCCATTGCTTTTATCCACTTCTCTTCTGTGATAGCTTCATTGAAGCTAAATGGGTCACTATCTGCAAAAAAACAAAATAGAGTTGTATTTTCCATTACTTGAGTGGCATCATACAACTCTTTTATATTTCTCATCCTTCTTGGTCCTTCTGATGAGGATGCTGATGATGGTTCTGGTAATGTTGGTGTTGATGATGATTCTAGCGTGTTTCTCCTGTTGAATACAGGAAATCTATGTACCGGACTTTGTGGCTCATCTTCTAGTACTATCGGACCTTCTGCAAGTACTGTTAGTACTTCTTCATCTTCAAGGATCAAATCAGTGCTGATCCATTTAACTGCTTCTTGGTCATCATTCCATTGCCAAGTTTTATCTTCTTCAAAGATAACATCTCTGCTTATAATTACCTTCTTGGTGATGGGATTATACAGCTTGTATCCCATCCTTCTCTCACCGTATCCGACAAAGATGCATTTCTCGCTTTTATCATCAAGTTTGGTCCTTCTTGCATCTAGGACTTTTGCATATGCCACACAACCAAAGACTCGAAGATGAGTAACATTTGGTTTGTGACCACTCCATGCTTCTTGTGGAGTGACAGCTTGCAAATTTCTAGTTGGGCAGCAATTCAGCAAATATACTGCACAAGATACAGCTTCAGCCTAGTATTGCTTGGGCAGCTTCTTTGCTTTGAGTAGACTTTTGTCATATCAAGAATTGTTCTATTCTTCCTCTCAGCTACACCATTCAGCTATGGTGTATAAGCTGGTGTTGTTTGATGTCTGATGCCTTGTGTACAAAAGGCTTCAAAGTCATTTGCTGTATATTCTCCACCTTGATCAGATCTCACGGTTCTGATCTTGTAGCCACTTTGCTTCTCAACAATTGCTTTAAAATCTTTAAAACAATTGAACACTTCTAACTTCCTCTTCAAAAAATATACCCATGTCTTTTTGCTAAAATCATCTATGAAAGTGAGGAAGTACCTATTTTGTCTAGTTGACATAGGCTTTATAGGACCACATACATCTGTGTGCACTAACTCCAGTGGCTTATTTGGCAAAACTGGATCTGTGATGTTTGCTGAGGACACAACTTTCACAGACTTCATCTGGATGATTAATGTAGGGCATACCTTTAACCATCTTCTTGCTTGCTAGCATCTTCAGACTTGTGAAATTCAGATGTCCAAGCCTCAGGTGCCAAAGCCATTCTTCACTGTTGGTGATGACACTCAAACACTTTGCTACATCATATTGGATGTTTAAAGGAAACATCCTATTCTTGGACATTTTCATATAGGCAATTAATCTCTCATTGTAGTCTGTAATTGTCAGATGACAATTCTTCATGTAAAGTGTATAGCCTCTCTCCAAAAGTTGACCTATGCTTACCAAGTTCTGCTTTATGGCTGGGACATAATAGACATCGGCGATATAGCTATGATCACCATTCTTCAACTTGATTGGGATGTTGCCTTTACCTTTGAATGGAACTTTTGAGGTATCTCCAATGGTGACAAAACCTTGTATGGTCTCATCTAGATCACTAAATAAATCTCGTTGACCACACATGTGATTACTGGCTCCAGAATCAAGATACCAAATATTCTCTTAATTCCTGTTAAGTCCTTGTTGGACAAATAATGCAGCTGCTCTTCTGTTATTGACATCCTCTTCTGCATAGTTGACTTGCTCACGTATCTCCAGTGGAGCTTTCTTTTCACATTCAATGCTATAGTGCCCAAATTGATTGCAATTATAATACTGAATATTCCTCTTATCACGGTTATTGTAACCACCTCCTCTTCCTCTAGGAGTGAATACTTGTTGTCCTCGACCTCCTCTGGTGGTGTTTCTACCACCTCTTCCTCTAAAACTTGTATTCCAAGAACCTCTGCCTTGAAATCGTTGAAATCCTTCTCGTGTTTGTTGACTTCTTCCTCAAGTGGTGTATCCACTTGTTGAAGTCTCCCCTTGCTCATATCTGTCTTTGAGAGACAACTTTGCTTGTAAGGCATGCTCAATTGCCTTATCTCCATTTCTTTTTACAATCTTCTGCTCATAAGCTTGTAAAGAACTTATAAGTTCATCCACTGTTAACTTGTCCACTTCTTTGAATTCTTCAATAGCAACAATAACAAAATCAAATTTTGGGTCTAGGGATCTCAAAATTTTCTCTGTAATTCGAGCATCTGAAAGGGCTTCTCCATTTCTTGTCATCTGATTGACTATCACCATAATTCTTGTGTGATAATCAGAAATGGATTCTGAGGACTTCATTTGTAACAATTCAAATTCACCTCGCAAAGATTAGAGACGAATCTTCTTTATTCTGTCAGCACCTTTGTATTTTTGTTGGAGGGCCTCCGATATTTCTTTTGATCTCAAATGTGGCTTCATCAAGACCTTGATAAATGATGGTCTTTGCTTTGTTGTCTTTCTTTCTATTGGCTTTGAGGACTTGCTTATGTACCTCTAGTAAAGCATCTTCTGATTCTTTGGACTTTGGTTCACCATAACCATATTGCACAATGTCTATACACTCTTGTGAACCAAGGAATGCCTTCAATCTGATGCACCAACTATCATAGTTGTGTTTGGTTAGCTTTAGGATGAGTGTTTGTGCATTTTCTATACTCATTTTGCTTTTTAAATGACTATATCACCTTTTGTGAGTTGAATTTGGCAAAACTGACACCGTAGATGGATCTGGAATGGTCCAAATAGTAGGGAACCAGTCTAACTTTGTAAAATACAGGTCCAAAATGGGGTGAACCGATCCAAAAACCAATTCAGGTGGTTTGTTGGGTTGAACTGGGAATATTCCAAGGAATATTCCTTTTGGCTTGGCTTTCGAATATAGCTCGGAGCTTGGCTTGGCTTCAAAATATGGCTCGGAGCTCGACTTGGCTTCGGAATATGGCTCGTGGCTTGGCTCGCGGCTCGGCTCGGTGCGGCTCAAATATGGCGTGCGTGTGGCTCACTTGTCTTCTTCCTCGAAGCGTGTGGGCTATAGTGCTGAAACTTCAGACGGAGAGTGTTGTCCACCCTGTGCTTCGATTGATCTGATTTTTGCACCGTTGAGTTCATATTGATGAGCTCTACACTTTGGAATGATCAAAACTTATTTTTGACAACTTTGAAAATTCAGATATTTCCCAAAAATATCTCTGTTTTCTGACGAACGGGGCTCTGATACCAATTGTTGGTGGGAGAAACCACTTGTGGTGGCTTTGAAACACTCAGATGGGATAAAACACACTCTTTTAATTGAAGAACAAAGCTTACAATTACATAAACAAAAGCTTACAACAACTCCTCTCTCTTTCTCTCTTTCTCTCTAGTGTTTCTCTCAATCTCTCCACACATAATTGCATAAGTTTAACTGACTATTTATACACGAAATCAAAACAAGAAAAATTCAACCTTCAAGTGTGAAGGCGGTTATGGCCGACGGTGTGAAAGCAGTTGGCGGCTGGGGGCTGGACGGTTGGGCATTGACAACTGGTGGTTGCTTTCCTTGACCTTCTAGATTGAGTTTACTTCAACACTAGGAGGCAATATTTGATAAGAAGTAAAGCTACAACCACTTCTGGTTAGTTAGTGAAGGCCTCTGATTACCCTTTCGACAACTCTTCTTCAGTTGAGACTATAGGCAGCTCAACCTCTACTTCCTCCTTATAATGTTTTCCTGGTTTGGATAAGGAACTTGTTCCTTGTTCCTGTTTGGATCTTTCTTTCATTGGCTTGTTTTATTGTTGCTGCTCTTGCAAGCTTGTTTGTGTGTTGCAGTTCCTACTCGTCATTTCTCTATTTTTTTTCAAATTTCTAGATTGTTGACCTTCTGGTCTGTTGTTGGTTGCTGTCTCTAGTGATGCATCTGTGTTGGATCGGATCAGGCTGGCCTGCTGTCCTTTACCGGGTTAGATGGTTTGCCTCAATTTCGTTGTGGGTGGCTTTCTAGTCTTGCTGTTGGCTGCGACTTGTTGTGAGGTTCAACTGCTTTTCTATTTTGTTCCTTGCAGGGGGCGTTGGTTATTAGATGTTGGGATTTTCCTTATTCAGCTTAGTGGAAGCATGTTCCCTAGGCCTTTGGCTTTTTCTGCTCTGCATGAGGGCGGTTCATGCTTTAGTTCTTAGGTCCCCTTGTTGGATTTTAGGGAGTATGGACCCTATGTTTAGGGGATCCTTTTTTCATTGTTCTAGGGAGTATGTTCCCTTTGTTGGTGCTTGTATCATTTTGCTGGTTTCTAGCCTGTATCACAAGCTTGCCTTGCTCTTTTTTGATCTATATAATACTTACATTTGACTAAAAAAAAAAAGAGCTCTCAGTCCTTTCACAGCTCATGCCTATGAGTTCTTGAGGTTTCGTAGCTCTCCCATGCGTTGGAGAAAGGTTGTTTGGGAGTCTTGGTCCATGCCAAGATACAATTTCATCCTATGGTTAGCTGTTTTGGGAAGACTTCGTACACGAGATCGGCTCCATTTCCTCCAAATGGATTCATCTTGTGTTTTCTACCAGGTGGATGAAGAGTCCCATAGCCACCTCTTTTTTAGTTGCAACTAGACCGCTACTCTCTGGCGATTGATTAAACATTGGCTGCATATATCACGGAGCTTGTCTTCCATAAGCAGTGCCATTTGAGGTCTACATAGGGGCAGCAACAATGCGAATGGCAGAATGAGGCATGTATCTCTTGGCATTCTAATCTATATAATCTGGGAGGAGAGGAATAAAAGAATTTTTGAGGGGACGTGCTCTACCATTGCTTCTCTCTTTCATAAATTTCAGATCTTGTTCTATAATGTTTTTCATTTTCATGAGCGGGATCATACCTCTCTCCACATTGGCTGATGTTATGCTCTTTTGTTTCTTGGTCTTGACTCTCTGCACTTTAGTGTGCTGGTCGAGTGTTTTGCTCTCTTTCTCTCGTCCCTATCCAGAGCTGTTATCTTGGCTGGTTTTGGAGGTTTTCCCCTATCGAGCTTTTGGTGATGGTAGTTGTTTGTTTGCTTAATTGGCGAAGATGGGTCTTTTTCTTCCTTCCCCGCTTCTCATTTCATAGAGTTGTGTCTACATTGTCTTCAAAGTTGGGGGTTGTTGTAATTCTCGACCATTTATTATCTCTGCTTGCTTTTACATTGTTTTGCATGTCGTCTGATTCATTGAGTGCTTATTGTTGTCAGCTTGTGGCTATCTAGTAGTGTTCTATGCTCTCCTCATTGGCTGAGGCGTCCTTATGGTGGAATGTTATTCTTTATGGCTCCTCTCATTTGCGTTGTCTTGCTTTGATTTTATGCCCTTTCTGCATGGCTTGCATGGCTTCCCTTCATGCTCATCTACTAGTCTGCTTTTGGCTACAACTTGTGGTTTCTATTTTCCCTTGCTGTATGCCCTCCTTCTTGGCCGGTTTGCTTGTGTTATCACATGGTGGACTTTGATGCTTCAGTGGTTGTCTTCATGGCTTTCATGGGTTCCTCTGTATTCCATAATTTTAGCTTCTTTGCTCTATGCTTCTGCGATTGGCTTATTGGCTCCTATTTTCTCTTGCATTTAGTTCTCATAGCTGCTGCTGATTCTTCTTCATCGGCGTCCTGTTTCAGCTTGTACTCGTTTCCTATTAAGATGGGCTCCTTCTTTTAAGGGCCCCTTTTAATAGTTGGTTTCTTTTTAGCAGTTTGCTTTTTGGTCTTGAAGGGAGCCTATTCCCTTTCTGATCATCCTAGCTTGCTGAACTTGCTGGTTCACTAGCATTGTATATTTTTTTTTTGATTTTTTATACACTTACATTTTGATCAAAAAAGAAAGAGCTCTTAGTTTGTCAATCCTTACTATGTCTGGACCTGGAAAGTTTTCCCGTGTTGAGTCAAATTAAGCCACATGCTCCCCTTCCGTCAATTCCTTTAAGTTTTAGCCTTGCGACCGTACTTCCCCTAGAACCCAAAAACTTTGATTTCGTATAAGGTGCTAGCGGAGACCTAGAAGCAACATTCGTCAATCCCTGGTTGACATCGTTTATGGTTGAGACTAGGACGGTATTTGATCATCTTCGAGCCCCTAACTTTCATTCTTGATTCATGAAAATATCAGTGGCAAATGCTTTCGTAGTTGTTTGTATTTCATAAATCCAAGAATTTCACCTCTGACTATGAAATACGAATGCCCTCAACTATCCTTGCTAATCATTACTCCGATCCCGAAGGCCAACATAATAGGATCAAAATCCTATCATATTATCCCATGCTAATGTATCCAAAGTGTAGGCTTGCTTTGAGCACTCTAATTTCTTCAAAGTAACAGCACTGGAGGCACGACCCAGCGAGTTAAGGCTAGGAGCGCATCGCCAATAAAAGGAACGAGGAGGTCGATGCACACTTGAAGCGAACCGGCTAACCCAACTTAAAGTCCAACTATGAGCTTTTTAACTGCAACAACTTAAATGTATGCTATTAGAGCTGGAATTACTACGACTGCTGACACTAGACTTGCCCTTGAATGGATCCTCGTTAAGGGATTTAGATTGCACTCATTCCACTTACCAAACTCGAAGACCCTAGTATTGTTATTTATTGTCACTACCTCCCCATGTCAGGATTGGGTAATTTACGCGCCTGCTGCCTTCCTTGGATGTGGTAACCGTTTCGTCGACTTGGCTGATTTCATCGACACTGCTGATTTTTGTGGACATGCTTGCAGCCGCACAAATCTGCGCTGCCGATTTTTCCAACTAGTGGCATGACTGCCACCGCCCTAGTTTCTAGACCAACCTGTTTTTCATCAAGCCTTGGCTGTCCAGACTCACCGTCCGTATCTCTTTCCGTCGACTTGGCTGATTTCATCAGCTCTGCTGATTTTTGTTGACATGCTTGCAGCCGCACAAATCTGCGCTGCCAATTCTTCCAACTAGTGGCATGGCTGCCAGCCGATTCCAATACCGCCCCCTGTCTTCTTCATCAAGCCTTGGACCATCTAGTCCTGAGATCCTCGTATCGTTGGCCGATCGTATTCTAGCCTCTGCGATGTCGTGCCCTTGGAGTGGCTTATGGGGGGACGAACTAGAGCGACATGGGGCTAAATCTTTGTGGATTATGGCAGCAAGACCACTCTGCCACTTACAATACCCTATCACGTATTTAAATCGTTTGCAAAGGATTCTACCCGCTGCTCGGTGGGAATTGTACTTTAAGGCGGCCCATGTGACTCTTTAGCCGTGAGGGCTTGGCCAACAGCATATGCCTTTGGGGCCAAGACGCCCTTACTGTAGGTGGGTGAACAATCCAACACTTGGTGAATTCTACTTCACAATGATAGGGAGAGCAGACATCGAAGGACCAAAAAGCAACGTTCATGCGCGTTCACTAATTAGATGACAAGGCATTTGGCTACCTAAAGAGAGTCATAGTTACTCCCACCATTTTCCCGTGCTTCGTTGAATTTCTTCACTTTGACATTCAGAGTAGTGGCCAGAAATCACATTGCGTGACCATCCATAGGGACCATCGCATGAGCATCCATAGGGACCATCGCAATGCTTTGTTTTAATTAACAATCGGATTCCCCTTGTTCGTACTAGTTCTAAGTTGACTATTCGACGCTCGGGAAGGCCTCTAGAGGGATCGTTCCCAGTTTTTCCCTCGGCCTACACGCAACGACCTGTTCTCGTTGCGGGAGTAGCTCCAGCAGTCCACTGACAGCCGACGGGTTTAGGATTCGGACCCCAGAGCCAGCCATTAGAGTCCATTTTGCTTACTTACCTTGCCTACATTGTTCCATCAACCAGAGGCTATTCACTTTGGAGACCTGATGCAATTATGAGTACGACCAGGCGTGGGAGGCACTCGGTCCTTCGAATTTTCAATGGCTGTCGGGGGTGCACCGGACACCACACGACGTGCGGTGCTCTTCCAGCTGCTGGACCCTACCTCTGACTAAGTTGTTTCCAAGGTGGGCAGGCTGTTAAACAGAAACGATAACTCTTCCCAAGGCACCTGCTAACGTCTCCGGACTCCCTAACGTTGCCATCAATCGCCACATCCCGATTTAGGAATTTTAACTCGATTCCTTTTTGAAGCTCGAGCGCGAACGTGCTGTCGGACAGGCTTCCCCCATCTCTTATGATCGACTAACCCATGTGCAAGTGTCGTTCACATGGAACCTTTCCCCTCTTCGACCTTCAAAGTTCTCATTTGAATATTTGCTACTACCACCAAGATCTACACCGATGGCCGCTTCGCCCAGGCTCGTGCCTCGAGTTTTGCGCTTGCCCCGACGATCAGGTATAGGTAGGTTGATTTGGCTGGTGAGTTGTTACGCACTCCTTAGCGGATTTTGATTTCCATGACCACCGTCCTAATGTTTTAATCGACCAACACCCTTTATGAGTTCTAGGTTAGTGTGGAGTTAGGTACCGTAACCCGGTTACTGGTTCATCCCACATCGCCAGTTCTACTTACCAAAAATGGCCCACTTGGAGCTCTCGATTCCGTGGCGCGGCTCAACGAAGTAGTCGCGTTGTCCTACCTATTTAAAGTTTAAGAATAGGTCGAGGGCATTGCGCCCCCGATGCCTCTAATCATTGGCTTTACCCGATAGAACTCGCATCGAGCTCCACCTATCCTAAGGGAAACTTCAGAGGGAACCAGCTACTAGACGGTTTGATTAGTTTTTTGCCCCTATATCCAAGTCAGACGAATGATTTGCACGTCAATATCGCTGCGGGCCTCCATCAGCGTTTCCTCTGGCTTCACCCCACTCAGGCATAGTTGACCATCTTTCGGGTCCCAACAGGCATGCTCTCACTCCAACCCTTCTTAAAAGATCAAGGTCGGTCGGCGGTGCAACCCTCGAGGGGATCCCGCCAGTCAGCTTCCTTGCGCCTTACGAGTTTACTCGCCCATTGACTCGCACATATGTTAGACTCCTTTGTTTGTGTTTTAAGATGGGATGACTGAGGAGCCCATGGGCCAATGCCTAGAGCGCGCATGTGTTGGGGCACGCCGCGACGGGGCGCGTTGCGTCTCCTCGAGCATTTCAAGGGCCCGAGCTTGGGCCGCCATCGTAATTTGCATCTGTCCATGCCCCGAATTGATCAGCAGACCAGCCATAACTATTCCACATCCAACCGGGGCGCATTGTCGACCACCATCTACTTCCCTCTCAATAATTTCAAGCACTCTTTGACTCTCTTTTCAAAGTCATTTTCATCTTTCCCTCGGGGTGCTTGGGCCTGGTCCGCCGCTGAGGACGCTTCTCCATACTACAATTCAGGCGCCATATTCTCAAGCTAGGCATTTCCTAGTTCGTTCGCCGTTACTAGGGAAATCCTTGTAAGTTTCTTTTTTATCATTTATTGATATGCTTAAACTCAGTAGGTAGTCTTGTTTGACCTGGGGTTGCAACGAGGGCATCCTACAAGGTCGATGCCCTCAATCACCATTCGTCGTGGTGACCATCACAAGTGGGAGTGCGTGGGAGACCAGTATCCACCCCCGCCCTCGTGAGTCGAGGGGAGTGGGGGCGATGGTGTGTGATGCCTAGGGAGACGTGTCCTATACCAGGAGGCCTCGGGAGCAACTTACGTTCAAGGACTCGATGGTTCATGGGATTCTGCAATTCACATCAAGTATCGTATTTCGCTATGTTCTTCATCGATGCGAGAGCCAAGATATCCGTTGTTGAGAGTCGTTTAGATTATCACTAGAAGAAGGTGCGCCACTAGGGCTAAAGGTTGTGGGGGCGCGCTCTTAGTACTCCATTTTCTTGGCACTTCTCGCACCAGGGTTTGTTTGCGAGCCGCGCGGAGTGCGGATGCGTCCCTCCACGTCCCGCAAGGACATGAGGGGCGGGTGCCCACCGAGCCCAGCATGTCATGCCACGAGTTCATAGGTCGTTTTGGTAGGCAAGTCTCGACAATGATCCTTCCACGGGTTCACCTATGGAAACCTTGTTACTACTTCTCCTTCCTCTAAATGATAAGGTTCAGTGGACTTCTCGCAATGTTGTCGGCAGCGAACCGCCCATGTCGCCGCTATCAGAACACTTCACCATTCAATCGGTAGGAGCGGCGAGCTGTGTGTACAAAGGGCAAGGATGTAGTCAACGTGAGCTGATGACTCGCGCTTACTAGGAATTCCTTGTTGAAGACCAACATTTGCAATGATTTTTCCCCATCATGATGAAATTTCAAAGATTTCCTGAGCTTGTTGGCCAAGGCTATAGACTCGTTGAATATATTAGTGTAGTGTATGTGTGGCCTAGAATATCTAAGAGCATCACAGACCTGTTATTGCCTCAAACTTTCTTGACCTGGAAGGCCATAGTCCTTTTAAGAAGCTGGCCATGGAGGGTCACCTCTACACAGCTAGTTAGCAGGCTAAGATCTCGTTTATTAACAGAATTAATCATACAAATCCGCTTCATCAATTAAGAACAGCCATACACCACCGCCCATAGAATCAAGAATAAGCTCTCGGTTGTGATCTGGTGGCATGAGTTGACTAATGCTCAGTTCATGAGTTCGAGGGCTGGTATAGAGAAGCAAGAGGAAATAGAAGAATGAGCTCTCGGTATAGAATCATCTTCCATTCTCTGCATTCTTCGTCAGCTCTCTCTGTTTGGCCAAACTTCGGGGGTTGGACATTAACCCTCAGAAATCGTTAATTTTCTTTGGGGGAATAGGGTCAGTGCAAAAGCAATCTATCCTTTCCATCACTAGCTTCAGAGAAGGCCAATTTCCTTTCTCATACCTCGGGGTTCCACTTAGCCTACATAGGCTGTTAGCAAGTCAGTTCTCCCCTCTCCTGCAGGACCTGCAATCATCAGTCCAAGGATGGATTGGCAAACATCTTTCGTATGCCAGGTGATTGGAGCTCCTCCGATCTGTGTTATTTGGGAAAGTTCAGTTCTGGCTAAACTTTTTTCCTCTCCCTGCAATAGTGATGAGAAGTATTGTTAGCATCTGTCGAAACTTCCTATGGACTGGCAATATCCAACGTAGTTCTTCAGCCCTAGTTGCTTGGAAGACAGTGTGTATGCCTAAGACAGAGGGAGGGCTGGGCTTATTTGATCTTTGCAGCCGCAACCGAAGCTTCCTGGGGAAGCAGCTATGACATATCCATCTTAAAACCGACTCTATTTGGATTCAATGGATCCACCATTTTTACCTGTGCAATGCTACCATTTGGACAATCCAAGTGCATCACTCATCCTCTCCACTATGGAAAGCCATCCTCTCTGTTCGGGACATTATTCTTCACCATAGCGGTGGCTCAGAGGTAGGGGGCATCTCTTTGATAACCACCTGGTCTTCTTCTGCAAGTCGTTTTCTAGCTCATGCATATGATTTCTTTCGTCCAGTGGGTTCCCTAGTCCCTTGGGTTCAAGTCATCTGGGAGCAGTGGTCATTGCCTAAACACAATTTCAATTTTTGGTTGGCTGTTCTGGGTAAACTTCAAACTCGAGACCGGTTGTGGTTTATTCCCCCTGATCCCACTTGTGCTTTCTGTCGATGTCATGCAGAGACCCATGCTCATTTATTCTTCACTTGTAGCTGGACGAGTTCCTTATGGGCTAAGATCAAAGATTGGCTTCGGATTGGCAGAAGGATGTCAACTCTAAATAGTGCAATTCGGGGGTTGCGCTCCAACCGATCCAGCTTAGAGTCTCGAATGTGTAGAGTCTCCTTGGCTATCACGGTGTATCTCATCTGGGAAGAACGGAATAAGAGGATTTTTGAAGCAAAGTCTAGAGGAGTGGATACCATGTTCAAGCGTTTTCAAATCCTGTTCTATATTGTGTTCCATTTCCATGAAAAAGATCCCCTTCTTTTGGCTGTTGGGTGAGCATGGGGATGGCAGGATTCAGGTCCCCTCTATGGATAATAGGAGCTTTTGCAGCTTATTCGGTGAAATCTGCAACTGGGTGTCAGGTTTCTCGGCGAGGTTGTTAGTGAGTCCTCCTTGGCCTTTCGATCTCCATTATTTAGTTTTCTCTCCGGTTTGGCCTTGGCTGGTGTAGATTCGGGCGTGCATGGTAAGGGGTTGGTCATGCATGCAATTTCACGTGTTGTAGGCTCTAGTCGGGCCCACCCCAAGTTGAATTGGTGCCCTCCGTTCCCAGTGAGGCTTGCTTTCACGTCTCTGCATGGCTCATGCACTCTCTGTGTGTGCCACGTGCCTCAAATAGTGTCGGTGATTCTCTTGCTTCAGGTCATGGCTATCTCGTTACGGTTTGCCTCATTAGTTGTTAGATTTTTTGCTTCATTGGTTATTCGCGGATCCTGTGGTCTTCGGGTTCCTGTCATAATCAATGGTTTGGTTCTTCTTTTTAGATTGTTGAGTTTCTTTGTGTTTGCTGGGAGCTTGTTCCCATCCTAGGGAGCCTGTTCCCTTTCAGCTTTTGCTCATTTAAAGGAGCCTGTTCCCTTTTTTGATGTATGTTTTATTTCTCCGCTGGTTTCCCCCAGCTTGTTTTGCAAGCTTGTCTTGCTTTTTTTGTTCTATTCAATTCTTACATTAGACCAAAAAAAAAAAAAAAAAANAAAAAAAAAAAAAAAAAGAATGAGCTCTCGGTAGTGCACCGTTTCTCTTTTTCACTTCTCTACATCGACTTCTAATCTCTTTATAGGGAAATCGAAGGAAAATCCAGGTTTCTTCAGTCTGTTTAAGGGGATTTTAAACTTTAGACCTCGTGTCAACCCTCCCCGACTATTTCTAGGGTTCAATTTCGCAGTCAATCTCCGGTCCAATCTGACTCTGGTTCTTCAACTAAAGCTTCTCCACCCCGTACCAGAGTGGTTTTTGCTGACTATATGAACCCATCCAGTGGAGTTCGGGGTTCTCATTAAAGCAGGAAGAGTTTTATGTATCGAACGCGTTCCTCCACTTCACCCTCTTCTCCTTGCACTAATAACGACATCTTTTCTGATAACTCTAGGGCAGGAGCATCGGCGAGCACTGGAAAGCCTGGGTCTCTCCATCCCAATTCTGAGTTTCATCGTGGTTCAACTCATCAATCAACTTCAAAGCAAAAAGGAACGTCCACTCAGCCATCAGGCTTCGTTCCAATCTCTACAAGGGCTACCTCCAGGCCCTCCATTGGCAATTCTATTCGCACACAGACGAAGGACAAGAAACCCCTACAAGGTACTTCTTAGTCTCCTGGTCTTGTTCATTTCCCTGATTTTGCATCCTCTAATTCGTGGCAGCTTCAAGACTCAGACGTGGCCAGGCCTGCTGATTTGGGGAAGTTTTGTCTAATTGGGTTTGTTGTCGGAAAGTTTCCTGGTTATGCATCTTCGTCTCATTACATTTCAAAAACCTGGAAACATCATGCAAACTTTACAATGCGTGATTCTGGATGGCTCATATTTGCATTTACCACTGAACATGAAATGCTGGAAGTTCTTGGTGAGGGACCGTATTATGTGTTTGGCAGGCCGTTACTTCTTCAAGTCATGCCTGATTTTTTTGATTTTAAGCCTAATGACATGAGCAGGTTGCCCACATGGGTAACATTCCCAAATCTGCCTCTTCGATGCTGGACCCCCCCTCTATTTGTCCAAACTGGCTAGTGTTATTGGCAAACCAATCCATTGTGATGACTCTACAACTAATATGACAAGACTTTGTTATGCCCGGGTCCTTATTGTGGTTGATCTGTTGAAGTAAACTCAATCCACCAGAAGGTCAAGGAAGGCAGCCACCAGCTGTCACCGCCCAGCCACCAACCGACCAGTCGCTAGCCGCCAGCCGCCAGCCGCCAGCCACCGGCCGCCGGCCGCTTTCACACTGTCGGTCACAAACCGCCTTCACACTTGAAAGTTGAATTTTCTTGTTTTGATTTCGTGTATAAATAGATAACTACGTTTATACAATTCTGTGTGGAGAGATTGAGAGAAACACTAGAGAGAAAGAGAGAAAAAGAGAGAGGTTGTTGTAAGCTTTTGTTTATGTAATTGAAAGCTTTGTTCTTGAAATAAAAGAGTGTGTTTTATCCCATCTGACTGTTTCAAATCCACCACAAGTGGTTTCTCCCACCAACAATTGGTATCAGAGCCCTGTTCGTCAGAAAACAGAGGTATTTTTGGGAAATATCCGAATTTTCAAAGTTGTCAAAAACACGTTTTGATCATTCCAAAGTGTAGAGCTCATCAATACGAACTCAACGGTGCAAAAATCAGGTCAATCGGAGCACGGGGTGGACCACACTCTCCGTCTGAAGTTTCAACACTATAGCCCACGCGCCCCGAGGAAAAAGACGAGTGAGCCACATGCGCGCCATATTTGAGCCGCGCCGAGCCGAGCGCCAAGCCATATTCCGAAGCCAAGCCAAGCTCCGAGCCATATTCTAAAGTCAAAGTCAAAAAAAGAATATTCCTTGGAATATTCCCGGTTCAACCCAGCAAACCACCCGAATTGGTTTTTGGACCGGTTCGCTACTATTTGGACCATTCCGGATCCATCTATGGTGTCGGTTTTGCCAAATTCAACTCCAAAAAAGGTGATATAGTCATTTAAAGAGCAAAATGACTACAGAAAATGCACAAACACTCATCCCGAAGCTAACCAAAGACAACTATGATAGTTGGTGCATCAGATTGAAGGCATTCCTTGGTTCACAAGAGTGTATAGACATTGTGCAATATGGTTATGATGAACCAAAGTCCAAAGAATCAGAAGATGTTTTACTAGAGGTACAAAAGCAAGTCCTCAAAGCCAATAGAAAGAAAGACAACAAAGCAAAGACCATCATTTATCAAGGTCTTGATGAAGCGACATTTGAAATCATTGCTTCCGCAGAAACATCAAAAGAAATATGGGAGGCTCTTCAACAAAAATACAAAGGTGCTGACAGAATGAAGAAGATTCGTCTCCAATCTTTGCGAGGTGAATTTGAATTGTTACAAATGAAGTCCTCAGAATCCATTTCTGATTATCACACGAGAATTATGGTGATAGTCAATCAGATGAGAAGAAATGGAGAAGCCCTTTCAGATGCTCGAATTACAGAGAAAATTTTGAGATCCCTAGATCCAAAATTTGATTTTGTTGTTGTTGCTATTGAAGAATCCAAAGAAGTGGACAAGTTAACAGTGGATGAACTTATGAGTTCTTTGCAAGCTCATGAGCAGAAGATTGTAAAAAGAAATGGAGATAAGGCAATTGAGCATGCCTTATAAGCAAAATTGTCTCTCAAAGACAAATATGAGCAAGGGAAGACTTCAACAAGTGGATACACCACTCGAGGAAGAAGTCAACAAACACGAGGAGGATTTCAGCGATTTCAAGGCAGAGGTTCTTGGAATACAGGTTTTAGAGGAAGAGGTGGTAGAAACACCACTAGAGGAGGTCGAGGACAACAAGCATTCACTCCTAGAGGAAGAGGAGGTGGTTACAATAACCATGACAAGAGGAATATTCAGTGTTATAATTGCAATCAATTTGGGCACTATAGCACTGAATGTCAAAAGAAAGCTCCACTGATACGTGAGCAAGTCAACTATGCAGAAAAGAATGTCAACAACAGAGGAGCAGCTGCATTATTTATCCAACAAGGACTTGACAAGAATCAAGAGAATATTTGGTATCTTGATTCTGGAGCTAGCAATCACATGTGTGGCCAACGAGATTTATTTGGTGATCTAGATGAGAGCATACAAGGTTTTGTCACCTTTGGAGATACGTCAAAAGTTCCATTCAAAGGTAAAGGCAACATCCCAATCAAGTTGAAGAATGCCGATCATAGCTACATCGCCGATGTCTACTATGTCCCAGCCATAAAGCAGAACTTGGTGAGCATAGGTCAACTTTTGGAGAGAGGCTATACACTTTACATGAAGAATTGTCATCTGACAATTACAGACTACAATGGGAGATTAATTGCCTATGTGAAAATGTCCAAGAATAGGATGTTTCCTTTAAACATCCAATATGATGCAGCAAAGTGTTTGAGTGCCATCACCAACAATGAAGAATGGCTTTGGCACCTGAGGCTTCGACATCTGAATTTCACAAGTCTGAAGATGCTAGCAAGCAAAAAGATGGTCAAAGGTATGCCCCACATTGATCATCCAGAAGAAGTCTGTGAAAGTTGTGTCCTCAGCAAACATCACAGATCCAGTTTTGCCAAAGAAGTCAATTGGAAAGCAAAGAAGCCACTGGAGTTAGTGCACACAGATGTGTGTGGTCCTATAAAGCCTATGTCAACTGGACAGAATAGGTACTTCCTCACTTTCATTGATGATTTTAGCAGAAAGACATGGGTATATTTTTTGAAGAGGAAATCAGAAGTGTTCGATTGTTTTAAAGATTTTAAAGCAATTGTTGAGAAGCAAAGTGGCTACAAGATCAGAACCGTAAGATCTGATCAAGGTGGAGAATATACAGCAAATGACTTTGAAGCCTTTTGTACACAACAAGGCATCAGACATCAGACAACACCGGCTTATACACCACAGCTGAATGGTGTAGCTGAGAGGAAGAATCGAACAATTCTTGATATGGCAAGAAGTCTACTCAAAGCAAAGAAGCTGCCCAAGCAATACTGGGCTGAAGCTGTATCATGTGCAGTATATTTGCTGAACCGCTGCCCAACCAGAAGTTTGCAAGTTGTCACTCCACAAGAAGCATGGAGTGGTCACAAACCAAGTGTTACTCACCTTCGAGTCTTTGGTTGTGTGGCATATGCAAAGATCCCAGATACAAGAAGGATTAAACTCGATGATAAAAGTGAGAAATGCATCTTTGTCGGATATGGTGAGAGAAGAATGGGATACAAGCTATATAATCCCATCACCAAGAAGGTAATTATGAGTAGAGATGTTATCTTTGAAGAAGATAAAACTTGGCAATGGAATGATGACCAAGAAGCAGTTAAATGGATCAGCACTGATTTGATCCTTGAAGATGAAGAAGTACCAACAGTACTTGCAGAAGGTCCAATAGTACCAGAAGATGAACCACAAAGTCCGGTACACAGATTTCCTGAATTCAACAGGAGAAACACGCCAGAATCATCATCAATACCATCATTACCAGAACCATCATCAGCATCCTCATCAGAAGGACCAAGAAGGATGAGAAATCAGAAGGACCAAGTAATGGAAGATACAACTTTATTTTGTTTTTTTACAGATAGTGACCCACTTAGCTTCAATGAAGCTATCACAGAAGAGAAGTGGATAAAAGCAATGGATGAAGAAATACATGCCATTGAGAAGAATGATACCTGGAAGCTGACTTATCTACCAGAAAACAAGAAAGCAATAGGTGTCAAATGGGTCTATAAGACAAAGAAGAATGCAAAAGGAGAAGTGCAAAGATACAAAGCAAGATTAGTGACGAAAGGCTACAAACAAAGAGAAGGCATTGACTATGGAGAAGTGTTTGCTCCAGTAGCCCGGTTAGAGACAATCAGACTGATGATCTCATTAGCAGCACAACATACATGGAAGATCTATCAACTTGATGTGAAGTCATCATTTCTGAATGGCTTCCTAGAAGAAGAGATTTATGTTGAACAACTACTTGGATACATTGATGCTGAAAATGAAGGCAAAGTATACAAGTTGAAGAAA
>SRLM01000727.1:49223-159824 GCA_015708895.1 Populus ilicifolia
CCGGTTGCACGTAGACTCCGCCACACAGGATCAAAATCCAGGGAGCTGACGTGGCTATAATGACGTGTCATCCACGTAGGACATATAGGTCAGTCAAATCTGACGTGGCCGTTTGACTGGTCAGAGTGCTGATGTGTCAGGTGACGTGTCTGATGACTGTGCAGAACTGCTGACGTGCTTAATGACGTGGTAGTTTGACTAGTCAGAGTGCTGATATGTCAGGTGATGTGTCTGATGACTGTGCAGAACTGCTGACGTGGCTGATGACGTGGACAGTCAACCCCGCCGGCGCGTGCGACGGTTTCCAACGTCTGATTTCGACGCGGTTTTCACCATTGGCTTCGTCTCTTCCTCCTCTACACAGTGGTATGGCTGTCTCTTATACACATCTAGATGTGTATAAGAGACAGGAAGAGGAGTTGACCTACAAAGAGCAAAAAACTCTCAAAGTCAGGTAGTACTCTCCGGTACTTCATGGACGTGTCCTAACCCCAACACGATGAAGTAGAGAGAAGTAGAGAATGAAAAATTCTGGTTGGCAGAGAGTGGATGGATAAATGATCGTTTGAGGAGAGGCTCGGTGGTCCTTTGTTCGAGGGAAGGATTGTTGGGTATACGACCAAAGTCCCACATTGGTTAGAAATGGGGAGGATCAAGGGTATATAAGGATGGACAAATATCTCCATTGGTATGAGGCCTTTTGGGTATAGCCCAAGAGCAAATTCATAAGGGCCTAGGCCCAAAGTGGACAATATCATATCAATGTGGAGATATGTGGTGTCCGTAATCCTTACAAGTGGTATCAAAGCCATACCCCAGAGTTAGCCATGATGGATGAATTCTCGGAATGCCGAACAAAAGGTGGTGGGCCCTAATTAAATCACAATGTAATTCATGGATCAGCTCTATTGGATAGGCGGTGTGCTTCGGATGCTTCATGGACGTGTCCTGATCTCAACACGGTGAAGAGGAGTTGACCTACAAAGAGCAAAAAAACTCTCAAAGTCAGGTAGTACTCTCCGGTACTTCATGGACGTGTCCTAACCCCAACACGATGAAGTAGAGAGAAGTAGAGAATGAAAAATTCTGGTTGGCAGAGAGTGGATGGATAAATGATCGTTTGAGGAGAGGCTCGGTGGTCCTTTGTTCGAGGGAAGGATTGTTGGGTATACGACCAAAGTCCCACATTGGTTAGAAATGGGGAGGATCAAGGGTATATAAGGATGGACAAATATCTCCATTGGTATGAGGCCTTTTGGGTATAGCCCAAGAGCAAATCCATGAGGGCCTAGGTCCAAAGTGGACAATATCATATCAATGTGGAGATATGTAGTGTCTGTAATCCTTACATAGAATTCGCTACAAAGATGTTCAGGAAAGGACATGTAATTTTCTGTCTCAATTTCAGATGCAGCATGAATGATATTGATCAACTACCTGCCGATTACATGAGAGTTCTTTATAGAGCTCTTCTGAATCTTTTCAACGAAACTGAGAATGACATGGGAAAGCAAGGAAGATCCTGTGCCTCATATTACTTGAAGGAGGCAGCATGAATATTTTTTCAGTCTCATGCATTCTTTTACTATTTCTAGCATAATATATTGTTATTGTATATATATTAATTGAAATATTGCTTAGGTTTTACCACACAATCTTTGTTTATTTGTATGCTATTAGCTCAAAGAATTGGTAAGAGGCTACCATGCGGAGGCGGAGTGGGCAGATAAATGCCATATTCCAACATTCGATGAGTATGTGCGCAATGGATTAGCCACAAGTACTTAAGGGGTAATTATGGCAGCATCCTTCCTTGAAATGGAAGAAGTTGCAGGAGGGGAGGAGTATGAATGGCTAAAAAGTAATCCAAAAATTATTAAAGCTGGGAAGATGATGGCTCGTTTGAGGAATGACATAGTGGGCCACGAGGTACGATGTCTGAATTCTTAAAAAAATAAAATTACATCGTTTAAGTGCAAAAGTATTAGTTCAAATTATGATATACTTAATAGTTTACAAGATTTTTCAATTATTTTCGTGCATCAAAAAAATTGAACCATGGTTCAGCTCATGACTATTCCTGTCTTTCTTCTCAATTTTTTCATGCTAAGTTTATTTTTTAACCATTATAACATCCTTTATATATTTGAAGGATGAACAAAAGAGATGAGACTGTGCATCCGTTGTTGAATGCTATATGAAACAATATGATGTATCGAAGAAAAAAGCAATTGAAGCGATCCAGAAGATAGACTCTAATGCGTGGAAGGATATCAATGAAGATTGCATGAGGCCAACTAATGCTCCAATGCTTCTCCTTCAACATTTTGTTAACCTTGCTCGAGTTACTGATGCTGTGTATGCGAATGGTGAGGCCTACACAATTCCATTATGTTTAAAAGATCATGTCGTTTTATTATATATTGAGCAAGTGCCTCTATGAATAATGGTGTCGAAGTCGTACTTTGAGCTCATGGTGGAACTCTCTATGAATGTATTGTAATAAAACGAGCAGCGACTCGTGGATATTATATGTACTATTGGATCTAGTGTGTATTTTGGTATGTATTGAATTTGATAATTGAGTTTGAATTTTACTGAAAAGATTTAAACTTTGCAAAGGTGATCTATTCTTAATTTATATATTTTTTATATATATAGAATTGGTGATTCTAACACTCTTTCTCACTTTTAAACTATCTTCTAAGATTTATCTAAGAGATTAAGCTTTAAGATTGTAAATAGTTAACAGGTACTTTATTTTATTAAATTTGATATTATTAAATAATATTTATATAATCTTATTTATTATTATATTATTATATAGCCTTATTCATTAATGGTAGAATAGTATTTCTATTTTAATCTATATATATTTTATTTGTATTTATGTTAAAACAATAAACTCATAATATACATATTATTTTGAATTCTAGCCTTCTTATTTATTAAGGGTAGAATAATATTTTCAATTTAACTTATATATATTTTATTTTAATTTCATTAAAAAAATATTTTAAAAAAATATTTGCTAAAATCTTAAATGATCATAAATTATTAAATAAGATACTTTGAACTCTTAAAAAACAATTACAATTTTCACTAGATTTATATGTTGTAGAAAACTCAGCACTAACTAAATATATCACATATCATAAAACTCAATAAAATCAAAAAAAGATATATTATTATCATTATTATTATTATTATTATTTATCTTCTTTTTAATTGCAATGATTGTTATATTCATTTTGTAAATGCCATAAAAAATATCTCTTTTCTACAAACATCTCACTTTTTATAGGTATAAATTTTTCACTCCCAAAAAACATCATTAAAACATCTTTACTTAATAATAAGTTAGACATTAAGTTCTTTCTAATATTAAAACATCATGCGAGAAACTTTTTGAAACTAACCTTTAGAATAACCTTCTCAAAGTCAATATCTTAGAGCTCAATAAAATTCTCATATATAAATATTCATTATTCATTTCTTGATAAATAAGAAAAAATCCTTTTCTCTATACTTATAAATCTTATCATACTAGTATCAACTAAATAATGATCGGGATTAATTATCAAGTTAATTTTAGAAACAGAAAGTTATTTTTGGCACATCATTGGTGTGGTTATCAACCTTTAAGTCATTGGCTTAAACAAACTTTATTCTTTTAGAATGATTAACTTAGTATCTAATCTTATTCCAATTGAATCACTTTCCATGAAATGTTTTAGCATTTTGCTTTGTTTGAAAGCAATTTTTTTCTTTTATTTCTTAATGTGTGTCTTGTCTATCTTATTCAACAACATTTAGCTTAGGAGACAAAATAGAAGACTTGACTCTTTTTTTAGACCATTTATCTTCCTCTTCTGATATCAATCTCATAATGAGATATTTAACTCTCATCTATTTATGTTTATGCTTAAGATAGTTTTTGATTTTTTTTTAATATATTGGCTATTTCTTAATAATTATAACTTGAAAAGATTCAATCAGAACTATTCCTTCATCGTGAGTATTATAAAAAATGTGATGAGACTGACTTATTATGTTATTGAATTTACCATCTTAAATTTAAAAACTTATTTATTATGTATTTTTTCATATCAACTTTAATCTTGCACTTTAAATCCAAAGCTTTCTATAATCTCTTTGTACTTTTGACTAAACTATACACCATATAATATTGTCTGGTTCATTAAAGATGAATTCTTACACATGACATCGAGGATAAACCCCTGAATGATCTGGAATAATGAAAAGGGATCTTATTCATGTTTCAGACACTATACATTGGCCACAACTGCCTAAAAAGTTACAAGCCTACTGATAAACAGGTTTTTTAGCTCTTGCAAACTTAATTAAATTGCAGTGCAGTTATTGATGTTTGCCAGGATGCGTCAATGCAACTGCCCATTTTTATTATTCCACATCTTTCTGTCAGTTCTTCTGGATCGTGCCTTTTATGTATCTTACGTTTCTGTCTTCTATTCCAAACTTTATGACTTCCATGTATGTTATTCATCTAGTTTAATCCATGACTGTCTCTTTTAATTTGGCCCATTCTTTATTTTAATATGAAATAGCTACCAAGTCTGGTCTATTATTAAGTCTTTCTTTCTTATTCTTTGATCCAAAATTTTCTCCTCTCTTTTCTTAATTTATTGCATAACAAGGGGTGACTGCAGCATGAAACCCTTTGATTATATACTGAAGCCAAAATAGAGAAATTGTCCACAAATGTTTGGTTTTTTTCTATAAATTGTACAACTAATCATTAATTAGCACCCTGATTCCAAGGGATTTGGTAGAGATTTTGCAGCAGGTCAAAGACAAGGTAATTGCAACTTCGCACCTTGTGTGGTTGCTGTTTTCCTCGAAATTATGTATATTTTGGTTGGTGGTACGTGGAAATCAACTCCTATTATACGCTTTTCATAAAGGATCAAAAGGAAATTTATTGATTGTTGGCATGAGGTTTTTTTCTTATTGCTCATATGAATTTCGCAAATCATTTCTTTGATGAAACTTTATATTCATTTCTTTCGAGTGCGGTATCAGTCAAATCTCTAACTAATTTTCAGTAAATCGCAATCGACTCGAAAAATTTTATGTTATTATTCTGATTACAATATTCTAACATGGATAACATCAGCACTGAAGCTAAGCAAAACAACCTTGGAGTTGGAAAAAAACTCATGTATCATGGTGCTATACACGGACAAGGATTAAAACATTGGTGTGCAAGCAGAGCAGCAGTGACAGTCACAAATCAGAAGCATCAATAGGGTGGAGGCGGCGGTGCCCGAGGAGGAGGAGGGCTGAAATGAAGAGGAGGATTGACCCTGGGAGGAGGTGGCGATGGTATTCGCCTTCTCAATGCCCCCAACTTGTAGTTAGGAAAATCATTTGAAGAAATTGTATCAGAAGAAGACCATTCAAGAGCCTTGCAGATGTAGCTACTATGAGATGACAATAGCAGAAAATGGATAAAAAAGAAACAAAGTAAAGATGAAATGGCACCCATCTGTAGTTGTTGTAGGAACACTAGTAAGATGTGCCCATTTATATTAGAAACCGGTTTATGAAGACTTTCCATACGGGATACAAAGTGAACTTGTCGGAATAAATTAGTGTGTATTTGTTTGGTTTTATTCGAAAAGTCTACATGCTTGCAGTTTGATTTTAACCAATGCAAGAGTTTTGTTCAGCATTTTCCGGCCGGTCTTTTTTTTTTAATTTTGTTTTATTTCAATAAAACGCGTTTTAGGTCCTCCTACATCATCATAGACGGACTTCTATTATTTATTAAGGGGTCTACACATCGCCTAACTATCTTTTTCTTGCATACTCACGGCACACCCCCCCAAAAACTTTACTTTCCAGCACACACACCACTTGCGTCCAAGACAAATCCAGCACCTAGAATTTGTAGGCTTCTTAAGTCAGCGGAAAGAGTATAGAGTTTTCCTAGAAAACCTTTCATTTTGGATAAGTATGGGCTGATTTTTTCATGGGTGATTCTAGCAGCACGGAAGATTATTGAAATCTGGATTGATCTTCAACATATATATATATATATATATATAAAATCTTATTACTAANATATATATATATATATATATATATATATATAAAATCTTATTACTAACATCTAAGTGAGAATAATTATATCTTCTAGCCCCTCTAATCTATAATTCTAGTTTCGTCTCTATTTACATGACTTCAAAGCCTAAACCGGTGACTGAGCCTAAACCGGACTCGGTTTTCTACTAGAAGGAAAACTAACAAGCTACTGCTTTTCGAATATAGCAAAGCAGCATTTTCTTTGTCATCCATGCCGTCATCAACCTGTCATGACATAAATAAAACAATCTTTATTCGTAATGTCCAGTTGCTTGAAAATAACATTTCGTACCAATAGTTTCATTTTGACAATTACATATGTGCCTCTTTAAATACAGAAAACTAGCTATTCTGTCAGTGTTTCCTCGCGGGTTGCATTATTTTTTTGGTATAAATGCAAGCTTTTACAACATGTTTTTTACTAAATAAATTCTAATTATAAATCAAAAAACATATGCATTTATTTAACTAAATAAATTAAAAATTATTTATGCTGATAAAAAAATATATAAACATATTTATTTGACTCAATTTGAAGAATTTTTTTAACACAAAAAAATTACTATATAGATGTTATTAACATATTTGTTAACATGGAACAAAACTTATAATTGTTAATCAAAAAGTCAATATCTATATATAATAAAATAAAATAAAAATCATACGTGTTAGTAAAAACATGTAAGATCTCAAGTAAATTTTTAACATAGTAAAGAAATAGGACAACATTGTAATTGCTACAATGAAACATCATTTTCTTTTAATCTTTATATAATAATATTTCAAAAAAATAAAGAAAAAAATAAAAAATTACAAAAAAAACAAAGATAAAAACAAAAAAAATGATGTAAATAAATCAAATGTAGCTAGAGTCATAATGTAAACCCCAAGTTGAATTAATTAGAGAACCAAAAGAAATTAAAAAAAAATCAGTCTTTATGGAGTAAATTTAGAATAAATAAATAAATTAGGAAGTCAATCTAAATTGAAGTATGGAAATGAAAAATTACAAGATAGAGGATTAAAGAGCATAAAAAGAGAGGAAGAAATACCAGGAATTAATAGGACAATAGCCAATGACAACTTTGAACATGGGTTCATGGTATAATGGATTCTGGACTTGGCAGTTGGGTTGGACAATAGAGTTGAAGGCTTTTGATCTTGATCAAGTTTTTTCCCTACAGGGCCTCCTAAGCGAGATTCACTAGTTTCAATGGAAACTAGATGCTAAAATCTAGAACAACGAAAGAGATGGGAAATTTCCAGTTAAATCTTGCAGTACACTAATTGATGGGTTGGATTATAATGGAACTTGCTCTTTTACATCAAACATCTGGGATTTGGCTGTACAAAACAGATTGTTTACAAGATCCTTTTTTTTAATCGGACGGTTACTTCTAGTTGATCAATCTTGTTGTCCTTTTTGCGCGAATGATATGGAGACTTCAGATCATTTGTTACTTCAACGCAAGTTTTCTTAGAAACGTTTTTCAAAATTCATCTCGTAGTGGGGTATCTCTTGATGCATTCGAAAGACTTTTGATGAGCTACTATTCGAATGCCATACAATGGCTAATGGTAAATTTCAAAGGAAAGCGTGGAATCTTTTCCTTTTCAGTGTTGCTTAGAGTATTTGGCTAACCAGGAATAATTTATTTTTAAAAGTGATAAGGAGTATAACACAAACTCACACACAACATTATGTTTTTGAAGGTGTTTTGAGCTTATGTGATTTTATTAGAGGTTATTTTATGAGTTTAGCATACCTTAAATACTATAAATTAATTAATAAAATATAAGAAATTTTGCATTTTATGTTTTGTACCTTATTTCTTGTGCAGATTTTTCACTAAGTTAAAGTTCCAGAGGATGAATCTAAGTTGAATTATACATATCAAGAATTTTAGGAATGTATTACAGACAAAAATCCGAGTTTGATTGGATCTCTAAATAGACCTGCAAAAATCATACTAGAATCTTAATTGCAGTAGGATTTTTTGTTTTCACACTTAACATTTAAACGTGCATATCTTGAGTTTTGAATATCAAAATCAAGCGATTTAAAGTCCAAATTCATATACACATTTAGGGCCATTAACTTAATGAAGGGATCCAAGTCAAATAGAATTGTTTTCAAGATGAAGGACGAGTTTTATCTCTTGATTTGATAGGAAATTAACAATTTGAGAGTCTTATCTTAAGAAGAAATTTGATAGAATCAGATGAATTTTCTCTAAGCTTATAACCTTCTAATCTTTAGCCTTAATAGCTTACCATGAAGGTTTCCTATTAGGAGAAAAAGAACCAAGATGTTCTCTGTCCACGAGAATTTTGAAAAGATCATCTTTGTTGCTGAAATTTTCAGTAACTATGAGTAACTAATTCTCAATTTCGGTTCAAGGGAATAGAATCCATCTCCATTAGCAGTTGTGAGAAGTAACATTGTCATTATAATCTATTCATATTCAAGTACTTAATTATTTATCATTATTTCATATCTATACTATTGATTTCTTTTCATGTTCATTGAATTGTTTTGAGATGGCATATATGTTTTTTAGTTTTCTTTAATTTGTAATTGTTGGTAGGGACGAGAATAAGAAGTAAAAGAATTAACTTGATTTCTATAACTTTCACTTTAATTTGTTCGGATGGAATAAGCTAAGTTAAATTGTTTAAACTTTTGAATGGTTTCTTAGAAAAATTTAACAGGTTTTGTTCCAAAGGCTATTGTCTAGTAAATAAGAATTACTTTTTAATATTAAATTTGGTCGATGGTGAGAAATTAATCAGAAAGCTTTGTTTAATTAATTTACTTATAATGTCCTTGATCTTCCTTAATTTTAAAAGATATCAAATTCATTTGCTTGACTTGTAAGGATATTTATTTTACTTTGATGATCAATAGATTTATAAGAATAAATGTCTAGACCTTTGAACTGAGTTAATAACATATTGATTTATCATTTATATTTTTAGAATTTTTTTTAATTTTCTTAATTCAAATCACCTCTTATCCTTTTTTATTTTGGTATTTTATAGGAAGATTAAACAAAATTTATCTTAGGTTTAACTTGGTCTTCACGATCATACTACAAAATTATTTTATTTCTGATAATAAAATCAATAATATATTTTAGTGGTTGCAACAACCTATCATAAAGAAATTGAATCAGACTGGAAAGCATGCTTTACTCTAACATTGCACTGATTGTTGGCCGAATTTAAAAGTTTTGACTTAAAGTTTAGCTACACAGATAATGACCTCGCAAAAAATTCAAACGATATTTGAAGGTGGACAAACACCAATAATCAATGGATTAGAGTCATATATATTGACAATGTTTGGACTTTTAGTGGCTGGCCATTTAATAACTACTTAATTTTTTTTATGTTTTATTTTCAACTTTTAATTTGTTTTTACCAATCTTTAGGTTTTGTAACAAATAACTTCTTGTTCTTTTTCTTTGGTCATCCTCTAAATAGTTATTTTAATATATTCCTTGATTATCATAAAATAAAATAAATATTAAAGATATAGTAAAAAATAAATTATGCTATTTTTTAACTGAGTATTTTTTTTAATATTAGTGAAATTTGTCCAAAGATATCAATTCTTTCCTTTGAAGATAACATATGGTAAGAATTAAAAGATAACATATGTCAAGAATTAAAAGATAACATATGGCAATATCCAAGGGTACCATGCAAAAACAAAACTAAGATCTAATTAAATAATTTATTGAATTTTGAAGAAATTTTATTATTTTTGTAAGAAAAAAAAAACAGAAACAAAAGCTAAGGATTCAATTTAATTTATTTATTTATTTTGAAAAAAAAATTTATTAATTAATTGATTTAGGGAATAAAAGCATGGATAAACAGGAGAAGAAAAGTAACAAAAGAATAGCTAAAAAATTTACACATTAAACGTTAACCAAACAAACATAATAGATTTCTCTATTGTTTTTATTTTGGTCTTCTCAATCTTTTAATTTTTTTTATTTTTCAGGTAATTTGGTGCTCAATTTTAATTTTTTTTCAATAACTTTTAATTCCTTTCAATTTTAGCCAAATTAAACCAATTTAAATCATTTCTTCAATTTCTTTTTCAAATTAACCATCAATTATGACTTGAAATTTCTCAAACTCAATTTTTACCCATAATACTCAATTATTGGAATGATATCAACCTTTAATTTTATTTTATTTTTTACCTTTTAGATTTTCTTGTGTTTTTTTATTTTTGATGATTATTTCAAGGGAAAAATAAAATAAAATTAAAATTGACTATATTTGCTTAAAAAACACTTTTTTTTGGATTTTATGTATTTATTTGAAATAAAAAAGAAGGGTAAAAAATTAAGTTTTGACACTTGGAGTGCTCCAATTATGGGCCTTTCCCCTTTTTTTCTTGATTATTTCTAAGTTCTGTATTTTATTTTTACTATTTATAACCTTATAAGTATTTGGTGTTTGGTTTTTATCAGCATTTATGTTAATATTTATCTTGTTTTTATGAGTATTTATTTTGCTTTATTTTGTCTTTCATGCTCTAATAAGTTTTCAATCTAGTTTTATGTTTTACTGAAAGTAAATTCAAAACCTAGGTTTTTATTTTTTTTTGGTAGCTAATGATTCAGAGTCTATATTTTGAGTTTTTTTTCTTCTGGTCTTCATAGTTTCTTACAACTTTTGAGCATGGTTTTGACAAGTGAATTTATAGGCCTAGAATCAAGTTTGATTTTAATTCCTTTAATTTTGGTTATGGATTTTTTCTATAGATATGGGCTCCTAATTTTAATTCCTTTAATTTTGATCTCAATTAATTTCTCAATTACCTTCTCTAAAATTGGTTAGAAAAAGTCTAACAACTAATTTACAATATCAACATATAAGAGTGAACACACCAATAAGACGAAATAATGAATTCTCATAGGCTAGAAAACAATTGGCATCTCTACATTTATAAATATTTAAACGACAAGTATAATAGCTAGCTTGATGACTTTATTAGAGATTGAAGAGTCAAGTTCATGTTTTTCTTGTTTACTAGAATTCATTTTGCATCTTTTAATATCATGGATTGTATGATTAATTTTTCTCTTTTTTTTTTTACCCTGTCTTGGTTTTGTATGAAGGTCTTATATGTTAAATAATCAAAATCAAGCAAATTTTGAGTTGTTGAACAAATTTGATTGGACAAATCTTTTTATTAATTTAATTTTAAACTTAATCTTTGAATCAACAGGTTTACAGATCAACCTCTCAGTCCTAATCAAATTTACTTAACAACTATAAATGAGTTGAAGTTAAGGGAGAAGAAGTATTGAAAAATATTATGAAGGTTGTAATGTCTTGTGTGTAACACTCCTCTTTTATATATATATATATATATATAGGATTGTACATGATACTAACCATGAAGTATATTATACATGATCAAGAACCTATATAAGAAAACACAAGATAAATATATACACACACACACACACACATATACATAACAACATTCAATAATATACCCCCTCAAACTAAAGGAGAAGAATCCACATAAAGCTTGGATAAAAAATAAGTGAAGGACGCATGAGAAAGATGTTTGGTAAGCACATCATCAAGTTGATCCTGGAAGGAGATGAACCGAATTGCAATTTTTTTTTTAGCAACACGATCACAAATAAAGTGATAAGCAACTTCAAAATGCTTAGTGCGAGCATGAAAGATAAGATTAATAGACAAGTAGATAGCACCCAAATTATTACACCAAAGGATAGTCATAGGTTCAAAGAAAAAATAAAGATCTAACAATAGAGCCCAAATCCACAAAATCTTAACAATATCATCTACAAGAGCCTTATATTCTGCTTTAGTTGATGAACGAGCAACTGTGCATTGTTTTCCAGACTTCCAAGTAGCCACCAATGGACTTTCTATCATCAAGACTACCAGCCTAATTAGCATCAGTAAAACCATGTAAGGAAAGAGAGGACCCTCAAGTGATGTGTAGACCATAAAATGTCGTTCCTTAAAGGTACTGAACAATTTTGTTAACAAGAGACTAATGGTCATCGATAGACAAGTGCATAAACTGAGAGACTTTATTTACAGCATAACAGATATCTGGAAGTGAATTTATAAAGACCTAGAATGAAGTTTGATTTTAATTCCTTTAATTTTAATTGTGGATTTTTTCTATAGATATAGGCTCCAAGTCCAAATTCCACACCTTCCTAATTTTAATTCCCTTTACTTTTATCTCAGTTTCCCGATCATCATCTCTAAGATTGGTAAGAAAAAGTCCAACTAATTCACAATATTAACATAGAAGAGTGAACATACCAAAAAGGCGATATAATGAAATCTCATAGGCTAGAAAACAATTGGCGTCTCTACATTTATAGCTATACATCTTTTTCATAATCGCTTAAACGACAAGGGTAATAGCATGATGACTTTACTAGAGAGTGGAGAGTTAAGTTCGTGTTTTTGTTGTTTATGAGAATTTATTATGCATCTTTTAATATCATGAATTTTATGTTTGGTTTTCTCTTCTTCTTTTTTACCGTGTCTTGGTCTTCACAAACCAACACTCCACACAAAATAAATTTTGAGATGCAGATTCTATTGATGTAGTTTATAAATAATTTTTTAATATTATTATATGAATATTTATAATATTAAAAAATATTATTTGGAATTTATAATATGTGCTGGTGACTGTGACAATGACTAATTAAAGTCACGACAGAAAAAAAGCCAGTTGTTTGCGTCCAAGAGTCTTAGAAAGGGGATTAAATTCATGGGATGGTACGTGGAAATGGAACTACAGAGGTGATGGACATTAAAGTTGAAAATGATGAGCGTTCTCGGCAGCCTAATTTGAATTTTTGCTAGTCTATATTTTTGAAATCTCACTACATAGACAATCATTTCAAAGTAAATATATTATTCGAACCGATTGCCAGGACAGGAAATCTCAAACCATTGGTACCTATGGAATACAAACCCTATTTTAATTTCGACTACTGTTTAAATAGCCATATTTTAAATAAAATCAAAGATTATTAAAAAGAAAAAAAACCTTATTCTAGTGCTACCCTAATTCGGTATTGAAGACCTAATTGTAAGACACAGACAACAAAAAAACATTTTATGTTTGGCAATGAGATTTTACAATCAATAGGGAGCTATAGAGGAGATATTACAATATGCTCTGTTGCGAGCTCAGAATCATGCTATAGCCTTGAGCACTACACAAGCGCTCGAAATTAGACATTGTACAAGGGCTAACAAGTTTCGCCTTATTGAAACACACAAACCTCCAAACTAGGAAGAAAAAACAAAGGCCAAGGAAAACTTGTACATGAATCATGCGGCAGTAGTACTGGCATACAATGGTGACGGTGCTGGTGTGGCTGTCATGGAAAAAAAAAACATACTCAATGGAAGAGTTATTTTTGAGGACGGTTAGCCAAGTATACTGCGATGAAGGTGGAGGCAACTTTGATGTTATTAACTGCGTTGTGGTGGAGGGTAACGAGGGCCACTATAGGTGTGTGGTGGTGGTAATATTTTTGGTGGTGGAGGAAGACTAGGATGACCGGCATCATTGACTTTTGGTGGTGGTGGTCTTGGAGGAGGAGGAGGAGATTTTGGAATAGGCTTAAATGGTGGTAATATCGGGTGAATAATACGATTGTTTTTTGGTGATGGTGGTGGTGGTGGTCGACGTTGTAACGAGGCATTAACCATGCAACTGGTTTGTGATAGTATCATCCCATGAAAAATGATGAATGCCAACAAGTAGGAATAGATTTCCATTGCTATTGTGGCTGCCTGCCTGTGTCGAAACTCAAGATGATTGTGCTTTTTATAGGAAGATGATCAGAGAGCGTGCGAATGATTTGTCAAATAAATGCGAACTCAGAATCTTTGATTAGTTAGCTGTAACCCGTGAAACAGGCATGCAGTTGTTGTTGGTAATTATTTTTTGGGCAAAGCTCAAGTCAAGTCTACGGCTGCGGCTGTGTTTTGTTTTGCAGCTGTTTCTGTGATTGCGATGCAACAAATAAAACAGTAATAAATTAAATTGTATTTTATTACTATTGAATTTATTAAAAAAATAAATTTAAAATGTAGTTTTCATATATTTGTTTTAATGGAGTTTTGTAAAACTTTATTTATTTTTGTATTTTAAAAAAGTTTTTGAAAAAAATTTTAAAAAATTTATTTTTTTACTTCAAATTATTTTTTTTATGTTTTCAGATTATTTTAATGTACTGATATCAAAAATAATTTTTTTAAAATAAAAAAATATTTTAATATATTTATAAGTAAAAAATACTTTAAAAAACAACAACAATTACACTTTCAAACACAACTAATCAAAAATTTTATACATGTTTTTTTATTATATATGAACTCAACTATAATTTTTACTAAACACATATTTAAATTCAACTAATCATACCTAATTATACTTTTTTAAAACTGAATTTTTAAAAACTATAAATATAAAAATTACCTCAAAAACAAAAGTTCTCAGGCGTTGGAAAATTCAAAAGTTGAGACTTCGAAGACTTACTATTCCTATCTATTTCGTTGAGATTTTTTTTGCAGAAGAACCCAAAAACAAAAATCGTTTTTCCCTTCCAATGAATTCTAATTTCCCTCTTCTTTTTCGTGATAAATGACAAGGTGTAATCATAAGAGTGATGCCGAGTAAATCGATGCAACTATAGGAATTAGGATGTATATGGGAAATTAATTAGTTCACCAAATGGATATTTCAAATAAAGTAATATAATAGATCAGAAATAGTTAGCACTAGCCTCTGTCCTCTCCCTCCACTGCAGTTCGGGTAAATATTTCTTGACAAATAAAACAAATGCAAGCGTTGGCAAAGCTTTTTACACCATGAAAACAAATTATAATTATGACTAGAAAAAATATTGTATATGTTTAATAAAATAATCTGAGAATTATATATATCAAGAAATAATAAAACAAATTTAATGCTAACCAAAATCTGAGCCAGTAAATTGAGATTATGATGATGCGCATTAACATACTGATAAATGCATCAATAACAGGGTTCTCTAATTTTTTTAATTTAATTATATAATATTAAAATTATTTCTCCAGAGAAAAGTAATTATTTCAACTCTATTGTAACAAACTTTCTAGAATAATTCTATATTTTCTTATTAACGTCTTTTTTTTTAAAAAAAAAACTTCATGGCTAGTACAATATCAATAAAAGCATGTCTTAACTTTTTAAAAAATTATTGAGACGCTGTCAAATTAAATTGATATTCCTCACCTCGACATAGGTAATGGATTCTACTTTATTATTTTTGTAAATTATTTTATTTTATTATATAATAGAAATAGATGCTTATAAAATCAAGTACCAAATATAAAATAGATCTTTATTTTAAACTATGATAACCTTTAAAAAACAAACAAAAATAAATCATGATATATGTTTCCCAACTAATCCAATATTGGATAAAGATAATATAAAAAAATCAACTAAAAAAATTAAAAGATCAACAACTAAAATAAAAATATATCGGGTTTGAAGAGTAAACCTGCCAAACCTAGGTCACTACTTCAAACCCGTAAACCGGGTCATGGATTTTATTGTGATTTTAAAATATTTTTTAATTAAAATAACTATTTTTAAGATTTTGTTTATTTTTTACTTTAACAAATTAAAATTATTAAAAAAATTTAAAAACACTTAAACAAATAAACAAAACATAATTTAAAAAACACTTAAAAAAAAGAGAGCTAACTTGTTACCAAGTGGAATGGTTACAACAAAACTTAAGACTATTTATTGCATGATGAAAGGAATATAAAACGACTAGTGAGACGACTAGGGTGACTCGTAAGAGGAAAGCGCTAACTTTATATTCATTAAAATCTCATCATCAAAACCATCTAGGTAGTAACCTAGTGATAAGAGCTTGAGATCAAGAGGTTTGCTCCCTCTATAGTTTCATATTCAAGCCTTTATAGTTGCTCATATGATGATTATTGGTGACTTACATGGTTGTTAACTTCAGGATCCATGAGATTAGTTGAGATGCGCGCAAATTAACTTCATTATATTGATTAGAAAAACACAATAAGATTGAAAATCCGTCAATCTAGCAAAATATAAAGATAATCAAGATAATACATATGAATATAAAAGAGGTGGTGGTGGAAGAAAATATTGCTGATGGTGATGAAATAAAAATAATAATTAAAATAGTTGGATGATATTATAAATACATTATTATTTGTAAAATGTTTTATAGAATTTTATGAGCTGAAAATATTTTTTAATAAATAAATTAAGTTTTATAATTGACTCTAAAATAGTTTTTTGAAAACAAACACATAAAAATCTAGAAAATATTTTTCTATAAAATATTTTAAACAAAACAAACAGATTTTTAATTTTTTTTATTAAAATCCAAATAAATACTAAATTGCACATGTATTAACATGGGAAAATGAAGTAAATAGATTACATAATAAAGTGTTAAATCACATCCTATAAATATAACATAAATCCTATAAATATATTTTTAAAAACAAAATCTTGAAAGATGTTCAGTAAACAAACCAAAAATTATAACATATAACTAATTTTTATACGATAAATCAACAAGAAATAAAAATAATACATAATTATTGAAAATCAATAAATAAATTTAAAGCTTCAGCATTATTAATAAGCATAACCAAGAAATCACTTAAATTTGTATGGGCAAGTCCAGTCGTTCCATTCATCAATTTGTTCACTATTTGCTTGCAAAAAAAAAAACGAATCTTTTACTTATTTTTGTGTTCATAAGACTTTTTAAAGAAAAAGAAAAGTTAAATGTGAGCTTGCGAAGCCACCAACGACTAAAGACTTTTGAGGATAGAGTGGCGTGAAGTGATTGGCTAAAGACAGAAAAGCATAGAGGGATGGAGAGAAATTATTTAAGAAGCAAAGCAGTATATGAAAGCAAGCAGGGAAAGAAATAAGATGGCGACAAAGAAATAAGGGCGAGTGGGAAAATCCTCCTGTGTATTTGAGAGTAAGCAAAGAAAAAACTATAAGTGGAAAGAGACAGAAATAGCCTTCCCTTGATGCACCTTCTTTGGTAAACATGAATGATTAATTAAAGAGGGAACATAATTTAATTAATTGGCTTCAAGACTTAAGAGCTTGAATATATCATATTCTTACGGCATTGTTTTGGAGCTTTTAATTAATTATTGCCATATCTCAATTAATTTCTATAGTATTAGGAGATTCTCAGTTGAGTTTTTAAAGTGTCACTTGCCTTCAAAATTCATGATATGAAATGTTGTTTTTAAAAAATCAGCTGCAAAGTAAAAACGGATCAAATTATCTGTTGGTTATTGTAATTTTTAAGAAAATAAATTGCTTGTTATTATATTATTCAATAAAAAATATTTTAGAAAAATAATTTTTTTAAACCAAGTTATAATATGGGTTACAAATTTTACAAGTTAAGTTTTAAAGTTCAGGTCAATCTAATACATAATATCTTAGTATTAAAAAAAATAAAATCATCTTGAGTCTACTTTTAAAATCAAATCATATTTTTATTGATTATTCAAGTTATTTTTAAAATCATCTAATCAATCAATTATATAAAGTCAACTCTCATACGTATTAATTATAAATTTATACTAGATAAAGAATCGTGTCGAAAGGTTTCAAGTTTGATCTATTAGGTTCTATTTTTTTATTGATTTTCTAGTAATAAAAATAGTTTTTTTGCTCTTTATTTTTTTTTTCAATTTCATATTATTCAATATATTTTTAAATTTAATTAATTTTGAATTGGTTTTCATAATTTATTTTTATTTATGTTTTGTAGGATTATTGTAGTCTTAAAAAAATTTATTAGTATTAGTTAATAAACTCGATCTGGCCTGGTAAGCCAACTCGAGGCTGAAATCGAGCCAGGTTTAAAAAATACAGGCAAAATAAAAAAAAATCAA
Organism: Populus ilicifolia; assembly: GCA_015708895.1. Classification (NCBI taxonomy): domain Eukaryota; kingdom Viridiplantae; phylum Streptophyta; class Magnoliopsida; order Malpighiales; family Salicaceae; genus Populus; species Populus ilicifolia. The sequence goes on from SRLM01000727.1 coordinate 67,371, forward strand.
GCCAAGTGACCTGACGACCTAGTTGACTTGACAAGACCCGATTGCAACCCATTAACTTTTATTTTTTTTATTAAAATGATGTTATTTTAATTTAAAAAATTCAAAATTAACTCAGATGATCAAGTCAAAACCCAGGTCTTAAACCAGACCGGGTTTTAAAACTTTAGTTAATACTTGATTTTGCAAAAGCCCATTGTTGTTGTATAAGTAAATAAAAAATATTTTAATAACAAAGAAACATAATGGTTTCATTAAAGAAAAAAAGAAATATAATGGATAACTAATTTGTATGAGATGTACGGAAAGAAGATACAAAAATGGTAAATGATTATGCAAGTCAATAACTAAATTGAAAGTTTCATCCCTAAAATTAAAATAACCAAAGAAATCTTTTTAGATTTTTATGGTCAAATCCCATAACTTTGGCTCATATCTTTGTAAGAAATATTTACTAAATATTTGGCCACCATTCTATACACAAGAACTACATGGAATAGATTCAGAGTTTATAGTCTAAGATGAAAAATACCATAGAGATAGTTAATACGTAGGAACTATATTCAATAATTTAATGTGTTGAAATGATAATTACAATAGAAGGAGAAACAAAATGTCATTAAAAATTTCTTAAATTATGGACATTAAGAAAAAGTTCCATTAAATTAACTAAGAAATATAGCATAAAAATGATTTCTATAAGATGGATTAGGGGAAAAAAGAGAAAGGGTGTAAATAATTAATAAAAATACACAGATGTAAAGCTCCATCACTAGTGTTTTGTCTGCATTATGTAAAATATTTTACATGACAATATTTTTCGGACACCTCAAAAACTAAATTAGCATACAGCCACAAGAGATGGCAAAGTGGCCTCCAAACTCAATACTTACAAGCTGCATTGAGGCACACTTCAATCCCACAATTTGTATAGAACTCTTTCGGAGCAGAATCATGATTGTTTCAGCCCTCTTACAGCTGCTGCAAAAATCTAGAAAGCCAAGGGATCACACTGGTCATGAACAGGCAGTTTGTATAGTAATTATAGGGATCAACTAAATCACCAAAAAGATCAGAATCATGTCATACGGATATGAAATGAGAGATGAGGTCCATGAGGATGTGCATCCAGTGCCTTGTGCTCGTAGCATTAGCTCACAGCCAAACATACGATCTTGGTCAAAATTAATTTGTATTTGGATCGAAGACATCTGAAAATGGAATCCAACTTGAAAATGCCAAGATTTTCCTAGTATATTATATTGCAACAAGAGCACGAGCTTTGCATATTCCTCTCATGCATGGTTAAATCTTGAAACGTGCTTTTCTAAAGGAGCCAAAAACAGAACAAAACTAAAAACAACAAAAACAAATCACTGGTTACATGTCAAGAAAAAACCTTAGCAGAAGCTCCAGGAATCTGTTTCAGATCTTCACGAGTTTGGCCGCGGCTACTGCTTTCCTCACACTTAATGGGATTGAGTTGCTCTGTTTTACTTGGAACTGACGCTTCCTCACCAGAACCTGCAACTGAGCAGCTCTCTAGCATTTTATCTTCTTCTAATGATTTGCTGTCTGGTCGACCACTGCTTATGGAGTTGGAATAGCTATTTGTTGTGGTATTAGATAGAAGGTTTTGATCTTTCTTGTTGAACTGTGTAGCTGCTGCTCGTGCACCAGCAATGGCTGCACAGAGACCTGTTGGGGAATCCGGCCAGTGATGTTCTGATATTTGCCTATAGGAGGTCAAGCACACTGACACAATATTTTACGTGGTTCGACAAATCGCCTACATCCACGGGAAAAGCCATTNCCACCAACTCTAGCTCATTCAACAATGATGGCTACCAATAGTCAATGGTCAATGGTTGGTGCCTTACATGAAATGACAACCAACATAACAATCACCCCCTTTGCCATTCATGTGGGGCAACTGTCCTCTTTCTTCTTCAACACAAGCTTGCATCTTGCAGCACTTCCAAGCTTTCCATTTTGAGAGCGTTTGTGGCCAAGTTTACAGGTACTTGCCAAACCTTTCAATCATCAGAGTAACCTAAGCACACATTTTCTCACACAAAAAGATCACTATAACCAGATGGTCTGCCACATCACATCTAAATAGTGTTAACGCTTATCTCTGGAACAACATTCCCCTTCGAGCGTATCAACCATGCTCGGTCCGGAATGATTCATCAAGCCTCACATCAAGGCTTATAACACCCCCTCAAACGGATATTTCAAGTGCAACAATTATTATTTGAGTATCTCAATATGATCACAAGTTCACCACTCTTCCAAGAGTTTACTCATCCAGGAGTTGCTCCTGCCCTCTGTTCCATTTTAGGAACCACACCTTACTTCTCCATGAGTCTCCCACTCTTAGTCTCAAGAGTCCAGGTAGCTTTCTACCTTTAACCATAGGGGCAGCCCATAAAAGGTTGATCCATATCTGTCTTCATACTCTAAGTATTACAATGTCATTACCGAGCTCACCACCTTGACAAGAGTCAACTTGTTCTCGGAACTTGTGCATGCCCTCTGCTCCTTCATAGCAGCCGCGTCTTAATGCTCCACAAGTCATCCACTTATTGTCCAAGACAAATGTCTTCTAGCTTATTGATCTTTAGCATGGGGGCAATATCCATGAAAGTCAATCTCGTATTTGTCTCCATACTCATCATAGTCATTTCATTGGCTATCCATCTGTCCACTCTTACCTAGTCATCACATTGGCTCTAGAGCGTTCTGAACTGGGCTCCTTCCACGGCCCTCACACCTTCTCTTAAGGTGTCTCCGCTCGTCGTCATGCGGCGGTCTAATCATGGGCTCATCTCATAGCCCTCACACCTTCTCCTTAAGGTGTCTTGGCCTTACATAAGCGGTCACATCCTCCTTTAGCTGAGATGCTTCAAGGTGGCTCCATAAATTCTCTACCACCATGTGGACTATAGGAGAGATAACTGCCACTAATTACATAAAAAGAGAAAGTTGTGGTATACGCCTCACAATCTTTCAGCTCGATTTCTATGTTTGGAGCTTTTATGCCTTTCTACTTAACAACTCCACCTACACCAACTCCCTTTGGTGTCTTCGCCTTTCATCATAGGCAGTCGCCTTTTATCATAGGCATTTGCACCCTTTCAATTAGGTACATCTACAACAACTCATCTTTTCATCCTTGCATGCATTGAAAGGTCCTTGCTTGTTGCCTTTATCAAAAGTAGAAGAGACTTCTTGTTGTACAACTTCTCATAGTCTCTACTCTAAGCTTCATCTGAGAACTCTTCTTCTTCTTACACCTACTGTCTCATTATAGTACCTCATTGGATCCTCCGAGTACTCCTACACAATCTCCGTGTGTCCTCGTGCATTTTTTATTCTCTAGATTTCTCCCTATTCCTTGCTTATATTTAACAACAGCTCATCCTATCACAACATTTAACCAAGTCAAAATAGGGTGTCAATCTTCATCTTCTTGATGTATTTCTCTACCATTATCAGGGTCTTCACCAATTTCCCCTCGAGAAATTACAAACACCGAATCTAACTTCCTTAGAGAAATCACCACTCCATCATATCCTTGATCATACAAAACCCATCTGTTTCTTTATGCCATCATCCTGCTAGTCTTCAACAGTTTCATAACAAACTATCACATATACGAAAATAGTATCATATGGATAATCCTTCTACTAAGCAAGTTCCCAGGAAAGATTGGAGGGGTCACACCGGTCCCGCTTAAAACCCAATCTCCTAGACAGAACTTCTTAGGCTATATCTATCCATCGTACTGTTTTTTCGTATATACAACCATTTGCTAGCTTTGTCGCGGCTTTTCTTTACAAGTGATTTGGCGTATCCTTATTTTATACCTGATTTCTCAACATCTGGCAAGACTACCAGTGCTCAGATTCGTCAAGATTGGTCTTCATCAAATTTCACTCTTCACCTCAAAATTGTCCACATGATCGGGTGTCCAGAGTGTCCTAATTTTGCCTTCCCTCAAGGCAATTAAAATTCCCCACATAACAGTTCAACACATTTAATTGGACAAACATGTGTGATTTCTTCTTTTTCATCTCCATCGACCACCATGATGACCATCAGATGCTTCCTTATCGGGAAATCTCTCTTTAATAATTCATCACTGCCATTTCTAATCTCAATCTCAATGATTGAACCATACCATTGCATCCGGAACGATCAAATTAGCTGGAAACAAGTCTGAAATCGTCCAAATTGCACCTCAGACGGCTGAGATCTCATCAAAACAATTTTTGCCTGATTAGTGGTCCAAATTCAATCTTAGATCTGGTTGCACGTAGACTCCGCCACACAGAATCCTGTCCCTCGGCTCGCAGCTCGGCTCCAAATCAGCTTGGCTCGACTCGACTCGACTCGCGGCTGGTGACGTGGCAGTGGGTCCCACTTTGCTGACGTGGCATACCACCTGTGCATGTTGACGTAAATATGACATCATGATGATGTCACAATTATCCAAATCTGGTTCGTGGGTCGGATATTCTGGTATTCGGGTCGGGTCAGCACATCCAGTCGAAGAAGAAGCGTATGACATGTGGCGCGCATCTGCGCGCGTGGGCAGTCACCTCCCCGGCACGTGACGGCGGACTCCGACGTCAGATTTTGATGCGATTTTCACTAGTGGCTTCGTCTCTTCCTCCTCTACACAGTGGTATGGTTAAAACTTAATTTTGACAACTTTCATTTTTGAGCAAAATCAAACACCACGTTAAACCATGTGCTCTGATACCAATTATTGGGGAATCCGACCGGTGATGTTCTGATATTTGCTCATAGGAGGCCAAGCACACTGACACAATATTTTATGTGGTTCGGCAAATCGTCTACATCCACGGGAGGAGCCATTGGATTATATAGGGAGAGTACAAAACTTACAATAATAGAGGAGGAGAAATTATTTACTCATTTAGCAACTCTCAACCTCACTCTTTTCTCTCTTTGCAGTGCTGCAATGACAGCTACTACTTGCTGGCAATGGCAGCTACTGCTTGCTGCCATTGACAGCACACTATTTCCTACATTTCTCACATCTTTGGCTCTTCTTCCTCTCTCATTTTGCTCTCTTACATATGTCTCTATTTATAGGCATTCTTCTTATATTTTTGTCAATATTGGTGGCCACCAACTCTAGCTCATTCAACAATGGTGACTACCAATAGTTAATAGTCAATAATTGGTCCCTTATATGAAATGACAATCAATCTAACAAGACTTTCAGATTTCTCCACAACAGATGTTTTATTGTTAGAGAATCCTACAGAAATAGAACCCGGTTTCAAGGAAAAGGGATCTTGAGGATTTGGGAGAGGAAATTTTACTGGCATTGGATCTTTAACAGGGACAGGATCTCTAATTGCAGCCTCATAGATCTGTGAGACAGGAATATGTTAATCCCAAGCACATAAAAAGCACAGGTCAAGACATTTAACTTTGATGTACTGCATATACCTTCCTTTCCAAGTTATAAACACCTTGATACCCTCGCATCTCAAAAGGAACTAATAATTTCAGCATCCGCTGAGGTAAAATGATCAACAAGATAAGCACATTTGCAAATAATATATATTTATAGATTGCATACCTGTGACTGCTCACAAAGCCAGCAAAAATCTGTTTGTCCTTGTAGCCTCAACTGTAGCAAAGAAACTCATCTAGATTAGTCACCAGATACTCAAAAATATCAGATGTCATATGTTAACGGATAGAAGGTAAAAAACAGTTGCCCACCCTTTCAGGTACTGCCACCCAGCTTGCTATCACATTTCACACAGCCAACCACTTCCACACACCCTGTATTGTATATAAAGATATTGTATTTTGTTAGAATTTGAAAATACTGATAAAACTGAAGAAAAATCAAACTAAAAAAAATCAATTAAATTAATTTTTAAAATTATAAATTTTAACAGTTGCAATGAAGTTTTAATTTTGAATTAGAAACCAGACCAAACCAAACCAAACCCAATAAAAAATTAAAAAAAATATATATTATGAATAGTTAACCTAACCGGGTAACCCTAACATAACAATACATAACATGTTTCTCTGTGTGTCTCATAAAAGTTGCCGCTTTATTCCTTTCAATAGAAATTCCCCTCTCAATTAATCTTCAATCTTCCTTTCCAGGTACTGAAATATCTAGTTTAGAATTGCTATCAAGATATGAGAGTGAAGACTCAAAAAATAAAGTTTACAGCATTCTTAGCTTCCGTAAGAAGAGATCAAATTCTCTTTTTGCTGGAGATATTTTGGATCATTCTCTTTTTGCTGGAGATATTTTGGGTCAGAGAGTTAGTTGGCCCCTACTTCAAAAAGTGAATTAAGCTATTCCACTAAACTATGTCCGGCAACTATATGTTGTACAGTGGGCAAAGACTTCACCGGATCGCTCCTCTCCACAAAATTCTCAAATTTCAAATTTTGAAGAAAGTTGTGAATGGAAGCCAAGTTAAAAAAAGCAAAAAAAAAACTCATATATTATATAATGGGATTAGATTTCCTAGTTTTTTTGTCAAAAAAACCAGATTTAACCGAACCGGACCTGTTCAATTTGAACCGGTTTTTGGTCCAGTTTAGTTAGTATTTTATAAAATTACTATAATTCGGTTCGTTTGGTTTTTTAAGTCTAAACCAAACCAAACCGAACCGTGAACACCATAGTTCTAACACTCTTTCAAGACACAGCCGCAGGAAATGATCGACCAGCCTAAAAAGGTTCAAGAAAACAACACTCTTAAAATTATCCAAGGATTTAAAGACGAGGCTACAGCATTGCTTAAAAAGCAAGAACACCATCATAAGCAAACATCAGATAAACTCACAAGTATGGTTAAATCAGTCTTTAAAACTCTTGTTGGTTATGATTACATAGAATAAGGTATAGATCCGTTTGAAAACGACCTAGATAAATGGTATGATATAAAAGCAAAAGCTTAGATCCAAAAGGATCAAGCAATCAAGAAACCCGGTCAGAAACATACCGAGGTCACTGCTTATAAAGCAGATGAGGTTTATAGAGATACAAATCTCTATGAATATTTAGCTAAAAACATGCATGGAATGGCATACCAATCCACCAATAAATTCTGCACCTATAAAAGTATAGAATGAATCATTGATAATAATGTAACCACAGCTCAAGATAGAATCTTGATAGCTCAAAATAATTTCATTATTTTTTCCGTAGGAGAGATTTATGCTATAGTTAAAGCAGTAGAAGTGTCAGAAGCCAAAAAATTAGCACCTTCTGCCCCTCCTACGCTGCAGCAAAAAGAATCATTGTTTAATATAACCAACGAGCCCAAAAGTAAAGAAGTTAATTATGATGCCCCAGAGGCCCATAATGAAAAAGAAAGATGGCAACATGTAGAATCACAGATTCTAGCCCAAAAGACACATCTATAATATAGATCGAAACATCGAATATACTAAAGAAAGACTTGATAAACTCAACATGAGTGATGCAGGTAAAGTAAAAGATACACTCAAAGAAGTTATAGGTGGTCCACAAACCATACCAGGAGTAAAGGAAAGCACAGCTTTAGCCCTTTACAAACCACATTTAGGCACCACATATACACAGTATAGTCAGAGTCAAGTCAACAAAATTTTTGATAAAAAAAGGAAATATCCGAGAAAACTAGATGGACCTATTAGCCAAAAAGGCCACATAAAAAATGTTAGATTATCTAATTGGCTCTACAATTAGTAAAACAAGATAACAGCCAATAACGCTAAAGAAATCTTCACAAGAACCGAACCACAGCATACTTTTCAAGCAGGTGTTAGATTTCTTCCACCTCCACCAATAATGTATCCATATGCCTTAAGACTCAGAGGCCCGGAAGATATACACAATAGTGCAAAGAAGGTTAGAAACCTTCCACAACATCAAAGAGGTTACAGGTATTATCCAAAATATGGAGAAGTTAAAGAAGATTGACAAATGTCAACAACATATGACCCTGTGTCAACTCAAAACGCAGAGCGTTTCAAAAGTCTCTTCAACATGCCAAAGGTAAGCTTGCTTGGACAAACTCCGAGCAAGGAACAGGTTCACAGAACCAAAGAAAGGTACGAAAACCAAGAAATCTATTAGAAAAACTATTTTCTACAGGTCATATGGTCCAAGACATAGCCATGGATCAAATAGTAGATGTCAACACAGACTGGGAAACATCCAAACAAGGTATGTTAACCCTTGTTCCTCCCAAAACCCTATATGCAAAAGACGCTTTCTTAAATACGACTCGTTTTTAAGTAAGCAAAGAGAATTTACTCTAGCATGTCCAGATGGACAAGTTCAAACTTTTGACCTTATCCATTCTGAAACTATTAGGAAAATCCTAGATAGAAAAGAAGTGTTTACACACTTAGGACTAATAGCAGTCGGTCTAAAAGGACTAGCAAGAAAAGGTCACGGAGCACATGCTCTTATAGTCATCCATGATTCAAGATGGACAGACGACCTTAAACTGACAATAATGACCCTCATAGAAGTCGATATGACAAACAATCGAGGACTATTTTATGTAGCCCCCGATATGATAATTCCCACAGCGGAATTAGGAAAAACCACAATCTTCATAAGGGCTCGAGGTTATGGAAGTTTTGAAGGTACTAATTTAGTAGCCTATATAAATGTTCTAGGAAAATGCACCCAAAACACTTCTATCAACTATAAAGTTCAGATAGATGACCTTATCGAAGCCATAACATTGAAAGGTGTTACGTTTATAAAACCCTATCAAAAAGATTCTAGAGAATCAAAAGGATTACCTTGGGATTTAGCAAAGCTGATAGTAACTGAAAATACAGTAAGGTTACCAGCTCAGGTAAACTATTTCAATACCTCCTTTGATGACGATAACCTACAGGTTAGATTCTCTGGATATAAGAACATAGCCTTGCCCCCAACTGATGATGACAACATCTCAGAATTCTCTCAAGATGAACAACATCAATAATATAAAGTTAAAGCAAAGCTGCTTTAAAGATACAATTGGAGGATATACTCATTTCCAATTCTATCTAATGTCAATTAGGATACCTAAAAACGGAACTCCCTTCACTATAAGTGACAGTATAGCAGAAAAATACTTTGATGATGAGCAAGTTGCTAACATCATAATAGAAGAACATCTTCGAGTTAAACAAGCTCAGATATAATATTATAAGCAAAAAGCTTAATTCCTAAAAAGAGTATACAATAAGTTTGTAGAAGACACAAAGACTAGCTTTGATCTTTCTGACCATAAGGTAGATGATTCTATAAGAATCGCCAAGATAGAAAAAATTTCTATAGAAACTCAACATTAGGTAGGAACAATAGGGAAAACTCTTCAGAAGCCAATGGTGCCAGAACTACCAAAAGCAAGAGTTAAAATAAAATTAACATCCTGAACAAGAGCCCCCTTCTACAGAAGAAAAGGTTACAGGATGGTTACAAGACTGTTTTTTAATGGATAAACAGATACCCACTAGAGAGATGATAGAAAATCTATCAGTTACTGAATCTAGTAACCATAGTTTTAAAACTCTTTTAGAAAGAGATATGATGGATTCAAAACCTTGGCATTCGCCATTAAACGATCCGTCAAAGCCTTCTACATCAACATATGATTGGGGAAATCCTCCTAGAAGACCGTATACAGAATATGATGATGGAGCCCCAAAATATAAATGCAAAGGATCTAGAAAGCCCATAGAACAGGCCATGAAATAGGACCATTAAGAATAGGTCAATATGACCCCAAAATTGGGATAGTGTCCTAGAAAATTGGAAGAGTCGAGTACTAAATGACTATATATCCAAAGGATTCAATCATAGCGCTCAAGATATGTATAATTATCTAGAAACTCAGTTATCCGAAACAGCAAAGCTGACATGGGATAATTATAAACAGGAATTTCCCATTAAGTTCCAAGCTTTGATAAATCTTGGAGCTTACCCTCACAATTTTGTGAATGCTATAAGTAACCTCATGACAGGTAACGACCCAAACATGGGAGGTAGATTTATAAAATCTACGTCTGTAAGACAATTAGAGCAACTAGCTTTAAATGATTGGTATTGTGTCCAATACCTTCTACTAGATTATTATGCCTTAACAGCCAAAGCTCAAGCATGTCAGCTTGGGTACCATTCTATCGTACCATTCTATACTCCTCAAGAAAACTGTAAAAACTGGACATAAGTGGTGTAGGAATATATATCTATACTCCTCAACAACATGGTACGATAGAATCCTAGCATACACGCAGAAAACAGCAAAAAGCTAAAAAGAAGTCATCTAGACCTCGTATTCCTAAAAGAAAAACTTATAGCCTTAGAAGATCAAATAAACGGAAACCGTTTTTAGATCCTCGAAAGCATGTTAGGAAATATAAACCTGACAGGACTTATAAGTCCAATATTAGATGTTTTACTTGTGGACAAACAGGTCACATGGCAAGAAGCTGCTAAAAGGCTAAACATCAATAGTCAATGGAAGCACAGTTCATTGATACTCAATAGGAAGTATAACTGCTCAAGACTTCATTGATCTAGCAGATCAAATTCCCCAAGAAGAATCCTCTCCAGAAAATGAAGGAGATGACGAAATAACGTCACAGGATAACAACAGGTATTTTGCTCAAGCTCCTCAATTTAATTCCATGTTCATGGCCCTTAACAGAGAATAGAGCCCAATGCATGAGTTGTTTGCAAAATATTTGTAAAATATGTGCCGCTAATTTAGAAGAGCCCGCTATCTTCCCTGATGAGACCCAAAGGACAAAAGATGAACCTAGCCCATTAGCTACAGATGTTCACCTTTTAGCCTTAGAGGACAAAGTCCGTAGCCTAATTAACCAACTAGAAATGAAAGTCCGGCTTGACAAACTCGAAGCCCAACTAGAGGCCCTTAAACCTAACCCTAATAATAAAAAAGATAGATCCATTAAAATAATATATTATCTTTCTGAATAACCACACCCTCGTTCACTCAAATCAGTAATATAATTACTGCATGCAATAAACCAATTTCAGTTCCATTAATTGTAGGACAACTACGGGTAAATAAATGGAATTACTGCATGCAATAAACCAATTTCAGTTCCATTAATTGTAGGACAACTACGGGTAAATAAATGGAATTACATTGGTATTGCATTAATAGATTCAGGTTGCTCAAAGAGTAAACTATGTAGTACAACAGTCCCGATACATTTACATAGTAAATATGACACACCCATAATTGGTGCACAGGTAGATGGAACTCTCACTACAAGTACACATTACGTTCACAGAGTGACGTATAGAATTCAAAATAATTGCACACAATTAGTTGAATTACAAGCATTTGATATTGCATCGAGAGATTTATCCATGCATAAATTCATTGCTATTATTGGAAGTGATATATTTCATCACAACCGAGCACAGCTCTTAAAAGGTAAAGATTACATTACTATATTTCCTCAGTCAATAACAACTCCTGTTGGTGAAAATGAAAATATTAACCGATTTCGTGAATATTTTCAGCAAAAGCGTGGTGGTGATAAGGCCATCCACAAAAACAAGCCTGCCATAGCAGCTAACACAAATGCAAGGGAAAAATCCCAAGACAATAGTCCATGCACTTGTGTTATTAAAGGTAGTTGCAACAAGCAATTCACACAAATGTGTCTGCCTAGTAAAGAAGACTACTTCTTTCATACGGAAGAATACTTCCCGATCCCAGGACACTGGTGATCTAATTGCAATAGCAAATTGCGAATACGCAGATCTATCACTAGAACAAATAATTCAAGAGCTGCAACAACTTGAGATTATTGGCGATTAGCCTCTTAAATTTTGGGATTAACATAAAACGATTTGCACCATTACTCCTGCAAATCCTGATCTCATAATTACTGCAAAAGCCATACCAGCCTCTAATGAAGAGATAAACTGGTTTGAGATCCAAATAAAAGAATTACTGGATCTAGGAGTAATACAAAGAACTCAGTCACCCCATAGGAGTGCAGCTTTCTTGGTTAATAATCATGCTGAGCAGGTCATCCCATAGGAGTGCAGCTCCCTTTGTTAATAATCATGCTGAGCAGGTCAGGCAAAAGCCAAGATGGTCATCAACTACAAAAGGTTGAATGATAATACCATCAATCACGGGTCCCTCATACCCAATAAAGACCAACTACTGAATAGAATTCAGAATGCTCAGTGGTTTTCCAAATTTGTTTGCAAATCTGGATATTATGAAATAAAGATGGACCCAGAGTCTGTCAAATGGACTGCATTTGTATGTCCATCAATAGGTCACGACGAATGTATGGATAAGCTTTATAAGCTTTACTATATTTCCTCAGTCAATAACAACTCCTGTTGGTGAAAATGAAAATATTAACCGATTTCAGATCAAAAGATCAGCGCCAGAGCGCAATAAACCGGTCATAGCCAGAGGATGAGGAAGAGGAATATCCCCTTATCTCGGCCGTCGCTTCGAGGAAGATCAAGAACAATATGTTTTTGAAGCTTCTGAGAAGACAACAATCGGAACATCCGATTTGTTCATCCTACAAGGTTGGGGACTTGAATATCAAGTACCAGAAGGCAATAGCCCGAAAAAAGTCGAAAAGATTATCCTTGATAATCTTTGGTATTCCTTCACACAGAAACATCTGTTACAGCCACTATGGCAGCACTAACAAAATATTTTGTGCTGGGAAAAGAGGGAAAAATGATCTATATGGTCACCTCAGGCAATAAGCCCGGAATTTATTCCTCATGGTCTGAAGTCCTTAAATACAATTATCATCCAGGAGTTCAACCATTGTGTAAAAAGTACACAACCATCGGAGAAGCCAAAGATGCTGCTCACCGACACTTCAAAGGACATTCGTTCTTTATTAGTCCGGCTATCAAAAATCAGTTTGATAACCCTCCTTCACAGGAAGCCAGCTCTAACACAGCATCATGCTCAAATTGCAAGACTTGTAGGTCCCAGCTAGCCGAAGTTAGCGGACAACTCGATAACAAAGATGAACAAATTCTGGCGTTGCATGAGCAAATCATGATGCTAGAAGCCCAGATCAACACATTGAAGACGGCTCCTCAGCAGCAACAGCAGGCAGTTAACTTTATGCAGAGCAAAAGCCAATGCTCCAAGTTAAGGAAGAAGTTGTTCGGTCTCAACAGATCGAATTCTCGCTCATCAAAATCGAGCAACAAACTTCAGACATCCTCCACAGAGTTGAGGTCCTTCCCTACATGCAAGATCAAGTCCTAAGACAATATCTCCACAGACGATATGATCTCAGCGACAATGATCTTAAGGAGATGAGAAACCTCATCGACTTACCAGAAGACGACCTTCCTCCCGTTGACAAAGATCAGACGGAGAACAACGAAGCCGAAGGCGAAACGCCAAATCCTATCTACGAAGATGGAAGCTTCACTCTCAACAAGGAAGACTTCGTTCCAGCTACAAGAGGCAAAGCCTCCTCTTCATCAGCACCTAAAAAAGATTGGTATACCCAAGTGCAAGAAGAAGAGCAAGAGATTCTCAAAGAAGTTTGCGACGCTACCAAAATGTAGAGCCTTAACCTTTAAGCTAGAATGTAGAACATTAACTTTAGGACAGCTGTAGATAAAGCTGTCCCCCACTATCTTTTCTTTTGTTAGCTTTTAGAATCCCCTCTAGCCTAAGGAAAGAATAGAAAAGGAAAAAGAATGACGATGGGGCCCAAAGAAGCACCCGGTTCTTTTCTTTATTCTATCTCTTAATCCTGAAGTTGTTCAATCTCACCGCCTCATAGCTAGTATATAAGGAGTCTCTCCCTCATTTGTGAACTCAAGGAATGACAGTCATGTAGAGAGTAATAAAGAGAACATATTCTGAAGCTATAGCGTTCGAAGATCAATAGATTACATGAGTAGTGCCTTATGATCGGAAGCCTAGTCTAAAGAAGGTGAAATTGAAAGCTCGTAAGAGTAGCCGTTCAGGTAGTACCGAGAAAAGGGAACCCGCAGGCGAAGAGAAGCGAGGGAGTGAGGAATCCTTAAGAAGACGCAGCCAACGAAAGCAGAAAGGGTAAGCCACGATAATCTATCCTTTGAATGGCAATAGCTATTCTTTATCTCTTTACTTTATACTCATCCTTCCCTCAATAGAGATTAAATATGTCTAAAACAAGTGTTCAAAGACATCATCGACCAACAGTTTAATGAAATTTCATCAAAAGATGCTAGGATAACACAGCTATCATCTCAGATTTCCGATATGGAAAATTAGATTAATCGTCCGCAAAAGCAGATCCAAGCTCTAGAAGAGCAAGATTTGTTATCAGAGATAACGTTATCAATTCACAGTCTGAGCTTATAGAAACGCTCATAAATAGGAATAAAAGTTTGAGAAAAAATCTCCCAGCTTTGTGAATACTGTGATCATCACGGGCATACCCGATCTGAATGCGAAGAATTCATTTGATGTTGTGGAAGGTTTCTAACCTTCTTTGCACTGTTGTGTATATCTTCCGGGCCTCTGAGTTTTAAGGCATATGGATACATTATTGGTGGAGGTGGAAGAAATGCAACACCTGCTTGAAAAGTATGCTGTGGCTCGGTTCTTGTGAAGATTTCTTCAGCGTTCTTGGCTGTTATCCTGTTAGAATCTTTACTACTTGTAGACCCAATTAGATAATCTAACATTTTTAATCTTTACTAATTGTAGAGCCAATTTAGATAATCTAACATTTTTTATGTCGTCTTTTTGCTAATAGGTCAATCTAGTCTTCTCCGATATTTCCTGAGGGGGTCTGTTTTTTACAAAATAAGGTACAGATTAACCTATATTCCTGTGGAACCTTGTACTCCAACTCTAAGTGGTGATCCAATTTCAGGATTTACAGTCTTTCCATCATCATTTACTTGAATTGATATTTTATAATATTTATTTATAATTCCTTGCATAGTTCTATTTCTTTTTTTCACAATAATATCTGGCTCTGGCCCATCATTTATTATCTGAAATTTAATTGATTCTCCTGTTTGATAATAATATGAATCTACAATTCCTATTTGATTAGCTAATCTTAATTTATATCTTGTATATATGCTACTTCTAGATATTATCATTAAATATTTATTTGCATCACATAAAAATCTAACTTCAGAGTCTATTATAGTTATTTGTCCATGTTTAAACAAACTATCTTCACATAGAATAAAATCATAACCATAGTTATTTTCAGTAGATCTAAATAGATGAATATGATCCATGCATACAAAACAATTCATGGTTTATAAATTGAATAAACACTAGGTCCAGTTTGACTCCAAACGTCTCTCTATTCGGGTATAAGCAATAACTCTGTTAAAAACATACCTTACACCTGGAATTTGTATATGGATCCACCACGTCTTCAAAACACCATCATAGATCCTCCAACTTCAAGAACAGCACTCTGTCATAACAATCCTCCTGATCTCTTGACAATGCCAAGTTCCTCTAGAAGCTCCAGGGGGTTCTTTGATTAATATCTCTTAGATATAGTAGATCCAAACACTTATCCATATTGGTTATAAGGATATAATTGAACACAATATTGTTTAGAGAATAGAAAAAAGGTTGGTGACAACCCTTTCCTAATATTTATTCAATATAAGTTTAGTTACAACAAGTCATAAAAATACAAAGCATAAGTATTAAGGATTTCGAGGGTAAGGTTCGAATGATCCTCTAAGCACACAAATAAAAACTATATATAGGCAGAGGATTTGAATCCTCTTTTACATATTAGGACTACATTGCTCCATGTAGCCTATCTGCTATCCACGTTTAATGGGAATATCTTATCACTATCTTCTTTAGGTGAGTGACTGCTATCTGCCACCATCTTTTGTCGGAGTAGTGGTGGTCCTTCAGATGCTTTTAAGCTAGCTTGTCTTTTTCTCTTTTCTATAGTGGGTATCTTCTTTTCTTCATCAATCCATAAAAGAAAAACGTCCACTATCTGTATCATCACTATCTGACGTAGACTTGCCGACAAACAACTTTGATCTACGTAGCATATTTGATTCATCTTTAGCTAGTGCTAGCTGGCATATCTCGCAATTTTTGTTTGTTCCATTGTGATGGTTTATCTGAAACATCTTTTTAAGCATGGCTTGAGATCCACGCAATTTGCAATCTTCTATCTTCTAGTAGATATCTTCCACCTGTTCAATCTCTTTTTCTTCTATCACTTTTCTGGAAACAAAAGCATAAGCAATCATATTTGAGTTAGAGCCAAGGATTTCTCCTCTTCTATTTTCTATTAGGCCTTCCAATCTTTTCTTGATAACATGGAACCCTAAGGCTCTTCTTTCCACTATTTTGGCTTCAATTTCTGTAGTTGTTGGTATTGGCTTCTATTTTTTATTCTTTTCATAATCTATTTTGCTATCTTCTCCAATCCTGAAAAACTAAAGTGCATAAACACTTGAATGATGTTGTTCAGGTCCCGCTGTATATACCTTGACTCCAATAACTTGTCTGGGATTATCTTCACGGAAATTGTCCACCATCTTAATAAAGAAACTTGGGAATTTTGCAATTTTTGATTTAGTTTTATTTATTATAATTAATCTAGCATAACTATATGCAAATAATTCCATGGTAATTTCTGGTTTCATTTCCGTTCCTATGTTGATGCGGAGAAATTGACCATTATGTTCTGGATATGAGACATCTTCTGTGATCCTGAGACCATACGCTATTTTTGTAATTCTGATATATTCCTGCAAGAATTTATGTTCTTCACCTCCACTGACTGCACTGTATGACCTGTCTATTTTTGGTATTTGGCCAGTCTTATATGCTATTTTGATTGGTACAAAAAGCTTCACGTCAGGGGCATTATGTGTCATTACACCCTTTCCTTTACGGAGAGAGTTAATTTCTATTTTGAGTTTCTCTGTGAGATCTGCAACCTCCATCTAGATAGAATTTATTTGAGCATTTTTCCTGTCTATTTGAGAGATAATATCCAACAAGAGATAATAATCAAACAGAAAGATGTTTAAGAAATGAGATAAGACTTGATAGTCTTTCCCTTCATATTATTCAGAAATAGTTTACTCACAATACATAGCACACAAACTTAAAGAGTTTCAGGGGGTAGGATTCCTGGTAACTCTTGCTAAGAAATACAAACTATTTATAGAGGCAGAGCCTCCTAGTTATTTGCCTATCTTGGCTATTAATGAGCCACGTTACATGTCTTAGCTTCACTACTTTTCTTAGTGCTCCATATCTTGGCTATTAATGAGCCACGTTACATGTCTTAGCTTCACTACTTTTCTTAGTGCTCCATTATCTTCTTAGTGGGTATCTGCTTTTTCCATGGTCCTAGTGGTCCTAGGCCATTATAATCTGTCTGTCATTATTTATCTGGAAATAATTTTATCTTTTCTCAAATATTTCAATATCTTGGTTTTAATATAGAAAAGGATGGTATAAAATTACAGGATCATATTTGAGAAAAGATAAAATTATTTCCAGATAACTAATGGCAAACAGATTATAAAATTATTTCTTAAACATCTTTGTATTTGATTATGTTCCTATACCAACACGATATAGAGTTTGAGCCAAATATATCTGAAGGAGCTAAGGTGAATTCTCTAGAGTACCTGGAGGGACTTGAGGTTGCTCTAAGAACAGGAGGTTCGTTAGGAGCAAAGTCTTGTCCTTGGTATTGAGAAGAAACTGATTGTTGCGGAAGGTGTAGTGGGCCTATACTATATATATATATCCAGGTGTAAGGTATGTTTTCAACAGGAACTTGTTTATATCTAAATGAGTTGGAAGTGATATGCTTAGTGCTAGAGTATTGTTTAATTTTTAATCATGAATTGTTTCATCTGTGAGCAACGTTTACATCCATTTAAGTCTACTGAAAATTGTTGTGGATATGACTTTATTTTACCCGAAAATATTTTATTCAAATCAAATGAAATTACTGTTGTAGATACTCAAGTAAGATTTCTGTGTGATGCTAATAAGTATTTAATGATAATTCCAAGGTCAAGTACATATTTAAGATATAGATTAAAGTTAGTAAATCAAGTTGGAATAATAGATAGTGATTTTTATAAAACTGGGAAAAATATAACATGTTTAATGATAAATGATGGACCAGATATTATGATAAGAAAAGGAACTAGAATTGTTCAAGGTATAATAAATAAGTATTATAAAGTAACTGTACAAATAAATGATAATAAACAAGTAAATGAACCCGAAATCTGATACCATTTCGAGGGGGGTCTGTTTTGCACAATATTTATACTGGATTTAGGTACAGATTAACCTTTTTATATGCCTGTGGATCCAAATCCACCTAGTCTTAAGAATCCATATGTGGTACTAGTGTTCCTACTAAATCTGGTGATATGTGATTATTATATGCTCCAGTATCAACTAATGCTCTTTGTTCAGTCCATCTTGTTCCATCATTATATATTACGTTTATCATGAATGTATCTTCTGGCTCATATTTATTCATTTTAGGTACTTCTACCGTATTTGTTCTTACTATTTCATTTTCATCCATTATCATTGGTTCTATATTATATTTGGATATATCAAATGAAAAATAGCTTGTTTTATATAAGTAGAAAAAATAGAGTAAGGTTACCTAATAGAC
This sequence comes from Populus ilicifolia, assembly GCA_015708895.1. Lineage (NCBI taxonomy): Eukaryota > Viridiplantae > Streptophyta > Magnoliopsida > Malpighiales > Salicaceae > Populus > Populus ilicifolia. The sequence goes on from SRLM01000727.1 coordinate 86,079, forward strand.
AAATAAAACAAAAACCTAAAGAAGTTAATGTACCATCAGACGGAAAAATAACTCTTATAGAAGGATTGGCACCTACAAGTAGTAGTAATATAGGTGGAAACGAAATAATAAGAGATGTACCATTATATCCAAATATTAATACAGAACCAATGATAATGGATAAAAATAAAATAGTAAGAACAAAACGGCAGAAGTACCTAAAATGAATAAATATGAGCCAGAAGATACATTCATGATAAACGTAATATATAATGATGGAACAAGATGGACTGAACAAAGAGCATTAGTTGATACTGGAACATATAATAATCACATATCACCAGATTTAGTAGGAACACTAGTACCACATAAATTAGAAAATCCTTACAGATATGTTAATTTTAAAGGAATTACCATAGAAGTGGAAGATGAATTAAATGTCCTAGTTATAATAGGAAACACTGAAGTAATTATACCAATGAAAATGGATCCCAATAGACAATTTCATTCAAATACTAAATTTATTATAGGAATGCATTTTCTTAGGAATTGTGATAATTGGAAAATAGAGAAAGATAAATTAGAAATGGTTATACAAGGAAAACCAGTAACAATATATAAAATATGGGCACAAATATACCTGTTAAAATTTATTATGAATACCATGAACCTAAGATATTTGTGAGTTTTATAGATACAGGAGCTGATATATGTTTGGCACACACATATACATTTCCTAAATGGGAAGATTGCAATAATGATAATATAATAGCAACTGGATTTGAAGGAGTTCCAATGAGCTTAAATAAATGTGTAAGAAATATTAAGATACAAATAGGATTAAGATGGTTTAGAATTAAAAGTATTTACCAAGTAAATATAAATCATTATTTATTATTAGGAAATAATTTTTTAAATTCTCTAGGATCATATACTCAATTAATAGACAAAGTAATTTTGACTACAAAATGTGGATTTCAAGTAATCATACCTAGAATGTCACCCCCTAAAATACAACCTCAGAAGTTTACGCAATTAAAGCGTGGTGATATATTATTTTTCCAAATATTAACAGTAGACTCTTATTTCTTAGAAACAAAATTTAAGAAGATATTAAAAGATAATTTTGGAGAAAACCTATAGCTTTATGAGAAAAAGAAAGATTCAAGCAAAAATAGAATTGTTACATAGTAAGAGAAAAGCCTATGAGATATAGTCCAATGGACCAAGAAGAGTTTGCAGTTCAAATAAAAGAATTGTTAGATTTAAAGTTAATAGAACCAAGTGATAGCCCACATAGTAGCCCTGCATTTATGGTAAGAAAACATAGTGAAATAAAAAGAGGAAAAGCAAGAATGGTAATAAATTATAAAGAACTAAATAAGAAAACTAAATTTGATGGTTACTTTTTACCATATAAAGCAGACATGATAAATAGAATAAGTGATTCAAAATATTTTAGTAAATTTGATTGTAAAACAGGATTTTGGCAAATAATGTTAGAACCAAATAGTAAAGAACTAACTGCATTTAGTGCACCTCAAGGAATGTACCAATGGAGAGTAATGCCATTTGGATTAAAGAATGCACCACAAATATTTCAAAGACGCATGGATAATGTGTTCAGAGAATTATATGAATTCTGTATGGTTTATGTAGATGATATTTTAATATTCTCAGATAGTCTTGAAGAACATGAAAAGCATCTAGAAAAGTTTGCTGAAAAGGTAATTAAACATGGTGTGTTATTATCATAAAAGAAATCTGAGATAGGAAAGATAGAAATAGAATATTTAGGGTTTAACATAGAAAAAGATGAGCAAATCAAGTTGGTATTATAGATTCTGATTATTATAGTACAGTACAGGTGAAAGTATAAAATACATGATGATTAATGATGGACCTGATATATTGGTAGAAAAAGGAAGAAGGTTAATACAGGGTATAATAAACAAATATTACAGAGTATCAGTACAGATAAATGATAATAAGCATGTAATTGAACCTGAAATAGGGTTTGTAAGGTTAGGTGGATTTGGATCCACAGGAATATAAACACAGGCATCCTACCCCCTGAAATTCTTCATATCTAAGTGTGCTATGAGTTGTAACTAAACTCTTTCTGAATAAATACGAAGGGAAAGGTTGATCAAACCTTATCTCATTCCTTAAACATCTTTGTGTTTATTATGTTCTTATACCAACATGATATATTGTATGAGCCAAATACACCCAAAGAAACTAAGGTGAAATCTCTAGAGTACCTGGAGGGACGTGAAGTTGCTCATAGAACAGGAGGTTCGTGAAGAGCAGAGCTTTGTCCTTGGTATTGAGAAGAAGCTTGCAGTTTCAGAAGGCGTAGTGGGCCCATAATATATATATATCCAGGTGCAAGGTACGTTTTCAAACAGGAACTCGTTTATATCCGAATGAATTTGGTAAGATAAGCTTAGTACTAGAGTATTTGGTCAATTTTATAATCATGAATTGCTTTATTTGTGAACAACGGTTGCATCCATTTAAATCAACTGAAAATAGTTGTGGATATGATTTTATATTAGCTGAAGATACACTGTTTAGATCTAATCAAATAACAATTGTTGATACTAAGGTCATATTCTTATGTGATTCTAATAAATATCTTATGATTATACCAAGAAGTAGCACTTATCTGAGATATAAGCTGAAATTAGCAAATCAAGTTGGTATTATAGATTCTGATCATTATAGTACAGGTGAAAGTATAAAATACATGATGATTAATGATGGGCCTGATATATTGAAAAAAAATGGAAGAAGGTTAATAAAGGGTATAATAAACAAATATTACAGAGTATCAGTACAGATAAATGATAATAAGCAAGTAATTGAACCTGAAATAGGGTTTGTAAGGTTAGGTGAATTTGGATCCACAGGAATATAATATAAAAGGTTAATCCATACTTGTAAAAGATAAGTTTAATCCGCTGCAAGAAATCGAAGAAAACGGACCCCCCAGAATGGTATCAGAGCCTAAAAGATCAACTAAAAGACAAATAAAACAGGACAATTAAAATAAAATTTTAATAAACTTATAACAAAATGAGTCAAGAAGAAAATATAGAATACTCAGAAAGTCATTTAGTCATAAGAAATAAATTAATACATTGGAGGCAAGACAGTAAAAGAGAAACCTCAGTTAAAGATGGATTTAATATGTTAAATAGTTTAAACGAAACTGAATTAACAAATAAAATACTATCTGGTGAAAACCTTAAATTAGGAACAATATGGTATACATACCCTTACTGTTATGCTAATGTCAGAATAGATACATATATAGGAGTAAATAGAAGAGCCCTATTAAGAAAGAAAATAGATCCAATAAATAGAATTAATCTACCTACAGATATTAAAAGAATAATAGTACAAAAATTATTATGGAAAGAATATAGACTAGCATACTACGGAACAGAATAATGAACACAGTAATAATTTCATTAAAATCCATAGGATATCTAATAGATGGAACTACAGCGTTGGAAGACTACAATTATCAAAGAGAAAATTCAGTAATGTCAGATAATGCATATGATCAATTTGGTGAAGACTGTAGAATGATGAAAAGAATTATAGTTAGTAAAAGAAATATAGTAATAGGAGATGAATTTTATATGAGAATGGGAATATTTGCTAGGATTTATCAAGATATGAATCATGACATAAATAAATTAAATTTAATAATACAGATGTCTAGAAGATAATTTATGGAAGAAATAAAGAATATAAGTTTGTCAAAAATAGAAATTCCAATAAATAAATTACCCTTAAATTCTACGGATAATAGATGGGGAAACCATTTAAAAGTAAGATGTCAACCTTTTACAAGTTTAGGAGATCACCCAGAATTAGGAAATATACAAAATAATTGGACTAATTTATTTTTATGGAAAAAATTTGGACAAACAGATAATGAAATAAATAATATAAACCAAATATTAAATTATCAAAGTTTAAGTACACAAAATAAAAAAGAATTAGCAGACTTAGCAGATAAATTAACAGAAAATTATGATGACTTAAAAACTAGAATTAAAAGATTAGAACATAAAGAAGATTTAGACAAAATCAAAACAGAATTAATAGAAAGATCGAAAGAAAATACTTTAGATCGGAAAGTTAAAAATTTAGAAGAAAAATTAAATATATTAGAATTAAAATTAACATTAATTCATAAGGATATTAAAAAATTAATAAAAAGTAATCCAAATCCACCTAACCTTACAAACCCTATGTCAGTTTCAATTACTTGCTTATTATCATTTATCTGTATTGATACTATGCTAATGAATGCCCTAATAAGAAAAATATAAAAATTAAAAATGCAAATATGATTTATAAAATAGAATTAATTAGTGATTCAGATAATTATGAGAGTGATGCAAGTATATATGTACTTCAACAATATGAAAATAGTTCAGATGATAGTGAATACAGTTATGATTCTGAAGATAGCAGTGAATCAATATGAATAATATGACAGAAGCAAGTTCTAGTCGAACAAGTCAAATAGGAGAAGATGACTACAGGATCATATATGTGAAAAAATTAAACTGTTTCCTGATGAGTTAACAGATAAGAAGCATGTACAGAGATTTTTAGAAATATTAAATTATACAGAAAAATTCATAGAAAAATTAGCTTATAAGAGACACGAATTACAAAGGCTAATTAAGAAAGATAAAAAATGGGAATGGACAGATAAACATAGTAAAATTATAAGACTGTTAAAAGAAGAATGTTCTAAGTTATCTAAGTTAAGATTACCTAAAAAGGAAGGTAATTTAGAAATATATACAGATGCTAATGAAAATAATTGGGGAGCAATTTTATTAACAGATAAAGGTCAAATATGTAGATATGCATCTGGTACTTTTAAACAACATGAAAAGAATTATCATATAAATGAAAAAGAATTGCTTGCAGCTAAAAATGGAATTAAAAAATTTTATTACTTTTTGTTACCAAAGAAATTTGTATTAAAAACAGATAAGACTCAAGTTAAAGCTTTTATTGAAAATAAAATGGGTCAAACACCGGATTTAATTAAAAGGAAAAAGTGGCAAGTTTTCTTTAGTGCTTATGAATTTGAAGTTATTCATGTTCCTGCAAATAAAAATATGCTTGCTGGATAGATCTCTTGTTGGATATTATCTCTCAAATAGACAGGAAAAATGCTCAAATAGATTCTATCCAGATGGAGGTTGCAGATCTCACAGAGAAACTCAAAATAGAAATTAACTCTCTCCGTAAGGGAAAGGGTGTAATGACACATAGTGCCCCTGGCGTGAAGCTTTTTGTACCAATCAAAATAGATGATAAGACTGGCCAAATACCAAAAATAGACAGGTCATACAGTGCAGTCAATGGAGATGAAGAACATAAATTCTTGCAGGAATATATCAGAATTACAAAAATGGCGTATGGTCTCAGGATCATAGAAGATGTCTCATATCCAGAACATAATGGTCAATTTGTTCGCATCAACATAGGAACGGAAATGAAATCAGAAATTGCCATGGAATTATTTGCATATGGTTATGCTAGATTAATTATAATAAATGAAACTAAATCAAAAATTGCAAAATTCCCAAGTTTTTTTATTAAGATGGTGGATAAATTCCATGAAGATAATCCCAAACAAGTTATTGGAGTCAAGGTATATACAACTGGACCTGAACAACATCATTCAAGTGTTTATGCACTTTAGTTTTTCAGGATTGGAGCAGATAGCAAAATAGATTATGAAAAGAATAAAAAATAGAAGTCAATACCAACAACTACAGAAATTGAGTTTTCATTTGTGTGCTTAGAGGATCATTCGAACCTTACTACCCTCGAAATCCTCAATACTTATGCTTTGTATTTTTATGTCTTGTTGTAACTAAACTTATATTGAATAAATATTAGGAAAGGGTTGTCACCAACCTTTTTTCTATTCTCTAAACAATACTGTGTTCAATTATATCCTTATAACCAATACAGATAAGTGTTTGGATCTACTATATCTAAGAGATATTAATCAAAGAACCCCCTGGAGCTTCTGGAGGAACTTGGCATTGTCAAGAGATCAGGAGGATCGTTATGACAGAGTGTTGTTCTTGAAGTTGGAGGATCTGTGATGGTTTTTTGAAGACGTGGTGGACCCATATACAAATCCCAGGTGTAAAGTATGTTTTTGACAGGGTTATTGCTTATACCCGAATAGAGAGAGGTTTGGAGTCAAACTGGACCTAGTGTTTATTCAGTTTATAAACCATGAATTGTTTTGTATGCATGGATCGTATTCATCCAGTTAGATCTACTGAAAATAACTGTGGTTATGATTTTATTCTATGTGAAGATAGTTTGTTTAAACATGGACAAATAACTATAATAGACTCTGAAGTTAGATTTTCATGTGATGCAAATAAATATTTAATGATAATACCTAGAAGTAGCACATATACAAGATATAAATTAAGATTAGCTAATCAAATAGGAATTCTAGATTCAGATTATTATCAAACAGGAGAATCAATTAAATTTCAAATAATAAATGATGGGCCAGAGCCAGATATTATTGTGAAAAAAGGAAGTAGAATTATGCAAGGAATTATAAATAAATATTATAAAGGAATTATAAATAAATATTATAAAATATCAATTCAAGTAAATGATGATGGAAAGAATGTAAATCCTGAAATTGGATCACTTGACAAGGTTCCACATGAATATAGGTTACTTTGTACCTTATTTTGTCAAAAAACAGACCCCCTCAGAATGGTATCAAAAATTTTGTTGACTTGACTCGTAGTATACATTATAAAATAAAGATAATTATCTTTTCTTATTTTGCAAATGCTTCATGTAATCAACAAAAATTATTGTCAAGTAAAATATCATGCGAAGACTCAGTCTGGTATATATAGAAATAAAAAATACCTTATCTTAGATGAGGATTTCTATCTTTTCAAGTACGATATCTAATTCATGTATCGTATCATCTGCTAATTTAACAAAGATGGGTTCTTTAGTTGTAGTCCAGAACTGTGAAGGGATTATGTGTTTATTGGCTAAACACATACTTGCATCTGTGTAACAATCAACATTAAATTTTCTATATCCATTGAAGGACAAAGTTCCACGGATGTAAATTGAATGGTATGTTTATTGTGGCGATAATGGTATACAGGGATGTTTACATCACCTGAATAATATAAATACCACTTGTGGTATTTCTCTGTTGCTAATAAACAACCTATGCTATTTGTTTGGAATCCCTTAAACACTTTTTTCAGGGGGGAGGAGAGGACTTTGATTCCCTCATTTTACCACCCAAGACTCTGAAATTTCCACAATTTACAGACTAAGGATTGGTTAGTCTTGTACGAACCATCAAAACCAACACAGTAGATCTCAAGATAAAACTTGCAGATATGACCAATAGGATAGAAACTATTGAGAAAAATCTAAGTTCCTTAAAGAACCTAGAAAAACTTGCAAACAATCTTTTATAATTAGACCCGTCTAAAATAGACAGGATTTTAGAACACGTATCTAGTGTAGATTCTAAAACATTACAAATCAATCCAGTAAGATTGACAATTTAGAAAGAGTCATTTTATGACTCTCAGAAGACTTCAAATCCCTTGAAGAGAGACAAATCAGTGTGATCAAAAGTCACATAGAAACATCAGCTGCTACTACCATAGCTAGTCTCCAAAAAGAAATAATAGAAATCCAAAAAATTTTATTATCAATGATAGACTTAATTAAGTCTTGCGACTGTAACAAAGAGATTATTATGCGACTGTAACAAAGAGATTATTAGGCTCTTTGAGGACAAAATAGAAAAAATCCTAGAAGGTATTCCCTTAGGAACACCTGGGACTTAAACCCATTTGCGTAAAGTTCAAATGGCCAGAGATGACAAGTCCCCTACAGGACTTAAACCAGTAACCATAAGCTCTTTTACTTATGTCCCAAAACCATGAAGTCAGTCAGAGACCAACTCCTAGAATATTATATGACCCAAGATCATACAGAATATACCAATATGGTGATAAAAGTTCTGAGTCTCTCAAACCCAGAAATAGAACAGGCCCCAGCCCAATATGACGACTTAAATATTGCTGTAGCAATCCCTAGACAAATATCTAGAGAAGAAAACTTAATAGTTGATATACGAGACCCTACAATGGATGAAGCAGAATCTTCAGCGCAGGGTGCAACCAAAAACCCACCTAGTGGAACAACCTATTCTAGACCACCCAGAAGACATGAAGCCTCTTATCAAAGTGTCCTAGCATCTGGATCCTTTAGATCTGGAAGAACATCAGGATATTGAAGATATAGTATCCCTGAAGAATATAATCCGGCAAGAAAATATTCTGGTGACATGTTAGATATAGATTGTCTCCCAAGCGACATTCTTAAGAAAAAAATAGAAACATGGCACAATGCTATGAAATTAATCATTCAGACAGATGATACTATGCGAGATGATTTTGATCTTGCTTATACTCTTATGCAAAATAAGTGCATATTAAATATTGATAAAAAAATATTTAAATATTGACAATAATTACAATCAATTACTCTATTTATACTAATATTGTGTATAACATAACATTTATATAAATAATATTCATACTAATTACAAGGGAAATTCAATATTAACAATTATAATTCAACAAATTATTCAATCATTATGTAAATACAAACAATAAAATATATTCAATAAATTAAAATTGATACAAATAATTAAACATAAATTATGCAATAATAGAGTAAAATTACTAATTATTCTAACATATTTGATTACTTATTCTAAGGTAAATACAATATTAACAATTATAATTCAACAAATTATTTAATTATTATGCCAATACAACAATAAAATATATTCAATTTTAAATTAAAAAACTATAGACATTATTGCAAGACTTTATCTACATTATAAAAATACAGCAAGACAAAAAACATAACAAAAAAATAGCTAAAAAAAAAACCTTAAAAGAAAATAAAATAGTAAAAACACATACCTTTTAATTTGATAAAGATCCAGAAGAAAACTAGTTAGAGATTGCAGGTACAAGTCTTAAAGAAATGAAAGGAAAAAAAAATCAAAACTGAAAGGTGAAGAACGAAGCAAAAAATCAAAACTGAAAGGTGAAGAACGAAGCAAATGAAAAGGTGAACTAAATAGATGGTGGTTGGGATTTATAGCGTAGTTTTACCGTTGGTTTCACTGATGGAAATAAAAAATATTATTATTTAAATTTATTCCATTAGTGATAATTTGAAAATTCATTGATAACTTTTGAATTTTGCACTAATTTTTTAATTAACCTTCATACTTTTTGCGGTCCGTCGATAATTTTGTCGACAATATGATGCTATTAGAGATGCATTTAATTTAACATCCCTTGAAATTCACATAGTTCATTGGTAATTTTATCAGTAATATTGACCTATCGACAACATACTGACATATTAGAATTTGTTTGCAAAGTTATTAGTAATAGTGACATTTCAAGTAATTATTTTTCAACTATCTATCAAATTCTGATAGATTTTATTTCATCATGAATGTTAGTCTGTTGGTATGGATGCCAGTAATAATGCATGTATTGCCTACTTACCTTTCTGCAAACACTTAAATATTAAATTATTAATCGCACAAAATAATAATAATAGTACTTACATAATACATAAACTTATAAAAATAAATATTGTCTTACAAAATATATTATCCATAATATATATTACATGAAAAAAGGGTTTTACATAGGGTTTTATTTTGGTAGTTAGTCAAAATTTTCTTTTTCTTCTTCATCAATTGAATAGTCATCACCTTCATCATAATCTTTAATATAAATATTATCATCTTCATCAATATTTACTTGTCTAATAGAGCTCAAAACAACATTCAACTCATCTGCGTCAACATCAACAAAACTATCATTGAAAACATGAAAATTTAAATTTTTTTATAAATTAATCAAAGCAACAATTTAACATGATTCAACTAACTCACTAACTTGAAAGACTTCATCTCGCACACTTAATTCTTTGTTCTCATCCTGAACAAGTTTGACACAACCCCTAGGTTTGTTTTTTAAAACGGACAACCAATTCATTCTTGATCGATCCTTTTTAAAGAAAGAGGAGTATGTGTAATAAACTTGTTGACATCACTTTATGAAAGTGAAGATATCATTTAAAATTTTAGAGTCTACCTTTTAATTTAATTTTGACTAGACCATAATGTGGATCAATTCTGATTCCTTTATCAATTGTGTCATATCAATAGCTTTTGAATAAAAACTGTATTATGCTCACTATGATATTGCAGTTCAATGACCTCTTATAATCTACCATAGTAATCAATTTTTAACTCATTATTAGTCGATCCCTTAATACAAACATCGTTGTTGTATGTCTTTCTTCTATACTAGTGTTCTTCAATATGGAAAACATGTCTATTGATAAAATACTTATTGTAGCACTTAACTTTTCTTTTAGGGCCAAGACTTAGTGAAGACAATGACTTAGCAGCACTTCTTCCCATTTGATAAATCTAATATATAATGTACATCAATGAATAGTGAATGAGAATTGTGTAATGGCATGGACACAATAATTTTTACAAGTGAAAATGAGTTCGTGATAGTATTTACATGTGTTATGAACCACGTGGTAAATTATTTATTTTGTAATTAAAAGATCTAAGATTTGGTCAGCTGTAAGTTATTGGACAGCAAATATTATCGATGTTGCTTGCAAGTGATAATGGGTGTATGATATTACAATATATAATTAACATTACATTATTAATAAAGTTTAATTAGTATTACACGTATATATATTTACTGAATAAAAGAACATAATTGTGTGCTTGTTTGAATTGTATTTCCAACAAATATCTTTCTTTTATGGCATTTTTAGGTGTAGGTCATTCAAGATTAGAAAATATTGACATTGGAAAATATTAACAATTCCCACTGGAAAGCATTTTCCTGCCATCATCATGTCATGGAACGCAATTAATTATCGTTCTTAGATAAGGTTTGAAATAGCATGAGATAAATGTTGAGATCCCCTTTACAATATAGGCCTCATATATCGAAGCCTCAACATGTGTCTTGTTCCTTATCTTTTTCTTAAAATTGAACAAGTACTTGCATTGAATTAATCAAATATTTTCAATTATGAAAAATAAAAAAAATACTTTTATATATGAATTACATTGCAACTATAACATCTAATCATTTGAATGGGTACATTCATTTATACTGGATTGGTTCTCCAACTTTTACCTCGAATAGTAGATGTATGGAGAGATGCTTTATTGAGTCAAAAAATGATGGAAAAAATATCATCTCAAGTTTGCATATTACCTCAATGATATTCATTTCAAGCCCCTCAATGTGATCAACATTTAACTTGCTGGAGTATATATCTTTAAAAAAATAATTGATCTCCATGAGTGCATCTTATATCCCATCTAACAACAAATCACAAAAAGTTAATAGGATGATTGTTTGCATAAACATGTGGCAATCATAACTCTTCATTCCATACAATCTATATTCCTCCATATTAACTAGCCTTGATATATTCGAGGAATGTCCATTCAGAAAAAGCATTATAGACTAGCAGTTGTTCGTTTTTCTCTAACATGAAGCTTAATATTAGTTTTGTGACTTGTGACTCATCACAAACCAACTCTATATTTTTACAGTTACAAAACAAAGTTATATCCAATCTAGTCTTGATGTTATCCTTCGTTTTCCCTTTCACATCCATGACGGTGTTGAAAATGTTCTCAAACATCTTCTTTTCAATATACATGACATCAAGGTTATGGTGAAGAAGATTGGTATTCCATTAAAGAAGCTCCCAAAAGATACTTCGCTTTACCCAATTATGAGTCAAACCAAAATTAGAAAACTTATGCTTACCTGATTAGGGACCAAATACAATGTCATCGTATTCTGATATAACATCATGTAATTCTTCACCATAAAGACGCGGGGCTACAACATTCTTTTCAACTTTAGCAATAAAGAAATCTTTTTTGTTTCTTTTGTACCTGTAATTATATGGCAATAAACAACGGTGATAGTGAAAAAAAAACAGTTTTACCTTCTTTTATTAGGATGAATGCCTTGTTGTTTACATATAGTATGGACATGGTAGTTTCTCATATTTGCTCCAACCAGAAAGCATTTCATATGCTGGAAAATCATTAATAATCCATTTCAAAGCCGCCCTCATAAGGGAATTTTGTTTCCTTAATATATCATAAGTCAAAGCTCTGGAGGGCCACAACTGCATCAACTTATCAATCAATGGTCGAAAACAAACATCTATATTTTAGCCCTGGCTGCTTGGACCGAGTATGACAGTAGATAAAATTTTAGCCTTATACACATTCCTGGTAGCATGTTTTAAATCGTGAGTATGAACGGCCAACAAGAATAAGGGACAACAAATGACCCGAATGGGTGGAATCCATCTGTACATAACATAAGACGCACGTTTCTTGATTTATACTGTTAAAGACTCCAGGTAGGAGAAAGCAAAAGAAGTCCTCCAAGGCAACTCTAAATAATGAAAATCGTGGGAAAGACTTCAGTAAGAAGGGCTTATACTATAGTACAATGAGGCAACAAAACTTGGCATCGTAAGTTTCGACGCTTCACCATCAGAAGAATGCACCATCACTCTATCAATCGCATCATGTGATTGGTGTCATGTTATGTGCTTAGTAGTTCTTGGTGACATGAATAACCTCTACAGTCTAAATGCTACTAGAGTCTTTCCCTTATCAGTTCTAGATTTGTAATGGGAATGTCTGCATGTCATTCACTCAGTCATGTCAACATTTTCAAGGTAGTATAACATGTAGAAGTTAGGGCACATGTCAATTTTCTATTATCCTAAATAGAGGGTTTCATTATGGACTTCGCAGCATAGAAGTTCTCTTTCAGTCTGTTTTCTTCAGGTAAAATGCTTCTCTTCCATTCAATAATCTTGTCATATCAGGCCTCACTCAACCCATGATCTGACTTGATAGTGACACCTATGTTATGACCGATAATTTATTGTGATTCATGCAACCATCCTATAATGGCTTGTTAGAATTTTTCCATAATTATATTCCTGTAAGGATTAGTGTTGTCATTTACTGCTTCATGCACGTTGCTAGTACTAGAAGTTAACTCAACCATCCTTTCTCTCATTCTCTTCTTACTAACAAATATATCTGTGTGCATACCAACACTGGTAATTCTCCATAAACCCTTTTGTGTAAAAGATATATTATTACAATATCTAGATGCAGATACTATTTATTTTGATACTTTTTATATGGACACTTAATACCGCATTCAGTAAAATTTATAGGAATAGATGTTGTGAAATTAATAATACCTTGAACTCTATTGCAATAATTCATCCTCCGCAATCATTATAGTGAATCTCAATATATCCATTAATGATCATCCATGATTTTTATCAAACTTCTATAAAATTATGATAACAACATGTATTAATTAAATATGTTAGGTAAATAAATTTACAACTTCTAATAATTAAATATTAAATATTCATTATCAATCATCAACATCCATACAAATTAATACATATAAATTTATAGAAATTACAACTCCGTAATACTATTGATAAAAATTAAAACAGACTCTTTAAACAAGCTATTAATTATTTCAAAACAACATATGTAATTTGATAATTCAATAAAGTTTCAACAATTTACAAACAAATACAATCTTATAAAATCTAAAAAAAAGCATAACAAGTATAAAATTATATATTCATCTACTAGAAGTTTGTTTAGGAATAAAAATAAAAAATGTATATCTACTAACAAAATATATATACTAAAAAAAATAAAATTGATGTTTAAATGTTAAAATTTAAAAAGATAGAATTACTTACAAAAACTGATAAAAATTCATTGGTAAATCAGAACATGGATACTGTGTCTACAAAACTTCAAGAAATATGACTTGTTGTGCTAAGAAGAGGGAGATTTTTTGGGGGGACCAATTGTTTATAGTTGGAGAGAGTTGGAATGTAAAAGAAGGAGGAGAAATAGGAGAGGAAAGGGTCGGCGGAATGGGCATATATTAACTTTGCTAACAAACTCATCGATGAAATTATTTTGTTTATGATTTCGTTGGATATTTTGACAGTAAATAAGGCATGTCACCGTACGGAGCTGCCATTTTGAATCCCTTAGTGATTTCATCGGCATTTTCAATGATGAATTGGTCACATCACTGTATGGAACTACCATTTTGAATCACTCGGTGATTCCATCAGTAAAAATCACCTGTAAAAACCTCCATGTTAGTTAACCTTTTTTTTAATTTTAAACATTATGTTCGTAATTTTATAGGTAACTACCCATTGAATATTTATGTTTGTATATATCAACAAAATGAAAAAAAAATATTTTTTCAAAAAGTGTGACATCAAATTATTGACAAAAATATTATATCGGTAAAGCCATTACCATTGATAATAACTTCTTTAAATGTATATGCTACTTTACCTGCATCACTCATGTTGAGTTTGTCTTCAATATATTTAATATTTTGATTTATATTATGGATGTGTTCTTTGGGTTAGAATCTGTGATTATAGGCCTCTAGGGCACATAATAAACTTCTTTACATTTGGGCTCATTGGTTACATTAAATAATTATTCATTCTGCAGTGGCATAGGAGGGGCAGATGGTGCTAAGCCTAATTTTTTAGCTCCTGACACTTCTAATGCTTTGATTATAGCATAAATCTCTCCTAGGGAAAAAATAATGAAATTATTTTGAGTTATCAAGTTCTAGGTTGAACTGTGGCTATATTATTATCAATGATTCCTCCTATACTTTTATAAGTGCAGAATTTAGTGGTGGACTGGTATGCCATTCCATATATGTCTGTAGCTAAATATTCATAGAGATTTGTATCTCTATAAACCTCATCTACTTTATAAGCAGTGACCTCGTTATGTTTTGATCAGGTTTCTTGATTGCTTGATCCTTTTGGACCTTAGCTTTTGCTTTAGCATCATACCATTTATCTAAGTCATTTTCAAACGAATCCATAGCTTATTCTACATAATCATAACCAATAAAAGTTTTACATACTAATTTAATAATACCTTTGAGTTTCTCTAGTGTATGTTTATTATAGTGTTCTTGGTTTTTAAGCAATGTTGTAGCCTCGTCTTTAAATGCTTGGATGATTTGAAGAGTATTTCTTCAACCTTTTTAGGCTGGTCGATCATTTCCTGCAATGCTCACTGGTTTTCACAATGTATAATCTAAAACTACAAAAAATAAGTTGAGGCTTCCTGTTTCAGCTCAGGATGAACATCACGATCATGTTTGTTTATGGAGAATTTTATAGCTTTGGGGTGGAAAATTCTACAGAGCATTGGGAAATAGCTAAAAGTTGTTTTCCAAATTCTCCACTATAGAAACTAGGGCACTGTTTGTTCCCCTCTCATTCCATCTCTGTCATTCATTACTTTCAGGATAACCCAAATAAAGCCTTTATTTTCTATTTTAGAAAAATATTAGCTAGAAAAAGACATTCTCTTTAATATTTTACAGAGAAATGGTTTTAAAATCGGTTATACCATATGGTTGAGTTATCTTAATGCCAAATATTTATTGTACTAAGTGTTATACAAAACAAATATAAATTAAATATTTAAAAAGCAAAGTATTAAAAGTAAACAAGATAACACATACAAAACATATTAGTATCAAATGTTAAAGTTCATATTGAGTTTATACTATATATATTACTACACCATTAGCATAACTTTTTCTCCTTAACATAATAAACTTACTTAAATATAATAAAAGAGAAAAACATAAATAAACAAGATAAGAATATAAATAAGATAAAAGTTAACTAAGTAAAGGAAAGGAATTGAAAGGCATAAACAAGATATTAATAAAAACAAACTTAAGCATTACAAAAATACAAGAGAGAAAGCAAAAACATGATCTTAATTTGAAAACCAAGATGTCTAATTGCATGGTAAATACCTCCTTTTATAGGTCAGAATTAGAAACTATTGATTTGATGACTAATTATTGAGTGGGTGACCCCATCTTAACTTGGTGACAATCTTTATCTTCTTGTTTACCAAAAATATCATTGTTAACGTCAAAATTCGAACAAACTTAAATCATGAAAGTTCTAGAAAATTATCTCAGCTTTCTAGAACCATAAAATTTAAGGTCATTTAGATTTCTAGAATTCGAGATATGGGCTAAATACTAAACAGTGTCTGGATTGCAAAACATATTCGACCTCTATATTGTTACTTAGATTTGGACTTCTAAATAACATAATTGAGTATTACCTTCCTATAAAATTTTTAGGCATGTGTCTTAGCTTTTCATCCATATAAAGCAAACTTAAATCCAAGTTCTACAACTCTAGTTATGATCCAATTATCGAACAATATTCCAGTTTGGACTAAACTAGCATGTCTTTTCTAAGCTTCACCTTCTCTGTCCTTTCAATTTCAGTACTTCAACTTATTAATTAATCTTTTTATTTATGTGATAGGCTTACATTTAAGATAAAAATTTACCATAAATTAAAGGTATCTTATGGTATCAAACTTGTTATTATAGAACATGATTTAGTTAAGAAGTTATTGATACTTCAAGTGTAAAATAATAATATAAAACATTAATAAAAATATACTTTTAAGTACTAATCACCCACCTAACTTAAAAGTTTGTGTGTGCTTTCAAAAAATTAAAGCATGTGATGTATGAGAAATTTTATACAATACATGAATATATATATATATAAATTAAAGTGCGTAAGCAATAAATAAAGAAAATGCATATTAAAAACACATAAACCAATAAATAAAACACAATGATCAAACAAAAACAATGCTTAAGGTTCCATGTGGAGTTGTCATTTAATTACACTTGTGTGGCGTCGTGGCGATCGTCCACTACTTAAGGAAAAATGTAATATGCTATCTGGCAAATATAAAGAGATAAGGAATTCTTGTCTCTTATCTATGAAAAAATTGAATGGGAATCGTCACCCAGTATTTTGATCACTAAAAACCCTAACTAGTTTTAGAGATGGGGTACAGAGACTAGTTGCGTAAAGGAAAGGTATTAGCATTTCAAATACGTCCTACCTAAGTTAGGCTGCATCATTTTAATTTATGATAAAATCTAAAGTCTTGTTATGGTTTCTAATTTTTGGTTCTATCTGTCTAAGATTTAAGAAAAGTCATTCTTTGTAAAGAGGTTGGTCATACCCCATTAAGATCTAAGATCTTAATGGGGTAAAACCTAATTGTTTTATGTTGTCAAAAAAAATTAATATTAGGAATATATTTTACATATAAATTCATAATCCCTCATACTAAAACAAAACAAAATAAAATTTTATTATTTTTGAAATTTTAGTCAATGCTCTCTTACCTTTAATAAATTGGTCATTAAAGTCAAAATGCATGCTAGGACATTGTTTTCTAGTGTACAAAAAACATAATATGATTTTATAGCTTTGAGACACTTAGTCGTATGCACAAAAATATTTTTTCTATTTATAATTTTTTTATTCTTGAAAGTTTTGACAAAAACTGGGTATTTTAATATCAGATTTATATTTTTATAACATAAAAATACTATCTAATATTACTCAAAATGATATAAAAACTATATGGGAAAATTATAAAATTCTGTAACAAATATTTTTACTTTATTTTTTAAAAATGTGTTGGATCAAGCCAAAATACATGGGCGGGGCCGAACCTGACCCAACTATAGGGGCAGGGCTCAGCCAAGCCCATGTAAACTGTGGGCCTCTCCACTGTTTACATGCAACATGAATAGTAGAGAGGAAAATACAAAAGAAAAGGATGAAGGTGGAGAAGAAGAGGGAAGAAGGCTGACCTACGGTGGATTTGAGACAGTGCTAATGGCGACAGCAACGCTGTTGTCGCAATAGAGGGACTGTAGTGACTGGTAGTACCCTGCTTTTTCTCCTATCTCTCTCCTCTGTTTTTTGCTTCCTCTTTCTTTTTTTGTTTTTGGTTTTTTCCTCTATTCTGCTCTCTCTCTTTTCTTCTCCTCTGTTCTTTCCTCTCATTTTGTCCTCTCTCTTTTGTCACCTCTTTCTCATGTTTTTTTCTCTCAACCCCCCTTGTTTCTGGGGCGGCCATTGTGTTGTCGCCCCAAAAACAGCCTAAGAAACACATCTTCTCCCTCTTCTCTAACAAATGGAAAGCTTCGGGCAAGTGGGTTGTGTCAGTGTCTTTTTTAGAGAAATGACGGTGAAGAGTCGGTGATAATAAGGGAAAGAAAATCTTCTTATCCCCCTTCCTCACATGTCCAAGGAAAGAAGAAGGCAAATAGTGTCATTTAAAATGGCATCATTTTTGCTTCTTTTTATTTTTTGAAATGTATGAAATGATGTCTTTTTTTCAAAACATGTTATTTCATTTAAATGAGAATTGGCGCTAAAATACGTTAGATTCAAAACCAGACCTTTAATTTGCGTGCCTTTTCCAGTTTGGTCATTGATTTCAGATTTCTTCAATTAAATCTCTAATTGACCATCAAACTTTAATATTTATGCAATTAAGCCCCTGATTTGACCAAATTAACTCTTAAAAATTATAATTTAACCCTAGAACTTTAATTTCTTTTAATTAAAGCTCAAATGAACTCCAAAATCAATTTTTTTTTGCAATCAAAACCTCTATAAATTCAATTAAACCTTCAATAAAATTAAAATTGAATCCATAAACATCTGAATTTGGACTTTTCTTCCTCAAATTGATTTTTTCTTGTCAATAGGGCTCTTATTAGTCAATAAATACCCTCAAATTTCAATCTTTGTATATTTTTTACTTTCTCAACCAATTTTGGACCATTTTAGCATACTTTTTCACTGTTATATTTTTTTTTAGGTTTTTTCAAACATATATTTTAGATTTTTTTGTATTTTCTTTTTTCTGTGCGGGAACTCAAAAATAAATTACAACAATAACATCACGAGAGAAGAATGCCCAATCAATTAGGCTCGTTGATCCTCCTCTAACGGATATTCAATGAGACTGCATGTGGCTAGGAAATTCTTTAAATCCCTGCATCCCTCATGATTGATATAACCACTGCTTCTTTCCTCTCGTAAAAGGGTTTCATTGAAATCTACCATAAGAAACCAAGGAACATCAAAAGCAAACTTCAGGGTAAAAAGATCCTTCCACAATTTCTTTCTTTGATGCACTGTGCTTGGAGCATAGAGACCACCAACAGGACATTCAAAACTAGAAATCATGTTAAACCCATATAAAGCAATCCAACCCACACCAAGCTTTGCTGAATTAACATTGAATTTTGAGTTCTCCCGCAATATTACAAGTCCTCCCGAGCGTTATCTAACATGCAAGCTAGTCTAGGAATAACTCTTACCGTGAAAGAATAAAAGTATTCCTTTCAAATATGTGTACCTAAGCTTCAACGTTTTCAATTTTATTTCTCCTATAATTTCTAACAAGAAATGAAGGCTGCCATGTCCCTTATATGGATCCGCGTGGGTTTAGGTTAGTGATATTCAGAGTAATATGGTGTGAGGTTGCCGCATCTTGATATGATCAAATTGCTGGATTATACAAGTTCCTAATAGCATTATGAGCACTAGCTGTTGCGTGATTATAGACAAGAATTTTATTATTTTTGTAAAAACAAAAAATAAAAACAAAAACAAAAGCTAAGGATTCAATTCAATTTAATTTTTTTATGGAAGAGAAGAATTTTATTAATCAATTGATTTAGCCGATAAAAGCATGGCTAAATAAGAGAAGAAAAATAACGGAAGATAAGCTAGAAAATTTACAATTTAAACAGGAACCAAACAAACATAGTAGATTTCTTTATTATCTTCATTTTGGTTCCCAGTCTTCTAATTTTCCATTTTTTTCAACTACTTTGGTGCTCAATTTTAATTAGTTTTTTCAATTAGGCCCTTAATTGATTTTCTAGATTAGCTATTTGTTTCAAACTCTTCCTTGAATTTTCAATTCCTTTCAATCTTAGCCAAATGAAACCAATTTAAATCATTTTCTTTGATTTCTTCAAATCAATAATTATGACCTAAAATTTCTCAAACCCAATTTTATCTGTGATGCTTAATTATTAATCTGATTTCAAACATTATTTTTTTATTTTTTTTATTTTAGATTTTTTTTGTAATTTTTTTATTATTATCTGTTTCGTACTTCTTATGATTATTTCAAGCCATAAATTTAAAAAATTATTAAAATTTACTAAAAAACATTTTGTGGATTTTATGTATTTATTTGAAATAAAAATGAAGGGTCAAAAATTAAGTTCAGGCACTAAGAGTGCTCCAATGATGGGCTTTTCCCTTTGTTCTTGATTATTTCTAAGTTCTGTATTTTATTTTTACTATCTATAACCGTACAAGCATTTGTTTTTTGGTTTTTATCAGTACTTATTTTAATGTTTATTCTGTCTTTCATGCTCTATTAATGAGTTTTTAATATAGCTTAATGTTTTACTGAAAGTAAATTCAAACCCTAGGTTTTTATTTTTTTGATAGTTGCATGCCGCTGGTAGCTAAAGATTCAGAGCCTTTTTTTTTTCTGGGTCTTCACAGTTTCGAGCGTGGTTTGACAAGTGAATTTCTATAGGCCTAGAATCAAGTTTGATTTTAATTCCTTTAATTTTGATTATGGATTTTTGCTATAGATAGAAAACAAGTGTCAAGTGTTTTTCTTGTTTACTAGAATTTACATCCTTTTCATAATCGCTTAATTAAACGACAAGTATAATAGCTAGCTTGATGACTTTACTAGAGATTGGAGAGTCAAGTTCATGTTTTAATAGCTAGCTTGATGACTTTACTAGAGATTGGAGAGTCACGCTCATGTTTTTCTTGTTTACTAGAATTTATTTTGCATCTTTTAATATCATGGATTGTATGTTTGATTTTTCTACCCTGTCTTAGTTTTGTACGAAGGTCTTATATGATAAATGGTCAAAATCAAGCAAATTTTGAGTTTAATCTTTTTTATTAATTTAATTTCGAACTTAATCCTCGAATTAACAGGTTTACAGATCAACCTCCCAATCCTTATCAAATTTACGTAACAACAATGAATGGATGCCGTGTGCAGTCAAATCGTAGAGCCAGCATACGGGAACATTAAAGAATATGATTTTACACCAGCTCATGTATCTCTCCCGCACTAGATTTAGGGTATAAATTTCTCAAGGGTTTCTTGGTGAAGGGGACTCAAGTCTCCACGTTTTGGCCCCGAGTGTTTCCGGATGTGCCTCGTGGATCTTAGCAGTGTTTTCTTTTTAAGAAGAAGTCTACCATTTTTAAACTTCTCTCAAATCTTGAGAATATTCTTGTCGTTAATGCAATTTACAGTTTTCTCGGGAGCTATAGCTAGTACTTGCACTGCTTCTGGATCGGTGGTTAATGCGAACTACAGTGGTGCTGGTGGTTGTGACAAAGAGCAAATAAGAGTGGTTCGTGGTTATACTGATGGTTATTTTTTAGAGTAAATTTTATTTGAAAATATATTAAAATAATATTTTTTATTTTTAAAAAATTATTTTTAACATCAATATATTAAAATAATCTAATATAAATAAAATATTAATTTTAAATAAAAATAAAAATAAATTAATTTTTAAAAAAGTATTTTTACAACATAAAAATTAAAAAAATCATGACAGAAAAGGCAATTTAGGATCTTATATTAATATGTTTGGAAGTAGGATTACGGTTACTATTTAAAGTGTTTTTTACTTAAAAACATATTAAAATAATATTTTTTTATTTTTTAAAATTATTTTTTATATCAGCACATCAAAATAATTTAAAAATATATTAATTTAAATCAAATAAAAAAATCAATTTTTTAAAAAATATTTTTAAAATATAAAATCAAACAGCATCTACCTATTGCCTCAATTATATACATGCTTTAGTTAGTTTTGTATCCAAGCAAAAACGAGATCCTTCCTTCTCTTGATTTTGGTGTCGTGATTATTGACAAGGAAAAAAAAAAGATGGAAGTGTTTTAGCCTTCCGTTTCAAAAGGAAAAAAAAAAAAAAACACCTCAGTCAGGCTACTCCCTCCTTACGTGCCCATTCTTTTAAAATTCTTGAATTTTTATATACATATATTAAAAATAAAATTTCAAAAATAAAACAAGCAACGAGGCTATCATATATATATATATATAAGAACACTCAGGGCTATCATATAAAAAATCATGACCTCATTAATTAGGTGCCTTCGTAGAAAGGGGATTAAATTCATGGGAAGGTACGTGGAAATGGAACCACGTAGCTTGGGGAAAGTAACTACAGATGCGATGGACCTTAAAGTTGAAAATGTTAATTGATAAGCGTCCTCGGCAGCCTAATTTGAATTTTGGTAGTCTATATTTTTGAAATCTCACTACATAGAATATCATTTCAAAGTCTATCTACTATTCGAACCGATTGCCAGGACAGGAGATCTCAGACCTTTGGTGCCTATGGAATACAAACCCTATTTTAGTTTGGACTACTGTTTAAATAGCCATATTTTTAATAAAATCAAAGATTATTAAAAAAAAAAAAAAAAAAAACTTATTCTAGTGCGACCCTAATTTGGTAATGAAGATCCAATTGTAAGACAAACAACAAAAAAACATTTTATGTTCGGCAATGAAATCTCACAATCAATAGGGAGCTATAAAGGAGATATTACAATATGCTCTACTGTGAGCTCAGAATCATGCTATGGCCTTGAGCACTGCACAAGCGCTGGAAATTAGACATTGTAAAAGGGATAGCAAAGTTTCGCCTTATTGAAACATACAAACCTACAAACTAAGAAGAAAAAAGAAAGGCCAAGGAAAACTTGAACATGAATCATGCGGCAGTACTACTGGCATACAATGGTGACGGTGCTGGTGTGGCTGTTATGGCAAAAAAAAAAAAAAAAAACATACTCAATGGAAGAGTTCTTTTTGAGGAAGGTGAGCCAAGTATACTGCGATGAAGGTAGAGGCAACTTTGATGTTATTAACTACGTTGTGGTGGTGGAGGGTAACGAGGGCTACCATAGGTATGTGGTGGTGGTGGAGGAAGACGAGGATGGTGGCCATCATTGACTTTTGGTGGTGGTGGTGATCGGCGTGGAGGAGATTTTGGAGCAGGCAAAGATGGTGGTTTTGGCTTTGGATGAATAATTTGATTGTTTTCAGGTGGTGGTGGTGGTGGTGCTGATCGTCGAAGTTGTAACGAGACATTAACCATGCAATTGCAACTGGTTTGTGATAGTATCATCCCATGAAAAATGATGAATGCCAACAAGTAGGCATACATTTCCATTGCTATTGGGGCTGCCTGCCTGTGTCGAAACTCAAGATGATTCTGCTTTTTATAGGAAGATGATCAGAGAGCGTGGGAATGATTTTTCAAATAAAATTAAATGCCGAACTTAGAATCTTTGATTACTTAGCTATAACCCGTGAAACAGGCATGCAGTTGTCGTTGGTAATTAATTTGGACAAAGCTCAAGTCAAGTCTACATGTACTCGGAAGCCTCAAGTTCTCACGCGTTAGAACATTCAAAAGTTGAGACGTCGAAGACTTCCTATTCCTATCTATTTCGTTGAGATTCTTTTGGCAGAAGAACCTAAAAAGAAAATTCGTTCTTTCCCTTCCAATGAATTCTAATTCCCCTCTTCTTTTCGTGATAAATGACAAGGTGTGATCATAAGAGTGACGCCGAGTAAATCGATGCGACTATAGGATGTACGTATATGGGAAATTAATTAGTTTACCAAATGGATATTTCAAACAAGGTAATATAATAGATGAGAAATAGTTATTCGGGTAAAAACAATTTGACAAAAAAAAAATGTGGGCGTTGGCAAAGCTTTTTACACCATGAAAACAAATTATAATTATGAATAGAAAGGATATTGTATATATGTAATAAAATAATTTAAAAATTATATATGTTAAGAAATTATAAAACAAATTTAATGCTGATCAAAATCTTAGCCACTAAATTGAGATTATAGTGATGTATATTAAGATGTTAATTGTATTGATCAATGATGATTTTATCTTTGTAATTAGAAGATCTTTTATACAATATATATTTAAGTATCTTCGTTTTAATTTTGTAATTAGTATGTTTGTTTATATATAGCAAAAACTAGTTCTTTATAGTTATTGAAATCCAACTAATGGTTAAAGTGATTCAGGTTAGTAAAGCTAATAGGTCAATTATTTTCTATAAATTCATAGGTTTTCATCCCCTATGAATAAATGGTTAATTGATTTACTGAGTAATATCATGTAATAAATAGGTCCATGTAGATTTCTAGATTTAATAGTTTTTTCATGATGAATTCTTGAACCAATTATTTTAGATTATATCAAATTATTTATCAATTTTTTAATGCATGGAAAGTGAAATATATGAGTTATTTTAATTGTGTTAACAAGATAAAATTAAAGGTTTAAATGATTTCTAAAAATAAATCTTTTTCTATTTTGATTATCGATATATTCTTCAAATAAATATATTTAAACTTATCCTCAATTAATTATATTATTAGTTTATTTTTCATTTAATTATTATTATTAAAATATATAAAAATATGAATATATGACTTAAAGGTCATCAATCTCCTTTTTTTTATTATGAAAATTAATGTATAAAATTAGATATAAAAATGAGTCTCGTTATATATTTTGTAATATATTTTCTTGAAGACTTTAACGATTATAATCAATCTATTATTTGTTTTCTTATTATAAATTAATTTTTTTGTATTTTCATATCATTTTAATATATTGAAGTTAAAAATAAATTTTAAAAAATAAAAAATATATTATTTTAATATATTTTTAAATAAAAAATATTTTAAAAAATAACTACATATTCTAAAAATATTATTAATTAAAAAATTTATTTTCTTGATATAAATATGATTGCGTAGCAATGGTTATTTCTTATATATTTGTTGCAAGTGTTTTTTAAAAAGTATTTTTTAATTAAAAAATATTAAAATAATAATTTTTTATATTTTATATTTTTTATAATAACATATTAAAACAATAAAAAAAACTTTAAAAAAGAGGCAAAAAATCATTTAAAAAAAAAAACTAAGGCATTACCAAACGGAATGATTACGGCAAAACTTGAGATGACTAGGGTGACTCGTTAGAGGAAAGAGCTAACTTTATATGTTGCAGGAATGTCTCTTAACAGTCGATTAAACTTCCTCTTTGATATACGTTCCTTTCTTTCCATTCTGACTCATTTTAATTAGGAGTATTAATTCATTAAAATCTCATCAAACTTCATTGTATTGATTAGAAGAAGAAAAAATGTCATTAAAATTTCTTAAATTATGCATGGGCATTAAGAAAAAGTTGCATTAAATTAACTAACAAATATGGCATATAAATCATTTCTATAAGATGCATTAGGAGAAAAAGAGAAAGGGTGTAAATAATTAATAAAAATACACAGATGTAAAGCTCCATCACTAGTGTAGTGTCTGCATTATGTAAAATATTTTACATGACAATATTTTTCGGACACCTCAAAAACTAAATTAGCATACAGCCACAAGAGATGGCAAAGTGGCCTCTAAACTCAATACTTACAAGCTGCATTGAGGCTCACTTCAATCCCACAATTTGTATAGAACTCTTTTGGAGCAGAATCACGATTGTTTCAGCCCTCTTACAGCTGCTGCAAAAATCTAAGAAAGCCAAGAGATCACACTGGTCATGAACCGGCAGTTTGTATAGGAATTTTAGGGATCAACTAAATCACAAAAAAAGATCAGAATCATGTCATACGGATATGAAATGAGAGATGAGGTCCATAAGGATGTGCATCCAGTGCCTTATGCTCGTAGCATTAGCTCACAATCAAACATAGGATCTTGGTCAAAATTAATTTGTCTTTGGATCAAAGTCATCTGAAAATGGAATCCAACTTGAAAATGCCAAGATTTTCCTAGTATATTATATTGCAACAAGAGCACGAGCTATTCACATGCATATTCCCCTCATACATGGTTAAATCTGGAAACGTGCTTTCCAAAGGAGCCAAAAACAGAAAAACAAAAAAGCTAAAAACAACAAAAACAAATCACTGGTTATATGTCAAGAAAAAACCTTAGCAGAAGCTCCAGGAATCTGTTTCAGATCTTCACGAGTTTGACCGCGGCTACTGCTTTCCTCAACCTGAATGGGATTGAGTTGCTCTGTTTTACTTGGAACTGAGGCCTCCTCACCAGAACCTCCAAATGAGCAGCTCTCTAGCATTTTATCTTCTTCCAATGATTTGCTGTCTGGTCGACCACTGCTTGTGGAGTTGGAATAGCTATTTGTTGTGGTATTAGATACAAGGTTTTGATCTTTCTTGTTGAACTGTGTAGCTGCTGCTCGTGCACCTGCAATGGCTGCACTGAGACCTTCAGATTTCTCCACAACAGATGCTTTATTGTCAGAGAATCCCACAGAAATAGAACCCGGTTTCAAGGAAAAGGGATCTTGAGGATTTGGGAGAGGGAATTTTACTGGCATTGGACCTTTAACAGGGACAAGACCTCTAATTGCAGCCTCATGGATCTGTGAGACACGAATATGTTAATCCCAAGCACATAAAAAGCAGAGATCAAGACATTTAACTTTGATGCACTGCATATACCTTCCTTTCCAAGTTATAAACACCTTGATACCCTCGCATCTCAAAGGGAACTAATAATTTCTGCATCCGTTGAGGTAAAATGATCGGCAAGCTAAGCACGTTTTCAAATCATATATATTCACAGATTGCATACCTGTGGCTGCTCACAAAGCCAGCAAAAATCTGTTTGTCCTTCTAGCCTCACCTGTAGCAAAGAAACTCATCTAGATTACTCACCAGATACACAAAAATATCAGATGACATATGTTAATGGACAGAAGGTAAGAAACAGTTGCCCACCCCTTCAGGTAATGCCTCCCAGCTTGCTAGCTCTTCACATTTCACACAGCCAACCACTTCAACACACCCTATATAATATATAAAGATATCGTATTTTGTTAGAATTTTGTATTCACAAGACAAAACAGGAAGCAGTGTTCTAACAATACTCACTGGTTTGCACAATGCAAAATCTAAAACTACAGAAAATAAGTTGAGGCTTCCTACTTCAGCTCAGGATAAACATCACGGTCATGTTTGTTTGTGGAGAATTTTACAGCTTTGGAAAAAAATTTCTACAGAGCACTGGAAAACAGCTAAAAGTTGTTTTCCGAATTCTCCACAATAGAAAACTAGGGCACTGCTTGTTCCCCTCACATTCTATCTCTTTGTCATTCATTACTTTCAGGATAACCCAAATGAATCTCTAATTTTCTATTTTAGGAATATATTAGTTAGAAAACTCATTCCCTTTAATATTTTACAGAGAAATGGTTTTAGAATGAAATGAAAAAATTGAAGAAAAAAACAACACATTTGACATTAAGCACAGCCTACAGCATTTCAATCTGAGGCAGAGAGATAATTGATGTGCAGAGGGAACAGCTGATGACTTCAGTAATAACTGGCCTAGGTGGTCATTTCTATAGATGTTCTGTTTAAATGATATGACAATTAGCTAACCTATGTGCAGGAGGTTGCTATTGTTGATCATTCACAAGAAGTCGAGGAGCATTTCCAATAGTTATGGGCGCATAAGAGGTCATGCACAAACATTCATATTAAACCCAGATCATGTTCTACTCTGGCCTGCCCATCCAGCAATTTAGTGGAAATTTAATTTGGTTTGATGCATTGTCAACACCCAAGGCTAGCCAGCATCTTTAGCCATGTGTGAGAACACCCATGCTAGAAACCAATAACCATGTTTTTGAAATGGTCACACAGATTCCTCACTCCATTTATGAGATGGGACACAAAATTTATGCCTACAGCATGATCTTAAGCCACAGTTGACTTACTGCTCCCTTTCATAGTAAAAAATATAGATAGAGAGAACCCACAATTCTGAAAACAAAAAATGACACAAAGTGGTACCAGCAAATCCAAAACAAATCATTTCATGAATCTACAAAATTCATTGAGAGGAAAAGAAAGTGTTGAATTTGTAGTTAAGACTTGAGAAAAACATAGAAACGCGTGATATCAAAAGTACCCAAGCAGATACCTAAAAGTCTTGAAACAGGATAATGTTCAGGAAACTTCAAGTCAGTAATGCCATTCACTGCATAAATTTCTTTATAGAAGTCTTCCATCGCTTTGATTGTATCTTCCTCTGGAACTTTACTTGCAGCATGAATCCAAAGGCGGCCTTCAAAATTCAAGATTTTTTACACTTAATAACAACTTCAACAAGATGGGAAAAAAAGAGTAACGCTGAATCTATTATTTCATATTTTATCAAATAAATGGAGTGTCCCCTGGACTTCCCACCAAAACATGCGTAATATAATTGTGGTCAAAGGGTTCCATAGTTGAGCCCCAAGACCTTTCCTGGCTGTCAACTTTAAATCTGTTTATGCTTGTATTGATATAGACATTTGAATTCCAAGAAATCATTCCTTCCCAACATTGGTTAAATGATCATATCTTAATATCATAGAACCAGATTATCAAGTGGTGCATTGATTGTCCTATAAACAGTACCAACTAATTCATTTCCATGACAAAATAAAAATCCAAAAGGAAAAGTTGAAGCATGCCTCAACAGAACGACTAGGGAGGAGAGTTTTCATTGAAGGTAGCTACAGCAATGAGAAGGCATCTTGTCATACGAGATTGATTTCACTTCTCTTATCCATGACTCTTCCATAGCCCACAAAGAAAAACTTAACCAAACTTCTGAGTTATCTAATAAGGCAAACACATGTGTAGGTTATGTTATTAAATCAAACATAACATTTTTCTCAACGATGCTTCAAAACATTTAACTCATGCTAAGAACCGCAAGCTAATATTTCATTTCGTGATAAACTAGGATAAACTTTTCTTGGTTGTCTTTGTATCGGCGTACTTGTACATCTTGGAGTTTCCTCTTTTGAAAGATGAAACATGATATAAGAAGATATTCCTTTTCTTTTCTTTTTCTAAATTGAGCAAACTTCCTAAGATTAAACCAAAGAGGTAACCAACATCCAACACCATGGAGGCATTCAATTTCCCTTAACCTTTCTTTTCCACTTTGCCATTTGAATTGAAATTCAACCATTCAAGTATCCAATTTAGCAAACAAGACAAAACCACAGCCTAAACAAAAACAAAACAGTGGTTTCAAACTTCTGTTATCTCATCAATACTTAGTATCATTCAAACCCTTAAAAATCAAAAGAGCAAAAAACGTTTCAGCTAATTAAGCACAGCCTTCTGATAAACAAAACAACATCATTCCTTTCTTCTTCCCTGCTTTTCTCATCAACCAAACAACACCAAACTCCAAAGAAACAAGCTCCTAATATTTACAAAGCACAAAACTTGAACATGGTACCAATATCTAAACTACAAAAGCTCATAACTTTCCTATCATTACCTACACTACCAATAAAAAAACTAAAAGGCTTTTCATGATTTGCACCAAATATACATTCTATGACTCTAAATTTTCTTCTTTTTGTTACCTCTAATAGGAGAAGTCCATGACCTGCCTTCAATACGTTTGATGCCGTAAACCAACAATGAAGCCCATGGCTGATGCATGGTCAAACACGGGTTCGTGTAGTTCCCATACCCCCTCCCACCTCCTCCTCCTCCACCACCACCACCTCTTCGCATATCTAATGAGCACTTTTCACTAATTGAGTTCGCTTTGGTTTTTCTCTCTTGGCTTTNTTTTTTTTTTTTTTTGCCTGGAAAGAATAGGAATCTGAAAAAATAAATTGCAGGTCCTTCTTTTCACTAAACAAGAAGTGTAGGTGTACTAGACTTTTTATCACGTGACATTGACACGTGCAAGTTCTTTATTTTTATTCCTTTTAAAGTAGAAATTAGAAAAGGTTTAACACGTTGATTGGATTTATTTTTGAATTGAAAAAATATTTTAAAAAAAAATTAATTATGATTTTAATGTATTAATATTCAAAATAAATTTTAAAAAATAAATGAAAATATTATTTCATATATTTTGAAAAATAATTACTATTAATATGTTTTGAAGACAATTTATATTGTTTTTTTAATAATTATTTTATTTGATAATTTGTTAAATAATAAATAATAATTTGGACATTTATATAAATATTTGAAATATAATAAATAAAATATAAACATTTAAATTTCAATAATGAATAAGAATATAAATATAAAAAACCTACCCACAGGTAATCATTATCATTCATGTGATGCAGCCTTCCCTAAGGCCAGCAGTCTTCCCCTTCTAGTCGATAGCTCTATGACTGGCTTCATTGTTTCTGGGGCTCTGCTCACTTGTCCACGAGAACAAAATGCATTAAGATTTGTTTATAATTTCCATGTGGTTCACCCTGTGAAAGTGAGGACTTTCTCCAAACAGTGATCTCGCTCCACTCCTCTCCTCTTTTGTCAACAAAATATCATTCTAGTGTTGGAGCTTCCTCTTCAAAATTGAGCAAATCGCATAGTCTGAGCTTATGGATAAGGTTGCCAAACCACTGGGAAAGGAGCATCCATGGTTGTGTCCACGCCAGTGATCACAATGAATGAATCAGTAGGAGAAACATGGATAGGATCAGCAGAAGTGATTCACGCCTATACCTCCATGCCAACGAGCCTGCCACACGATCGGTTCTCTCCGGATCCATATTGCCACTAGAATTAATGAGCTTCCAGTTCCTCCTAAGTGGTCTCCTCTTCTAAATCACTGGCTTCTATTACTGCCCTTGCTCTCCTCCTAGTACCCTTTCCCGCTGCTAAAAAATACAAGACCAAATTTGAGAAGGATTAAAAAGCCAGACACAACGCTGCATTGGATCTTGACTAGCCAAAAGCATCATGTCTGCATATCCATCCTGACTAGTACGAAGTTGATCACAAGATGTTCATTTAGAATCGGTTAAAATGGGCAGAGTGTTAGAGTTTGTTGCGGGTGCTCTCTCTAGGTAGAACAGCACCCTTGCTTCTCATATATAGTCTCCTATAATAATAAGTGTCTCCTGTTTACCTCACCACTATCCATTTGACTCTCCACCCAGGTACAGATTCTAACCTCCATTAATGGAATGTGTTTACTATGAGGGCAGCGACGAAATGTAAAGAGCTAGGTAGTATCGCTGCATGCTGCCATCTATACATCTCCTGATCAACTCGTAGCAAGTTTTAAAAATGGACACCGAGAGAATTATATGTTCGTAAAAGGTAAGAAATCTCTAAAAAGCTGCAAGTATCACTCAACCATTAGGGTGAAGTTGGCTATCCATAGCTCGTGAATACGTTTTTTTTTTTTTTTGGTGAAACCAGTCAGAGAGATTGTAGCCACACCTAAAAATAGAGAACGACATGTTTATCTCGATTTCCCTACATCTCCTACCCTTGATTGTCTGGCTAATTCTTTATTCAGGACTGGGAACCCTGGCCTCGTAGCCCAAACCCAGTACTCCATTTGTTACTGTTTTAACCATTCGGATTGTGACTACTCTTGGACATACATCTTCATATGGAGTTGAGGATGATGATGGCATTACAGATATCTTCATATATCTTGGACACATATCTTCATAATGTTACCATTTAGATGCCTTTCAAAAAATTCAGCAGCAACAGACCCAGACATGGTGATATATATAAGAACAAAAAGATTTAAGTATCGTTGAACACTCTCCCAAAGGAATAAATGGTAAGATATGTATAAAGCTACAGATATAAAGAGCAATGTTTGCGCTCGTGAGCAAGGCAATGAGCTCTAGGCTCAGCCTAGGCGAGCTGGGCATGTGCTCACCTGGGTTGCTAGGTGTGTGTTCTCCCGAGGCGCACCCCAGGGCAAGTTAGGCGCCAGCTCGCCGTAGGCGAGGCCCAAACGAGCATATGGTATGGGCTAAACCTTTCTTTAATTTTCTATATTTCACACGTAACCCTATAGTTTTTACTCATAAATACCCGCACGAAAATATTATCAAACCAACACTTTTATTGGAAGGAGACCTTTTCCACCACCAATGAACTTCACTCTTTTTATTATTTTTATTATTATTATTGATATGAATATTTAAATTAACTTTACATGTAGCTCGACTAATCACTCTAAAGTTAACAATCCTATGAATTTCACAGCGTCATAGAGAACGTAAACTCTTGAACATTTGGATGAACTTTACTCTCTTAGGTAAGAATCTAGCCAGTGTAGCCACCCTTGCAAGGCGAGCTACAAGTAGCGTTGCCACCCCTACGCTTGTTGTTTTCCTTGGAAAAGATAAGCCATGAAACACGTTTTTATAAGACTTCAACAGGAGAGGACATTCACCTCTCCGCTGCATGCAACAAAACATATCTTTCATTTTTTATTTTATTTACGTATGGTATTTATATCAATTTCCGTGCATCACGGTTAATTTTAATAATTTATTGAATATTCTGCAAACCCAATAAATATGTAAGACACCGTGAAAATAACAGGCATGCATACCAGGGTTTAAACCTAGATACAATAAAAAAACAAGCTCCTTTTATCACTAGACTAGACACCAAAATACAACATATCTTCCATTTTCTTTAACCTTCTACTTGCTCATCGCTTCAATAATCTATCCACTGTGATAAAGCCCATAGATTTGTGGAAGCTTTTTTCTGATTCAATGATCAACCCCCTGCTTTCGCCACTATCATGATGATTATTGTATTTGAATTTAGGTTAAAATAGCTAAATTATCAAGATAAAATTACAATTTGCAATAATGTAATTATGCAGATGAAGTGTAATTGATAATGTTACACGGGTGTTTTTTAATTGAGAATATATTAAAAAGATATTTTTTATATTTTTTATTTTAAAATACTTTAAAAAATACCAATTTAATATTTTTAAAATAAAAAAAACACGGAAACATTATAAATATACAATTTAAAAAACAGACACGTTATATACAGAAGAAAATTGAAGGATCCTACGCCAGATTATAAAATTTCGCTTCAAAATTGGACATGGGTGGTCACGATTGCACTTGTAAAAAAATATATATATTTTTTTGACTTGGGAAATTTGATATGATTATTTGTTTTCAAGATCAATTTGGTTTCGTTAGGTGACAAGGATGATGGGATCACGTGATAAAGATCCTTTTAATCCTTCTTTTTTAAAGTATAATTGGTGCTAAGTCACCATTCAATTTTACTTCCACTCAAAACACCTAAGAACATCTAGTGGTGGACTCAGTCAATAATGTCCTTTCCCCCTTAAAAACAAAATGAATTCTGACTTTTTTTAGTATTAAAATTAAAAAAATGGACACGTGTGAAAAAAAGCTTCGACCTGGGCACTGAGAGATCCCAGCTATCTATGGATGAATAAAGTAAGTGGATTTTTCAATATGGATAATAATTTAACTAAAATATGGTGGGTAGTGATTTGGATGAGTGAGTTTTTTTATCTATTTATTTTATTTAATAAATAATAAATAGAATATGAATATGGTTAAACTTGATTTTTGAAGTTTAATTCAAAAATAACTTTGTATAAATACACACATACGTATAGCTCCTTGTATCTAGATTTTTTACGTAGAATTTGAATATAATAAAAATTTGATTGCTGAGTACCCCTTACCATCTCTAATTAGCATAATATTCAAATAAGTATGGCCAATGTATTAACGAATACAATAAAAGATCAGGCGTTTTTCTAGTTGCTTGATGCCTTTCAACTTCTCATGTTTCTTCTTCTTTTTCTTTTTTCTTTTTTTAATTATATTTTCAAAGTAATTTTATTTAATTATTTTATAATCTAATTCTATGAGATAAAGTTTTGAATTATAATAGAAAGACAAGATTTAAAGTGAGAGGACCATATATATAAATAAAATTAGGTTTATTTAGTCTTAAAACATGAATTTTATTTTTTTTCAATCACCACAGTCTCGCCTTTAGAAATAATACCATGATAAATAATGCATCATCTCTTTTTGATTAAAAAAACAATTGGGCCTTTAGTTTTTATTTTGCCAAATGAGTCTATCCTTTTTTTATTTTTATCATTTTTCATTAATTGTTTCAATTTAAATATTAATCTTTTTATTTTTTTATTTGCATGATACTTTGGAAAAATTAATTTGATTTTTAATATTTTTTTCCTTTAAGATTTTACATGAATTAACTGTGTTTGGATGAAGTTTGTATACAAACAAAAATCATTATTTATTAACGATAACATTAAACAGCTAAGATAAATCATATAAAAATATTTAAAATATAATTTACGGTTGATGTTAAAAATTTATTTTTTATTTCTACTATAATAATTAAATTTTTAATTTAATATTTAATTAGCATGAACAATTATTTTTTGACCAATTCATTTACTTCTTAGTTTATTTTATAATTAAGGTATACACAATATCTCTTGATCATCTCTTAATTAAAAGAAAAATTATACATGAAAAATATATAAATAACGTTATAAATTAACTTAAAATTTTATCGCAACACAAACAACATATTATTGTTTCAACATTAATTCATTATATTATAAAAGGCATCCACATCGATTAACATGTTAATTTTATTATATCCAGAATTAACCTAAGATTTTATCAGCGGTCAACAGTTGTTCATGTATGCTCAAAACATTGCAGACAACTACCTCAGATTGAAAGCATCCCACACAGGGGTACCAAAGCAAGAGGTTACAGACCAATCATTTTCTAAGATTTAGTCCGACCTAAGACTGGAAAGTCTAGAACAGACATTTGCTCTGTTCATGTGGATGGACTTCTGTTACTAAAACTTGGAGTGCTGTGTGCCACGAGCTTTATGGGCCCCATCAATAACTCCAAATGGCCCCACCACTCCTCGTCGTTTCTTCTGCTCTAGCCGCCTCAAAGCGCTCGCGTTCTTTTATTGTAATAATATTTTTTTATTTTAAAAAAACATTATTAATATTAATCTATTAAAAAAATTAATTCTAAATAAAAATTTTTGTTTTTAAAAAAATATGATTTTAACGATATCCCCAAACTTAATTAAAACATTTAAAAAATTAGATTAAAACAATATTATTACATTCATATTTAAAAAAAAAACTAATGAATTTTTATTGTTATTTTAAAAAAACTTTTAAAAAAATCATTTATATAAAAGCTCAAACTGCAATCTTTTTAAAAATTATTTTTACGATTTTATTCATATTTCTCAAGAAATTGATTACCCTTAAAAAAACATGTTTAAAATGATTATCATTTAAATAATAAAATAAATTCTCTATCCTTAAACTATTTTGTCAACATTAATCCATAGAATACGCATTAATATTTATTCATCTACAATTACAGAAAACACTAATGACAGTGAGAAGGTCACACCACTTCCACTATTATTGTTGCCATCAAAATCATCTTTACATCTCCACCAGCACCCACCAAGACATTTTCTTCAAAAGTGCATATAAAGAAGTAAAAATGATATCTCATGATAACATCTCAATGTATCCAAAAGCTACATGTTCCTCTTTATTTATTTATTTTAGCAAAAACAATAAGTGCATGAGTGTATTTGTGCAAATCAAGAAAAAGGGGTGTGCTATTTGATATTGATATTACAATTTAAAAATCACAGTAGAATTCAGTGGAAGATACTTGTTTTTACTTTTTAAAAATATTTACATAAAATATTTTTTAAAAATTAATGTGTTACAAATTAAATTACTTTGACATCATTAGCTATAATCTGAACAACTAATAAAATTAAATATTATAGTGTTCAATTACATTGATACCACTATCTTCAGCCAGTATAATCATTTAAATTGAATATCTTAGCAATTAATTACATTGATACAACATGTTTTGCTCAGAACAATTAGTCAAACTAAATATTATAGTAATCAATTATATTCGTGTCATTAGCTTTACTTGAGATAACTAGTTAATTAAATATCTTGATAGTCAATTACATTGATGTCACTAACTCCACTTAGAACAATTAATTAAATTAATTTTTCTTTAATATTAGCATTTTTATTATTAAACACAAATGTTTAAGAATTTACAATTCAAAAAATTTAGAGAAATCTTCTAAATGGAAAAATGTAGGGTATCTACTTAGAGTCAATGCACAAGTTATTGCTCCTTATTATTGTCATGTTCCGGCAACCTTGCTTATACCATTAAAGATATAATTCAATATATCATTTTTTTTCAAATTCTTATTCAATTAATATTCTCAAATCTTTTGTTGGAATATACATAATACTATCAATACGATGGAATTAAAGTTTGCAGCTGCTGGTTAATAATTCAAGTTAACTACGTTATTTACAGCAGTTAAAGTTTGTTACAATAGAATTAATATTATCAATACATAATACTATCAATACGATAGAATTAAAGTCTGCAACTGCTGGTTAATAATTCAAGTTAACTAAGTTATTTACAGCAGTTAAAGTTTGTTACAATAGAATTAAGTGAGTTACAATAGATGAAAATCAAGTTTGTATATATATTTTTACCATTTTATAAAGTTAATACATAGAAAATATATCAAAAGTAAAGGAGAATTTCTTTTCAAGCATAACACATATTTCTTGTCACAAAACTTCACATTTCTCATCTTTGCACAAATCAAACATACATATTTATTAGGTTTATATTCATTATTAAAGGTTCAATCATCGAAACTCTCAATTCAATACCAATAAAAAAACATATATAACAACTTTGCCTCCCTCATCCCCTACCATAAAGATTTTTTTTTTTAAAAAAAAAAAGAACACTTAGAACACGAATTTACCTTTTTTTTTCCTCTAGATTGGCCAAAATTTTAAGGGTTAATCCCTTGAGTTTTCATTCTAGTTTTTTATAGTTTTTCTTATTACAATCATTTAAATATATCATATATTCATAATTCAACTCAATTCTCGTAGAAGTTTAAAATAACAACTCATTTTTCTCCTACCTTTCAGCCAAAACCATTCATTTAAGAACCAAAAGTTTTCTTTTTAAATTCCATACAACTTCCTTCATATGAAATCATATAACATGTTATATAACACAATCAAACATATTTCACACATCAATTTTAATTAAGTAATCAAAACTCTCGTATTGCAACACTTGGTCAAACTACCATTAATGGGAGATATGAGTTTTCTTTAATTTTTATGTTAACTTCTTATTATCCACTTATTTTACACTTTATTTGATGCAATTTATTTTATATATCACAACAATTAAATCAAAAAATTAATTCTTATTTTTCTTAGTCTTGGTTGATTCTAACTTCAAGGGGAAATGGTTTCCTTTTAAAAAAAATTAATTAATTAATTTTAACCATTAGTTATTTATAATTAAGAACACAAAAATAAACCAAAATCATCATTCTAGCCAACCAATCATCATAACCCTAAGTTTACATAATACAATCAATAAAACTCATGCTTAGAATCATAATAAAACTTCAATCAATCATGGTAATGGAGCTCGTTGCCTCTTAGCAACACTAATTCAAAGTAAATTTTACAAAAACAAAACTTGATTCCTCTTTACTCTTTACCTTATCTCTCTAGTCTCATGATTCTCTAGCTTTCAAGCATCACAAACTTAGTCAAAGCTTCAAATTCCTTACTTTGACTCTTCTAAACTTTTTTTTGAGCTCAATCCAAGTACTTTAAGTGTTTATGATAAGAAGATCAAGTGAATATATATATATATATATAATCTTCCCCTCTTTTGTTATCTTTATTTGACCAAAGTGACTTCCAAAAGAAACCAAGGTCATATATTTATATTCTCATGCTATTAATATTTACAGCAATGTCATTATGTTTAGTTCATATGTTTTTCATTTAACCAGATACCTCATCTTAGCCTTCTTTTAAAATATCATATATGTAAGTTTTTTTTCTTAAAATTTCCTTTTAAATTATCCAGTACTACCTTTTCTTCTTCTTCTTTTATTTAACTTATTTCATTCTAAAATTAGACTTTTAATAGTTTACAAACATCATACAAATTTTATATAAGGGTTTACATATTAGGAATTGATGATGATATTAAATTATAAGGAAAAGACCTTGAAATATAGAGAATAGAAAGACGATTTGAAACTAAAGATGACTATTAAAGATGAAGAACAACCCACCTTTCAATCTTTCCTTTCCTTCATATTCTTTGTTTTCTTTTTTCGCTATCTCAAATCAATTTAAAGAGTTTAACAATCCTTGTTATATATAAGGAGCACTATTCATGAAGCTATAATGAAAAGTTCTTTAAAAAATATAAATGTTATAGAGAAAAACAATATTAACTCCTATTATATCTAACTACTCTATTTAGAGAGCAAGGTATGGATGTTATCAATGGTTGAATTCAAAATTAATTTGGAGCACCCTTAAGTCATTGGTTGTGAATTATTCATAAAGCTTGTGAATTGTTCATAAAGCTTGTGAATTGTTCATAAAGCTGCATGAGAAATTCTTTAGAAAGCATAAATGTTATGGGAAAAAAAACCACATTATTATAGCTAAAGACTCTCTTTAGTGAGCAAGGTGTGGATATTCTTAATAGCGGAACTCAAAATTATTTTGAAAATCTCTAACTAATTATTTATGAAATTAAAGTTATAAAACTTGATTTGAGGTTATTTTAAGGTAAAATATAGACTATGAGTTGAAAAGTACGGTTAATCTGGGTTAATAAAAATATTTATTTAAAAAATAAATTTCATTCAATTTTATATTCACATAACAATTTTCCTTTTTTTTATTGTTTTTTTAATATATATCCTTAAAATTGATAGTCGTCAAATTATATATTGATATATATATATATATTAATTTCTAGTAGGATTTTTTTAGTTAAACTTTCCTAATGTCTATTAGAATTTTGAAAAAGAAACTTTAATCTCTCTATTCATCATCTTTCATTATTTCAATTAAAGTCTATATAGAGATACAGAGAAGAGATCTCTTAAAGATTTGTTTTAACTAATCCAATGTACATGGCAAAAGTACAAGAGATTGAACCTTAAATCAAGGGATTTGATATATCCAATTGGTGTTCCTATTTTAATATAACACTTATGTTAACACTTCCCTGTAATTTGGTGTATACATGTATCTCAACACCTAACTTGTCAAAGAATTCATGAAAAATCCTACTAGAAATTATTTTTGTAGTATATTTGTTAGCCAATCTTTTAATTTAACAAACAAGAAACAAATAATTTTTTAAAAGAATTTTGTTTAATGAAATATTTATCTACTTCTACATATTTTATTCTATCATACTAAATATAATTTCATGAGATATCAATTACAATCTTATTGTCACAAAACAAGTTTATCTTTTTATTGAGCTAATAGCTTATTTTCATTAATAACCTTTTTAAATTATAGACAGTCATATCCTCTAATAAAAACAATTTACACATAGTTTATTTTTAAATTATTTAGATAAAAAAAAATTTCAAGATTAATTTATCCGACTAAGCAATAGCAAATAGTTTCTTGTTATATCAACATCTTTTTTTTACCTTCAATTTTTTTTTTATTCAAGTAAATGCATAGCACTGTAAACTATTACTTTCTAGTAAAAATTTCAAATTTTATGAGGTGAGGCGTCTCATTCAGAACACTTTATGTAGCTATCATCATATTATGAACTTGTGACTTTTCTATATAGATAACAATCAGAGAGGAAGGAAAAACACTGCGTCTCAATCCCAATGACAAGATTTCCCCGCCTATGAAATTTACCGGACACTCGCTCCCTTCACCCATCAGTCTAGGTCAGCCCATTTCTCTCTATCCCTCCACAAATCTCCATCCAAAAGACTCAAATTCTCCCTGCTCCATATAAACGACACCCTTCTACTGATAAAACGTCACCGTCCACCATTCCTGGCCATCCCCCAAAGACAATCATGCAATCATGCCTATACTCTCTATCCCCTACATCTCCTCCTTCCTTCTCTCCATCTCTCAAGAATCACAACCATTGACTTTTTGACGCCAAAGTCTTGATTGGTAGTGGAAAAGAGTACACTTTTTTTTCGAGAAAAGAAGAAAAGATGGAGCAAGCAGTTCTTGATGATATAATCGAGAGGTTATTAGAGGTTAGAGGGAAACCTGGGAAGCAAGTTCAGTTATCAGAGTCCGAGATCCGGCAACTTTGTGTGGTGTCTAGAGAGATTTTCTTGCGCCAGCCTAATTTGTTGGAGCTTGAAGCACCCATCAAGATTTGTGGTATTTATTTTCTTCCTAGATTTGCTCTAGTTTGTGTTTTCTAGCATTTTAAGAATGTCCCATGTTTTTATTTTAGCAACCCATGCAAATTTTTGTGGTCTTTTATGCTTTACTTTTTGTTTATTTTTTTAGGCTTGGAGGGTTTTTTTTTCCCTCTACTCTTTTTTTTTTAGGATTGGTGTTTAGTTGCTTGCCATGTTTTTTTTTTAAGTAGAGATTGTGTCTTTGATGACCCTATTAAGATTTGGAGCGTCTTATATGAACATCATTTTGTTGGTTTTGTGTCTTGTAGGATTCTTTTGTGTCCTAGTTGTGATTTTATTGCTTAATATAAAGTGTCTGTAGGGACTTACGTTTTTGTTAGATGAAAGGTTTAAAGTTTACATGGATTATGGTAACCCCATTTGGTGTTTACTAGTTTGTGGTTCTTGGATTTGATGGATTGCTTCATTGAGGTGCTTTTTTTGTGATTTGTGGTTGTCTTTTGGTGGAGCCTTGGAGAGTTGTTTTGGGTTTGTGTTACCTGAAATTGAAACTTGTGACTTGCCTGTGATTTATCAGTGGTTTATTGCTTCTTTTTGCTGCACAACAGTATCCAAGTCTGTATTTTGGTGCAGCTATCTTTTTATGATGTCAACGTCTTCTGGTTTTTTGGCTTGATTGGGCTTGCTTTCTTGTTGATTGTGTTGTATATTTAAATGATCCTTGTCTGTAGTTGGACAAACCCATAGAGTTTCGTTGTATTTTATGATATCTTCGCTTGGCATGCTTCTCTTATTTGATTAATTTTTATCTTTTTTTAATGTTTCGGGCACAATTCCATTGCCATGTTGGTTACTTATCTTCCTGTGCATGTATTGGTTCTGGAGAATTCATTTGTCTTGTTTGATTTTGATTGATAGATGAATCTTACTGATTTTATGTGTTTTGTATGTTTGTATGTGCTTATTTGCAAACTGTGTCAAGATTGTGAACTGAAGTTTGCATTTCATGAACTTATCACCGGTGTCAACTTGACTATTGATACATTTTATTACTTTTTTCATCTGAAAGCATTTCATTTATTTATGGAAACTTGTCTTCTCGTTTTTTTCTATGTGCATTACAAAGGGATTAAATTGTACCAAGGCACGTGATGCGTTTGCATTTTTTATGTTTGTCCATTTATGCCTTTTGTATTGAATGTTCAACATTGAATTTTGACTTGCCAGGGAAATAGTGCAACTGCTTGCATTGAAGTTTAATTGTTTTTAATGAATTCGTGATTGGTTGAATTTAAATTGCAACCCCTGAACTTTGCATGCATATCCAGAACTTCCCAAGAGATCATGTATGTGCAGTTTGGCTATCTTTATGCATCAGGATTAGGAGTTGTCAAATGTCTTGAGAGTAATTCACTTGAATCAAGAACTAAAACAAAATACATGTTATAGTTCATTAAGGTTATGCAGCATTGTACCAAAGAAAAATAAAGTCACTTGAAGAATCTGATCTCACAAATTCTGGCCTGCTGTGTGATTCCTTTTTCATGGAATACGCATAATCTTGTCACAATTACCAAATATTGAGGCCTGCTAATTATTGACCCTCGTAACTAAGTTATGAGTAACATTTTCTGTATATCAGCAAAATCACATTTTTCCATGAAGAAATGTTTATGAAAACTGTGTTTTAGACATTGCAATGTCTGATTAGTTGGGTGCTCTAAGCGCTCTCTTCTTTGATAATTGGCAACAATTGCATGTTTGTGTTCTCCTGTTGTGGAGTGTCTGAGGATCCTTCATGTGGGTTTTTGTTACATTCCCAAAATATGTTTGCTGATCTAATGAATTTTATTTGAGTTGCAGATTATTGCTTTTCTTTGTTATTTCTATTTGATGCTGATCTATTTTCTTGTATTGGATCTCTCTCCTGTTCTGTTGAGGGTTCACATATCCTTTTACATGTTTTTGCTCATGCACACTGGGAAAAGATTGCTATGGAGTTGTTTTTTGTACCTTTCCTTTTTGTTTCTTCCATGCACTTGGCTTGGTTATGTGCGTGTTAGTATTCCTATTGACACTGCATGGCAGAACTTGCACAGGATTTTGATTGCAGGCTAGTCATGCTCTAATAAAACACCTGCATGATCACTACTATGACCATTTAATGCTAATCATCATTTCCTGATCTATCCTTTTGGTATTTTTAAATGTCTTTGAGGTTTATGGTTTATTAGATGTCTAAGAAACGATATTATCTGCTTTTCATTGTCATGTTATTATCAAAGTAAATGGTTTAATTCTTCCAAAATATGAATTGTATACTTTTTTATTAATATTTTTTATATTTGACCTCAAAATTGCAAGTAAAAATTGCACAAGGAGATTGGAAACTGCTTGTGTTCTGATCTTAGTGTAATTGTGTCTTTTTTATTTTATTCAAGATTCTCTAAGCAGTTAACGGAATTTTCAAAATAATTATTTTGATAGCACAGTATTTTGTTTTCCTTAGTTGCATGTTCTAATCTGCACAAAGTTTGAATGATGCTTTGTATTGATCCTTTGAATTATGTATTTCTCTCAAATACTTGGGTTTCAAACTTATTAAACTAACCATTAAACTTGCTCTCTTGATGAGCGTGTTGGATATTCAGTGATGTTTGCTCAGGAAATTTGTCCTTAATTCTCTTAGATGCAATCTTTCCCCATAAATCCTAGTTTCTTTGCAAAGTCTTTTCTGAAAGTCATTTCTCATGTAGAGAGAAGCTCTAGGTGTTTTCCATTTGCAGCAATCCACTTGAATATTTTCTTGAAAATGCTGTATATTTATTTTCTATAAAACCTCGTTTATTTATTTTTGGCCATGGCTACAAAAATGATGTAGCCTTTCATCTCTCCAAAAGTGAACTAACAGACTTAGTTATTAGAATGGTAATCTTGTCCTCATTACTCTTGTATCAAACATATCCTCAAGGCCATTACTTCTATGGTTTACGTGCTCGTGCATGATCAAATGTCCATATATTATTTGCTGGATGATGCATTGGTGATAGATTTTTACATGCAGTACTCTCATGTTGTTTTGAAATCATTGATTTAAAAAGTATGATTGTGTGTGTTGATGGACTTGATGTGGTCTGCTGATTAGTTGAGAACAATCAATGTAGTTAATATTATAAATTAGGAAAGAATTGGCATCTTTATGTATCACTAGATTCTTTTTTCTCCTCTTTCTTACTAAGGAATTTTCTACTGTTGTTGGAATATGCTTGTAACATGCAGGTGATATCCATGGTCAATATTCTGATCTTCTGAGGCTATTTGAATATGGTGGTTTCCCTCCAGAAGCAAACTACCTATTTTTGGGGGACTATGTGGATCGAGGCAAGCAAAGCCTGGAGACAATATGTCTTCTCCTTGCTTATAAGATAAAATATCCAGAAAACTTTTTCCTCTTGAGGGGAAACCATGAATGTGCTTCAATAAACCGCATATATGGTTTTTATGACGAGTGTAAGAGAAGGTTTAATGTTAGGATATGGAAGGCATTTATTGATTGTTTTAATTGCCTACCCGTGGCTGCACTAATTGATGAGAAGATTCTCTGCATGCATGGTGGATTGTCTCCGGAGCTAAATAATTTGGAACAGATTCAAAACTTACAGCGCCCAACTGATGTACCAGACTCAGGTTTACTCTGTGATCTTCTCTGGTCAGATCCTAGTAAAGATGTTCAGGGTTGGGGGATGAATGACAGGGGAGTTTCATACATATTTGGTCCTGACAAGGTGGCAGAGTTTCTTCAGAAGCAGGATTTGGATCTCATTTGCCGTGCCCACCAGGTTTGAACTGTCAAAGCAATTCAATTTCTCTTGGGCAGGCTTCTAGTCGAATTTATATCCACTATTACTTGTAAGGTTGTTATGAATTAACAATCTGGAGCCACACTTATATCCTTTATTGAATTGCTCAGTTTTCTTTCGGGAACTGTACATATGTTTGGAGTGGTTTTTGAGCCAATTGGCCCTTGAATTTCTTTGTTTACCTCAAGAAAATGGCCCTTGACATTTTCCCTATAAATTTATAACTTACTGTGACATTGTCTTT
Source organism: Populus ilicifolia (assembly GCA_015708895.1). Classification (NCBI taxonomy): domain Eukaryota; kingdom Viridiplantae; phylum Streptophyta; class Magnoliopsida; order Malpighiales; family Salicaceae; genus Populus; species Populus ilicifolia. The sequence goes on from SRLM01000727.1 coordinate 130,648, forward strand.
GGTTGTCCATTCTATTCAGTGTTTTCAGTTATAACAGAGATTTTTTCATCATGTCTAAGACTTTATGATTCATTCTTTCCTGAATGTATGTTGCAGGTTGTGGAGGATGGATACGAGTTCTTTGCCAACCGACAACTTGTAACTATATTTTCAGCGCCTAATTACTGCGGGGAGTTTGATAATGCTGGTGCTATGATGAGTGTGGATGAGACTTTAATGTGCTCTTTCCAAATATTAAAGCCTGCTGATAAGAAATCAAATTTTAATCCTGGAAACTCTTCAACCAGAGTAGGTGTTTTTGGGAGCACCGTTACAGCTAAGCCTGGAAACCCTCCTCCAGGAGTCAAGGTAAATGCATGACTTATAAAGACCTGAAACGCTGTTTTTCTAGTGGGTTTTTTAGATAGATAACTAGAGTACTCGATGTTAATTGTATGATAACGTGCCCTTTTGTAGTTCATATATTTACTTAAATATTTTGGTCAAGACAGTCAAGTGGAGAAGTAGTTAATGTTTGTCCTTGTCTGTGTTCTGGCAGAGCTTTCCATCTTTCATGGTCATCTTTTGAAAGTGATTTTAGTGTATAACTTCACAGTTTTTATCGGGCACAACTTTCAGGAGGGGAAAGTTTCAACCATTTTCCCACGTATCCAAAGACTGAAAAGAAACTGAAGAAATTGTGCATGCTTCACAATTTGAACTCCAGTTTTTCTTCTCTTAACTTTTCCTTTCTCTATTACTTTGATACTTCTGCACTCTTTTGTGGTTGTCCTGATACTTGTAAATGTACTTTTCTCTTTCCCCTTCAATTGGAATAAATCTGCAGCTAGTGACTTAGTGTGAATGCTCTCTTCTATATTGGCTGACTAGAGATAAATGTGCCACCATGTTGAATTGACAGATGTAATGGTGGAGCGACTGTAGAGTTGGATGAAACACGGTGCATAAGTTGGCTTGTTTGTGGTCGACAAGCAAATGGGTTTTAGGGTAGTTTCAGGGAAACTCGTTTAGTCATGGATAGAGAATCTTCTGCATGTGTTGAAAGCTCGATAACATTAAATAACGTGTTCATTGCCTTCTATGTGTTTTATCTTCGTTGCATTTGACTTATGCTTTTTGTGTGTTTCGGTGTTTTTATTTTACATATAAATTGCTAACTGTCATATTTGTTTTGTTTATGGCATTGCAGTCCCCTTCCTTGGCACAAACGTATGACTACTAGATTTCCACGTAGAGATCAAGCTTAGTTGGATCAAGAACACTCTGAGATTCAAGGTCCATTTAATTTCCTTACTGTATGCTGAAAATGTATAAATTGGAGGGGGTGAGGGCGGGGAGTTAGAATCTGATGCAAAGATTTTGCTTTCCTTATATAAAGTTGGGTTTGAAGATAGAAGGCTGAGGTCTCCTCTTCTTGATTGTACACTAATAGCTGCTAGAATTGCTGCTATGAATTGTTTCCATGTTGCTCTTATTGTTCCTCACATCTGGGAGCCTTTTTGTCAAAACCCGAGCTGGGGGTTGATCAGGGCAAGTTCAAAGTCATGGGTCAGCTCAATTATTATTATTTTGAATTCTATAAAAAATTAAAAATGACATCACTCTGAGAAGAAAAGAAAGGAAAATGGTCAACGTGTTTTAGCCGTTTGACCGTGATACCACAAACAGTGTCTAAACAATGAACTCGTGGATCTCAATACCATCATTGAGTTTGAAGGAGCTTTGTAATACACGGGGATGGACTTTTTCTTTAAAGAGATGCTTCCGCCTCTATGTATTCTGTTGTTGTGTGTTCATCTTCTTAGGCTATGAGTTCTATAAAAGATCATATGTTTTCTTATTATAAAGTGTGTTAAAAATAACCGAGTGGGAAAATTGGAAAAATTGATTGAAATACATGAAAGAACCTCGGTTCAGTTTAAAGGGTCGAAACTGATTCAACTAAACCTAAACTGAACCAGAAAATCACAAGATAAATTAAGGTATAAGAGGAAAATATGATACAGAAACTGAAATTGAGAAAAACCAAGCCCCTCCCTCTCTCTGGCAGCCCAACCAGCCACCCTCCCTCTCCCTCCAAAGCCCAACAGCCACTTTCCCTGTCAATATTGTTCAATAAGCAGAACAAAAACGAACGAAATGGAGTTGAATCAAGACGACTCATTGGTGAGTCAGATGGGCGGGGAAGTATGTTCAAGTGATAAAACAAGTTGAAGAGAGTGAGGATTTGTGGCCTCAAAGACCACAAAAAGGATCTTCTATTTCCTGCTTTCTTTTCATGTAGTGATCTGATCTGAAGTTCAAATTTGAGAGTTGTTTAGCACGGTCCCTTTGCCAAGTTAGAGACCTGATTTGAACAATAAGCGTCCACAGAGAGATCTATTTACTGTTCAATGTAGCATGTATAGTTTATATTAGAACATTTTATCAAGAACTTGCTCTCAAATGCTTTAATGTCCAAGTTCTTATATTTTTGGTCATTCTATCTGCACATGTGCTTGCAGTCTCTCATTCTAATGTATTGCAATTCCTTTTTTTGCAGCTTAAAGTTGTGTGAGAAAGGAGATCCATCAGGCGAGTTCATTGAACCTGCTCTTCAGTATAATTGAGGGAACTTGATGTAGTTGGGTTTACATGATAATAGATGATTTGTTGATTTATCATAATTAAATAAGAATATGTTTAATATAGATTATATGGATGATGAAATAGATATATTTATAAAATTGCTATTCTGAATATTGAATTTTTAGATTTTATATTTTTTTGTCTTTATAATCTCATATGTTTATTTTTATTTTCTTCTTGAGGTAAAGTTTTTGTCCTATTTAAGAATTTGTAAACTTCATAAGAAAATAGACTATATTATTATTATTCTACAAAAAATAAAACTTGTAAACTTAGGATTTACATCCATAGCCTCTTTTACAAATTCCCGTGTTCTTTTTTTATTTTTATTGTCTTTAGCTTCCAACTAAAAAGAGTGTTTCTGTGGCTATTTTACTTTTGAAACAAACCATAGAAAAAAAAATGTTTGATGAAATATAAAATACAGTTTATTATTTGTGAGACCTAATATATTTTTTTGTTTAAAATGTAGGTTAATCGAAAGCATGATAAAAAAAAATTATTTAATATGCATCTTCTTATATTTAATATAAAAATTATTTATTATTTAATATTTTTTTGTTTAAAATGTAGGTTAATCTTCTTATATGTCATCTATGCAGAGTAATGCATTGTTCATGTGAATGGTAAAAAAAAATATTTTTTTATATTTTAAATTGTATTTTATTTAAAAAAAATTAGTGTTTAATATTATTCAATAACACTACATAAATTAAAAAAAATCATATGATGATATAACATTTATAGAATTTAATCATAACCCAAATTTTGATCCTGATGATATTTTATATGATATTGTTTTACACTTAAAAAATCTTGAAAGCTATAGTTCTTGTCAAATGAATTTCATACGTAATGGAATTATAGGTACTTTAATGAAATTATAAAAAATATTTTATATAAAGTATTATTTATTTCATGATATAATAGCAATGGTTAAATATACAATATTTAAATTAAAAAATATCAATATTAATATATATTTTTAGTTATTTTATAATTTCAATTTAAAAGATATTCTTAACCAATTAAATTATTTTTTATTTAACTTTAATTTTTAACTATTATTTTAACTAAACATATAAAATATTAAACTAATCTTAATTAAAAATAATTTTTTTAAATCACAGCTACTATCACATCAAATACACTGCAATAGAATTATAATGCCCACAAAACCGCATATTGTAAACTCAAAACTAAAAAAGGACCAGATCATTTGCTCCCCGAAAACCCACATTATAGAACCTCACTACCCCTGTCATAGTAGTTATAGCACATGTTGGCCATTTCTAACACTTTTTATACAACTTACGAGGTTATTTGGAAATGCGAATGGGGAATTACGAGGAAGGATGCATTGGATCATTGCGTAAAAACATGGAACAGAAGTGTTGGTTTGCCAGCCTCACCTCATTCCGAAGGCTCTCAAGTCTTAATCAACATGGCACTGTTTATTTTTTTCAATGTTTGTTGTCTTTGGTTATTCAGTAGATAGGGTTAGGGTTATTGAATACGAGATGCATGGGCAGGGAATTGAATTAGGACGTGTGAAGGCTGCTATCTTTTTCACTTGCGCCCAAATTCCACTAGCTGGAGCCATGGGTTCAAAGAAATGGTGGCTCGCCATGGGATTGAAGTGTCTAATCTGCAAGGCATGCTCGCGTGTTGATGTGACTTGGCTATAAAAGTGGTTCAAGCTCTTCCAAGTCTCCAGTTTTGACTAGAATTTTGCATTACAAATTTTGAAGGCCTGCTAGCTTTTCTCTGTGGTGACAGCAGACTAGGATCGGGAAGCCATGGTATTAAAATTAAGAACTAGTCCTGTGGAATCAACGGTTTTTTAGATTTTCTACAAGAGAAGGGAGTATGATAAGAAGCTTATCTCTGCTGATGGTAATTTTTTGTTAGTATTAAAAAAATTATTGAGCTGACTCAACGATTCCAGACTCTTTTTTGAGTGAGCCTTTGGCTAGGTCGACAACCATGACCAGGGCTGACCTATAGCAAGTTGTAGGTGTCATGGCACCCTAAACTTCTTCCTCTTTTTTTTAAATTATACCCTTTAGTTTAAAATTTATTTTAGACAGAAAATGCAGGTTGTGCATTCCCAAGAAATTATATATCAACCAAATGGCATCTTGATACTAAAACCCTATTTGTTTATAGATTTTAAAAATAATTTGAAACATAACAGTTATTACAGTACCAAAACAAGGTATACACACGTGGTTGCGCCTCTTTCCATGGCTAACATACTGTCAACCAAGTCTAGAAAATTGTAGCATGGCAGAAAAAACCCGATGCCATCTGTATTCTTTGCAAATCTTCAGGGGGTAAGATCGATCGTGCTCATCTTTCCTTGCTCCAAGAAAATTTGGAAAGCCACTCTTCAGAAGTGTGTGATATCCAGAAGCATCGATGACCGGGATATATATTGAGTTAGGCTGGGCTAAAAGAAATTTGCAGGAGAACTGTCTCCACTCCATTCTTCTTAGGTTTTGCTTGGAATGCAACCTATATATATATGGCTTGTGGAAAGAAAGAAACTTCAGAATTCATGAAGCAAAGAAGCTTCCTGAGAAGACGTTGTTAAGAGGATAATTGTTGAGAGAGAGAAATGCAACTAAATATTGCAAGATGACTGCACTGCTGCAAATAAGCAATACGTATTTTTGTTGTTTGTTGCTCTTGAGAGAAGGATTTCTGGCTGTCCAGCTGCGTATAATTTCTAGTTCTCTAGTAAGCTAATCAGTGATGTAAGGAAGATTCGAAAAGGGAGTCTTGTTTGCCATTTCTTCTGGGCCACGAAATTCCACAGATCTGCTTTCCCTGTGAATTGGAAACGATTTCGTCCTTTTTAATATACAATCATGCTGGTTTCACGTGTATTATTTATTATTTAATTATTCTTTTGAAAGAAAAAAAAATAAAGATAAGAAAATATATTTTTTGGAAATATTAACCAACCGAGCGCAATCCACACTAATATTCAGGAGAAGATCTTTGAATCCTTATGCAGTCCATTCAATGAATTGGGACATCTAGCAAATAAATATAAATTTATTATAAATCATGATCCGAGTCTATGATTTTAATTATAAAGTCTATTATTGATATTTAACAAAGACTTCTTCCATGACCTCTTCGTGATCCGATCCATTGAACTTGTCTAAATTGTGTTAGCTTCATTATCCAACTCTTGATTTATATATTTTATTTATTGTTGCTTACGTTTTGAATATTTTGGAATTTTATATTTATTTTTATTTTAGTGCTTAGATCTTAGCTAAATAAGACAAAATATCTAAACAAACTCTTAAATTTAAGATTTTCAGTTGTTTTTTAATAACATTTAGACTGAAATTCTACGAAACAAAGCCTAGAATATGAAAAAAATAAACTATACTAAATTATATAGGCTAAGAAGAATTACGAATAAATAAGTTATATATAAAATAAAAAAAATTAAGATGATTATGAGTTTCTAATGGTTGAAACACTATGAAATGCCCGCAAGTTTTTGGTCATAGTGTTGGAGAGCCTATAAATTTAATTTTTATTGGGTCCACCAGATGATTCAATTTTCATCCACAAATTTGGATTGAATTCCAAATGGGTCAAAACATTGTTCTCATATCTCCCTCTACCGGCTATTATAGGTCTTCAAAAAATAAAAAACATAATCATTATATTTAATTTAATATAAATAATAACTTACAAAATAATATGGTTGAACAAACATACTATAAAGTGTTAAGCATAGTTGTCAATAAATTGTTGTCTTCTTTTGGCGGTCTTGAATCCGCACGTGCGTCTTAACAAACAGCTATATCTGGCTCAACTAACGTCCAAGAGACATAGCCTATAATGAAAAAAGATTAATTAACAAATTAATTCAATAATATATTTTATTTAAATTAATCTTACCATCCGTTTTGCACGTGCAGCAAACAAAACAGAATCGTCGGTGTGCATTGTCACTGAGTCATGAATTGGTCGATTCTAGTTGCTAACATCGGATTGTGAGCATTGTGTCAACCACTCAGACATCACGTGCTTAAGATAGTGCAGCCATATATCTTCCGGGATGTATATCAGTTTGAAATCCCTTCAAACCGCCGGGATGTATATCAGTTTGAAATCCCTTCAAACCGCCACATCATTCCAACCTTAGAGACCCCTATCTCTCATGGTTTTTTTGTGCTTCATACGAAAAATTATGCAACCTACTTCCATAGCTGGAAATTAGATTTTGAAATATAAATTTTTATCTAAAAAAATCTTGTATTATTTTCGATGTTACCTAGTTGCTGCTTGATTTTTCCACACCATTTTTACAACAGTGTCTTACGCGTTGTCTTAGTCAAATTTTTCATGTGTATAAGTAATTAATTTTAAATAAAAATAATAATTTATTTATGATTATATTAATAATTTATTAGAAATTCACACTAACCTTAAATTTGTCAAACCATGCATTGATATTAATGATCCATTTAGGATGTCTGGATACTTGACTCCATTGAAATAATAGAATTAGGATGTCTGGATACTTGACTCCATTGAAATAATAGAATTTTAATCGATGATTTAAACACCGATGATATTACTTGGGCGGCCTCAATGTTTGTGTACCTGAAAATAAATTAAATAAATGAAATATTGATTAATTGTTTATAAATTATATTATAATTTATAAAAAAAAACTTAAACATTAACAAACTTACATTGAAAAGTCATCCTTCCACTATACCTCGTACTTGCGGGTGAATTGATATCACTATGAAAGCACACCGTCTGTATAATGTGAAATCGCACTAAAAGTAGTAGCATCAGTTTACATTAATATTATTTTTAAAATTAATTTTGAATTTTATATTTGTTTTTATTTTAGTGCTTAGATCTTAGCTAAATAGGACAAAATATCTAAACAAACTCTTAAATTTAAGATTTTCAGTTATTTTCGAATAACATTTAAACTAAAATACAGCGAAACAAAGCTTAGAATATAAAACAAATAAACTATACTAAATTATATAGGCTAAGAAGAATTATGAATACATAAATTATATATAAAATAAGGTATGAATAAAAAAACTAATTTCTAATTAAACTTGAGTTGGAAATTAATTTTCATTGATATAATTCCTAGTTTTTCTTGTATTTTATATCAAGTCATGGTAATGTCCTCCTTCTTTTCCATAAAAGAATACAAAGAATGTGAGTGTTTTTTTAACAAAAAATTATTAAATCCAATCAAATCTATATTGTTTTATTTTAAAAAAAATTCTTAGACTTGTTTTCTTCTTTGATTCAGTAAATTAGCACTATCTTAGGAACTTATTTGGTACTATATATATATATAGATAGATAGTTTCTTTTTAAAATATTTTTTATTTAAAAATATATTGAAATAATTTTTTATTTTTTAACATCAACACATCAAAACAATTTCAAAACATTATAAAACATTAATTTAAAATAAAAATATTATATAAACACAAAAACAAACTGTTTATAATTGTTCCTAGAAGATTCCTTCATCATTGAACATTTCCTTCTCTTTTTTCCTTCTCTTCTCTTTTTTTTTTTTTGGCCCCCACAGGAGATGTGTTTATCTCATATTTCTCGTGGACTAAATAGATAATTCTACTGGTAAGGTCTCATTTTCCTTCAAAGAAAATGAAATATCCGTCTCTGTGTGGAAGCTTGACCCGAATTACACTCCTTACTGAGCATCATCATGGCAAATTTCCTGTGGCCACCTGAACAAGTCAAAAGAAATGGCCTGATAAGTGCATGTGACCATATTAACACCACAAAAGAAGAAGAGGAAGAAGAAGATGCTTAGTAGATTCTTAGCGTATACATATAGAAATCTGTCTTGACTAGTAGAGGAGCACTTGATAAATTGCTTCAGTCACGGGTTGGCTTTTGTTTTCTTTGCAAAACATGGGGGTGTCTGCTCTTACGTTTCAATTTATCTTTTAAATTATTTTTCATCTAAAAAGATATTAAATTAATATATTTTAGATATTTTTTATGATTTTCGTGAGATAATATGAAAAAAAAACTCATTTTTAATTAAAAAATATTTTTGTAAAAATAAAATGAATCACGTTACTAAAAGTCTAGAATTAAAATGAAAAAGAGAAGAAAAGGAGAACTCCTAAACATTAATTAAGAAAAGTTGCAGGCTTCTATTTGACCAAACTATTAATTTGACTTTACATTCGATCTTTCTAGACTCACTCTTCAAGGATTTAGGGTTTGATTCATATTTATTTATGTGTGTTTATTTTTTCATTTTATTTTTTAGCATTTCGGTCCACAATCATGGCATCTATATGACGTCATTGACGAGCTAGAAAGAATTAAGTAGCAAGGCCATTAATTTCGCCATCAATCTTCATCTTCGACAATGTTGCAAGTTCCCATGTGAGCTTGCACCAGGAGACGCAACTTGACGTTAGGAAATCAAAAGAGATTTTTTTAGTGACATGCATGGTAGCTTCGGGAGCCATGTTACCATAAAATTTGAATTAAAAAAAATATTATTTTATGTTTTTAAATTGTTTTAGTATGTTAATATTAAAAATAATTTAAAAAAAAGTAAAAAATATATATATTATTTTAACATGTTTCTAGTACTGTAATTACTACAGCATTCTTAAACATAACCGGTATATAAGACCGGTATATCACCTTATATATAAACTCTGGGTATTTAGCTTTTTTTTACTCGGAGATTTTGAGATTTTTCTAATTTTTTTTAGAGATTACCTCCCTTTTGACGTTGCTTATATCATTTTTTATTTGGACTATTAAAAATAAGGTTTTAATTAAATTTTGAATAAATGTGTCTTTATTTTTATTCCTTTTTCTATTGTTTATGTGTTCAGGAAACTGAAATGGTCAGATAAGAAATTAGGATTGAAAGAGACATTTGTAAACCTCCTTTGGCCACCAAGTTTTTCTGCGACAAATGATGGATTGGCCTAGAAAATTGGTAACGTGAAGACGGAATTGCTCGGGGGAGAAGGAAAGAAAGGAAACTAGAAACCAATTTTGCATCACATGGGTAGGTCCTAGCTAACTCCCAACTTCCACTAGTTGGTGGATGATTAGTGATTTTTATTTTTTATAATTTAAGTTCAGTGCTTCATCACTCTTGGATGGATGGAACTGTTATAATCACTTTCATTTAATATTATAATATGTTTGGTTCTCAAGAAAACTGCTCAAGGAATTGAAGAAGGAATCCTTTTCTTCTTTTCTTGTGTTTGGTATCATGATGATAACAATTTGTAATTAACAAAAAAAATAGTGAAACTTATATAAAATCATGGTATATTAATTAACCAAACACTTTTAAAATCATAATCGGAGCAAAACACAGTTTGAAGGAGTAGCCCTCTTCCTTTACTCTTTTGATCTTGAGGCTAATTATCTAGTTGTATCCAATAGGCAAAGTTAGAATTGAAGTCCAAACATAGTTTAAATTTGCCATCACATAAAGAAAAAAATTACTTAGAAGCTTGTTTAGGGTTTGAGAATTGAAGGGCCATGTATCGTTCTTCAAGTAAAATGAATTTATGCGGGAATATTTTTTTATATATATAATTTTGGTGTTTAAACTAACTTTTGTATATTTCATTTAATATTTTAAAAATCTCAAGTAAATAATTATATAGATTTTCGATTACTTTATGACATTCAAATTAGTAATATTCAAAGAAGCAACTTAAAATTTAATTAATTAAACTATACCCTAAAAACTATTTTATGGGACCATTTTATAAGGTCAAGATCACCTAGTATCTCTGGATGACGGAGATAACCTATCAAATTAGATGCCGGATCTATTATCATACCTAACAGGAGACCAAGCATGCTTGAGTCCCAAGTGATTGCTTTGTTTTTTACACATAAAAAGATGGTCAAAGACTCATCTCCCCCCCTGTCCTTTGTCTGTACTTGTCAGGCCCCATGCCACTTCTGAAGATTCCTCAACTAGGAACCATGATAAGCTATCAAAGGAGCTTCCACACCTGATCCCCCATCCAGCAAGATTCACCTGCTACAAAGTCCTCACTCTAGCTATTTTATTTCTATTTTATTGTTTGCTTTGAATTTGTTCATCTCTCGGCAGGCTCCCCACAGGATTTTAAATTCATTTCTAGGGTACAATAATGCAAGATTCACATGCTGTCTTGAGAGGGATCCCTTTGTCTTCCTGGATAGAGTAAAAGCTTCTTCTGCTTCTTTTTTCTCAATAATGGATGTTGAATCCATTTAATATTGAGGCACATCGTCATCCTCGTGATAATGCCTCATTTTCATTTATTGAGTTAAATCATGCTAGATGTGATTTTAAATTGTATTTATTAAATATAATCCGGGTTATTTTAATGTAAGATTCGAGTTATAAATTGATACAAGCGGTTTAAATAGTGAAATATTATATTATTTCAGGATTTAAAAAAAATAAACAAAAGTTTTACTAAAGTAAAGTGAACTCATTGAATTATTTATAAATTAATGTTTTTTAACACTAGATCTGGACTAGGGGGAGTGTGATTAATAATTAATTAGTTAACATCAACCACACATCACAAGGAGGAGTTGGTGTCAAGCAATTAATGTTGCTGGCACAACTTTCAAGTAAATAGGATATTTGATAACTCAAATGTCCTATTTAATATCCTAAGAAAAATATTATTTATTTGAAAAAATAAATAGGAACCAACTTAATCTTATTAAAAGTGTTTTTAAAAATATTTTTATTAAAAAAATTAAATTAATATTTTCAAAATTATTTTAATGTCTATTCTCTTAGTTACTGGTCACCTTTTTCCAAGTCTACCCCCCTGCCCCAAGGGCAAGGGAGCATTGACTAATGCACAAATTTAAATCCCATATCTTAAGGCAAGAAATGGCATGATCTAAGCATATGCTATGTGCAAAAGTATGGAGGCCGCCTGTAAGCATCAAACCTTTGACTTCTCTACGTGAAAAACACTCAACGGCTACCATAAACTTGGGAGCTAAGACAACATTATTGATTCTTGAATCACATTGCTCCCACAGCATCATATTATTAAATTTATTTTTATTATTCGAGTTAATATACTAAATTTATAACTTAAATTACACTACAAGTCAAGTTTTAATTTGAGCTGATTTAAAAAATAAATTATCTATAATAAAAATCTAAATTCAAAAATATTAAAATTAAGGAATGTTTTTTCTTTTAAATTGTTTTACATAGAGACAACATTAATGACAGCATATGCCATGGCATATCCTTCAAACATGACTTCATGACAGCATGACGCAGCTTGCATTTACTACATGGCTACACAGGAGATCAAACAGAAGTTCCACACTCGGGCCCCACAAAAATTTAGTGGTTATTAGTGGTTTGATTCCGATTATTTTTTAAGTATTTTTATTTAAAAATATATTAAAATACAAATAAAAATAATTTAAAAATAACCTAGCTCAGGCTCTAGGTTTATTTTTGAAAATACAAATAAAAATAATTGAAAAATATTTTTTAATTAATTTTTAAAAAACATTTTGAAGAAATAAGGAAGCTATAACCAAGACAAGACGATATATTCACAGCAAAACCGGTAAAAAGCTAAAGTAGAGACATCATATCAAAGTAGCAATATTACAAACTTTCTTTAGCTTTCTCACTTCCTTGAGTTCTTTATGAAAGAACAAACAAGCAAAGGCGGGGAAAGACGGGATTCTCAACCATTGTCCTCTTAACTATCTACAGCCTCTCTTGGATTCTCTCTTCACACAGCATGAACAAGGCCAAAAAAGATAAAAACCAAACAAAAAAGGGTCACAGTCCTTTGCAGCAGAGCCTCCCACGAGGGATGATGCCATGTGACTGTTTCTTTGTCCATTTCCCCCATCCTCTCTACTCTCTGGCATGGGAAAAACTGAGATTCTGGAAGTATTCACAATAGGGTTTTGTGCTGCACAAGGAGAAGTCGGGATCTTGTGACTTGATAGGTAGTTGTATATGTACACACCGCAGAGTGATACGCTATTAGCAGTACTTGCTTCCAGTGTATTTTCTTGGATTTTACAAGGGCAGATTAGACCATTGAAACTGTCTCTCCTCCACTCAAGATCCAGGGGTGCCCTGCATTTCACAAAGCACGAAACAGAGTGAGACCGATGATTTCGGAGCATCGAAAGAGTGATTCAAAGCCAGAGGAAGGATAGAATTTATGCTTGGCTGATGAGAGATTTGTTGAAAAAGAAAAGCCTTTCCAGCATTTTAACTGGTAAATTCTGTGATCGGAAGAAAACTCAGCTTAAATTATCAAAAACAGAGGATTGTCCTATAAAGGTTCAAAAACCTGTTTGGTTAACAAGAAAATTGTGAAAATAAAGAAAGCACATTTCACAAACCTAACTCATAAGCTCATTAATCAAAAGAAAACCCCGCTTCGAATCCGCAAGAAGATCACCAAAAGTCAAAAAAAAATTATAAAACCCTGTTTGGTTAACAAGAAAATAGAGAAAATTCATTTCAGAATTCTAGCTCATGAACTCATTAATAATAATAATAATAATAAAAAACTCAGTTCATGTCCTCAAAAAGATCATCTAAAGTCCAAAAATCCCAAGAACTTACTCAGAGCTTGCTCAGCTGAAAATCTCCTAGAAACGTCTCTACAGATCATCTTCCTCAACAGATCCTTAGCTTCTGGGGAAAGATTTCTAAAAACCTTAGGCGGAAATCTCAAATTCCCTCTAACAACAGCCTCAAAAATCTCCTCAACAGTCTCCCCATAAAACGGAGGAAATCCAGCCAACATAGCATACAAAACCACCCCAGCACTCCACACATCAACCTTCTCATTATAATCCCTCCCCATCACCACCTCCGGCGCCACATAATACGGCGTACCCACCAGCCCGCTCACCGTCCCCTCCTCCGCTACCCAAACAGCCGACCCAAAATCCGCCAACTTCACCCGGTCCATCTCATCAAACAAAATGTTATCCGGCTTTATATCTCTGTGCACGATGCTAAATCTGTGGCAATGCGCTATTGCTGTCAACAACTGCTTCATTACAGACGCAGATATGGCTTCGCTGAATCCTCCATTACTCTGTATCAAACGATCATAAAGAGTATTCTGATCGCATAGCTCTAATACCATGTCAAGAGAGTCTTCAGTGTCGTAGACATCGAAGATTTCGACAATGTTTGGATGAGGAGACAGGAGGGACATGATCTTGGCTTCGTTTTGAAGACACTCTCGGTCGGTTGGATCCGTAAGGAGATTCTTGTCTACAGATTTACAAGCAAAGAAATCGTTCTTGATGGGTGAAAAACAACGAGAGATTTTGCCAAATCTACCGCGGCCGATCTCTTCACAAATTTGATAGTTGTTCTTTAGGGTCTCACACATTTTCTTGAAGGTTCTTTGGAGTTGGAGTTTCTTTTTAATCACACTAATTTTTTGTTCCTATGTTCTTACTTTATAGAGGAAGAGACGGAGAGGTGAGGGAATTTGTTTTGGGAATATTCTTAAACTAAAATAGAATCTATGAACTGTAATTCAACTGGTGGGTCCATATACAGTTAGTTATTAGGGTATTCCTGATTTTTTTTAAATAATATTTTTTACTTTAAAAAATTACTTTTAATACCAAAATATTAAAATGATTTAAAAATATTAAAAATCAATTTAAATTAAAAAATATAAAAAATATTTTTTAAAAATATAAAAACAAACAATTTCTTAAGATTTCAAATTAAAATGATCGAGGAGGGTGTTTTAGTAAAATCATCAAAACATTTCCCATCAAATCCCAATTAAATTAGTTTTGATTTTTTAAATCAAAATAATACTGATTTAGTTTCAAAAATAAAACTCTTAAAAAAATATATTTTAAATTGATATAAATTAATACAAGCTAGCCCACCAACTATATTTCCGAGTACTAAGAAATTTGAATTAACTTTTGGTGCAAGGCAAACAGGCGTGTCGACAACTCTCCAGCTACCCGTTGCATATACGCAGAAGCCACACGAAGACTCACCGAGGAGAACGACAATGGCGGTAGTCATGGTCAGAAGATTCGATGCAGATAATTTTATTTTGCATGTAGAAATATAATATAAATAATACCTGGTAAATCTGTGTTGAATATTTTTTAAAAAGTATTTTTTAATTGAAATAATTTTATATTTTTGTATGTTAAAAGTTATTTGTAAAACATTTTTAAAAAATAGATTTAACCGTATTAATAAATACAAAATAATTATAATGAACGACGAACATGGGTTCCCTGCTAGAACATTTTTATTTTTTTTATTTATATGGGGTGTTCAGGCCAGCTTGCGCGCATCACGACTAATTCTCACGGCCCACTGAATATCATGTAAACCCAGTGGGCATGTAAGACACCGCGAGGATGACAAGCGTGCACACTAGGATTCGAACCCAGATACAGTGAAAGAAGATAAGCCCCTTTCACTGCTACATCAAGACTCTTGTGCACAGAACATTAATTGGGTTTGTCGTTTGTGTTATGAAAAGTAGGGAAATGTAATTTTGTTTTTTGTTTTTTGTTTTTTTTATTACAAGGACAAAAACAAATGGACTAGGAAGTTTCCCTTTTTTATTTCTTGATTTTTGTTTATAAATAAATTTATTTATTTATTTTGAAAAAAATATCTTTGCATTGCCATTATTGACTAACCAACTCCAAATCAAACTGCACTATAACATTATAATATTTCATATATGGGTTTTTGTAGCATGTATCACAAGCACATATTAGCAGACAAAAAAGGTATTTCGTTTTTATAGTTATTATTTCATGATTTAATTTTGGTGGACACAAAATTTAAAATATTTAGTTATATTAATTTTTATTTAAAAAGTATTTATTTTTTATATTTTAAAAATTATAATTTATATTTTTGATGAATGCGAAATAAACTAGATTATAAGATGAATGTAAAATATTGTGCATAATAAAATTTAAAATTTAAAATATAGTTAAAAAAACACAAAAAATAAGGGGTTAATTTATTGTAATTAGCCAATATGAGGAATGCATTTAAATTAGATCTAGAATATGTTCTTTTGATATTTAAATTGATTTTCTTGTTAATTTTAATTGTAATTACCTTTTCATGGATTCTTTTGATTTTGTCGGTTTTTATCTTTCTATAGACAATTAAATTATTATTTTCTTATCAAATTAAATTTTATATCTCATGAAAAAACATCATAGTTGTTTTTTACCATTTAAAACTACAACCTTAACCTCAATATCCTAATTTTTATCACCATGTATTAATGGAATATTTAAAAATACACTAACAATTATTTTTTAAATATCTTTAATTTAAAAATATATTAAAATAATATTTTATTTTATTTTTTAAATTACTTTTCACATTAACACATCACAGCAATCTAAAATCATCTCTTCAACCAACTAATTCAGCCTCAAATTCAAGCTGCTTGCAGACACCAAAATGAACTGTAGTTTTCTCTCCATTGATCCCGAAGCAAAAACAAGAGAACACCACGAAGAGATCATCCAATTATTCCAGGACAACCCATTCACAGCACTCCCACCAACTGATAATCATGAAGAATTATGAGCGAAATACTTTCAGCTGAACTCCACCAACTCTGTGATTATGATTATTATTATTATTATTTTATCGTATTTAGCTTAGCGTTCTACATGTAGAAACTTTACCTCCGTGGATTTTAAGAAGAAAACTTGTAAATTCATCCTTCTCCACATAACCAATAATAGCTTGAAATTGAATGATTGATGAAGAATAAGGTAGAACATGGGGGGATCATTTCTTATAAGCTAACTATTCAAAAATCATCACAAAATATCAAGAACAACTTGCAAAAAATAATTCTACTTGTGGTCGAAAATGTGCATTATTATATAATATCTGACTTAGATACTGTTGCGGATATGTGTTGAGTTGCAAAAAAAAACAGGGGGGGCATGCCAAGCCTAAAATATAATTAAAAAAATCATAACTTTAAGTTTAATCGTACTAGGTATAGAAAATGATATTTTTATTGTTAATTTCATATTTTGATCACTTTTCTTACTTAACTTTATATTCTTTTGATTATGTCAATTTTTACTAATTAATATATATTTTTTATCATGTTATTGAATTAATTTTTTTAAGATAAAATATTAAATTTTTCTTTATCTACTTTTCTATCTTTTGGAATTATAACTTTAAGTACTTAAACCCTAATTTTTATACATTGAATATTGTAAAATATCTCTCAAAGTTAATTAGTCATGATTCAATAAATAATATATTTAAAACAATAATATATTTGACATCCTTTTTATAACTAGAATATAATAAGCTTAGGTGTACTTATAAGCAGATAGTATTTTTAAAGGTATTTTTTATTTAAAAATATATTTTTAGAAAAATTATCTTAAAATAATAATTTAAAAGTAAATAAATAAATGGTATGTAAAGTGATAGGGATATGCATCTACACATTAAAATCAAAATCACCGTGTCTCCTCCACCTTTTGTTAGGCATAAGGTGTCAAGCAGCACGCAGATGTACATGTCCCGTTTAAATGATATTAACGAAGGAATTAATTTTTAAAGTGTTTTTTATATTAAAATAATATTTTTATATTTAAAAAATTAATATATTAAAGCAATTTAAAAGATATATATAAAAAAATCATTTACAACACGTACCAAAACGGCTGCTGCTTTCAATTCATTGTCCCTGCGCATCATTTCAAACACAATAATGCATTGAGTGCTATCACATCAAATAGCCCTTTTTCATTAAACTATTGTGTTCGATTTAATCCTTATCGTGTTCGATTTAATCCTTATCATTTATCAATAGCTATTATAACGCCAAAGTTTTGTCACTTGCCTCCCACTTCCTTTCACTCTACAAGAAATCAAGTGCTTGTTTTGTCTAGCATAAATGATAAAATAACATGATTTGAAAAGAAAAAATAATATAGTTTATATATATTTGATTGAGAAATATAAAATTTAAACTTATTGATATTTAATAATCATGATATTGAGATAAGAAGTAAAAGAAAAGGGAGTATAAATTTTGATTATAATATTATCAATATTATTAAAATAATATCAACAACATAAATTTAACAATATTATATAAAAGTTATCCATAATAATAATTTAGATATATTATACTTATTGTCAAAAGATAACACGAGGTTAACCTATATCAAATAATAAATGTGGCCTTTTGTATTCATGATAGATGACTTTTATAGTATTATTAAATTTGTTTTGTGAAGATTTTTTTTTGCCGATTGTAATGATATTAAAATGATATGCTTTTGTATTCCAGTATTTGGTTTAATGGTAGAAGGAGTTTGTTTCTTTTCACTGCTATGGATTCAAGCCCTGACGTGTACGTATGTTATCTTTGCGGTATCTTATATGCCTACTGGGTTTGTAGGGTATTAAGTGGGCTGTGAGGATTAGCCGAGGTACAAGTAAACTAGTTCGAACACCTCGCATAAATAAAAAAAAAATGGCATACTTTCAATTTCTCACTCTATTCTCTTTCTGATATTTGTAATTTGTTCATGCTATTTTATACTTTTTTTAAAATATTATATTTTTAAACAACAACAAATTTAAATTTCATGTTTTTAAATTACAAAATGATTGAGAAATATAAGATTTAAACCCATTGGTGTTTAAAAATGTAACAATTAAAAGAAATTATAAAATGATTTTATATAAATTAAGACGAGTATGGAGAGAAAACAAAAAAGAAAAACACATAGAAGGCATTTCAAAACTCAAAATTTAACATAAATGATATAATTTCAATGAGACAAATCAAGAAACAACAAAAAATTATCTGTGATTCAGGTGCGCTACACTTATTGTTCAAAGATGGCATAAGGTTCGCTTGTTTCTTTAACAACAAGGATAGCCTTTTGCATTGATTATTGATAAATTTTTAAATATTATCAGATTTATTATGTAGAAATTATTTAGTTGATTTCACTGATATTATAATCGAAATTTTGATGTGCCTTCAAATCTTTTTCTTTATTCTCTCTCAATCTTCTCTCTATTAATCGAAATTTGTTCAAATTATCTTATAATTTCTTTTAAAATATCATGTTTTTAAATAATAATAAATTTAAATTTCATATTTTTTAATCATAATACATGTAAATTGTATTATCTCACTAATTTTTGTTTATGTATATAAACTATGTCGTTTTATTGATTTTTTTTATAAAAAAAAACATGTTAATTTAAAAAAATAAAAAAGTGATGTTAAAAAGGAAAAAGGTGACACAGAGGAAAGGTAGCCTGACTATCTAAAAGTTTTCTTGGCGGGGCATATTCCACTTGTTGAGCATCTATGGCCCCCACCATCTTCAACTTTTCTGCAACCAAGTAAATAAACACAAACGTGTCCCACTTTGCTCTCTTCGTTTTCCCAAACAGGGAACAACTGTACTCTGCAGTGAGAACCTTCTAGATTGTAATTTATTCGCAGAAATTTGGGGGTGGGCCCGTAGATCCCTACATTATTGTGGCTAGTGGATTTCGAAACCAAAATTCAGGAGTTTTCCTTTTCAAAAATACAGCAATATGAATAAAATATTAAAAAAGGCACGTTTTTTTATTTATATTTATATCTGGGTTGTTTTTATATTTTAAAAATATTTTTTATATTATTTTTGTATACTAGTGTGAAAAATACATTTTAAAAAATAAAAAAATTATTCTAATATATATTTAAATAAAAATATTAAAAATCAATCGCTATCATAATATAATAATATAGTTTATAGAATTATAGATGTTACATGTAGCTTGGCTTCATCATAAGTTAAATTTAAAATATATAATATCAAATGATATAATTATAATGTTTTAATTATAATTATAAAAGTGCTTGAAATTTATTTATTTTAATTTTTATGAACCAATTCTTTTTTTTAAAAAAATAAATAATTTTCTATAAATATAATTTAAAATACAACATATCATTTCAAAGTAAATATAAATCCTCTTGTCCAAATCCATGTTAGATGAAATAATAGCTCTATCATGTTTTTTAAAGAAATCACACGTCATATGTGACTTTTGACACGTCATTTTCAACTTTACATATTTTTTAATATTTTATATATACCTTTTATTTCGAGAAAGAAAAAAAAAACTAAAAAATTCAGGCCATTTCACCTTTACTTTTATTGTTGGATTCAGGTGACGGATTGCCGGACGGTGTGAGGTACAGATGAAGGACACACCAAGTAGGGTCACATACGTGGCAAAGTATTGAATGCTTTTGAAAAGCATATGCCCCTTTCCATCTGTACGGCCAACGAGGCCCACTCTAGCATATAGCCTGGAGCCCCTTACAGATGACAATAAAAAAAATGTCACCATATAAATTATTTAAAAATATTTCAATAAATAAATTCGTTTGTTTATGGAATTAAATCTTTCTTACTTGAAACTTGGACTGTTTTTGTTTAAATTAATTTTTTATATTTAAAATCTGAATAAAATTTCATTAACTGTTTGTGATTGAATTATTGCATTTAATTCTTAATACAATATTTTTAATGTAATATGCTAAAATTAGATATACCAGAATAAAATAAATTTTAATACATGTAAGGGATTTTTATTATCTATTTATGAGTAAGATTGTAGTTGTTTTTAAAAATATATTTTATATTCAAATATATTAATATAATTTTTTAATTTTTTTAAAATTATTTTTAAGATAAATATATTAAAACAATCAAAAACACAAAATAATAATTTTTAACAAGGTTAATTTTTATTTTTTATAAACCGGATCGCATTGATAGAAAATAATTTTTTTTAGGAATCATGATTAAACGTTTTTTTTTTTTTTGTGTTTTCATTCTTGATAAGGGTGGTCAAAAGTATTAATAAATTACTAAAAATAACATGGGATACCAACAAATTAAGAATTTAATTTATTTTGATGGACTTTGATATAATCTTGATTATTTTATTTTATTTGCTTAGTAGATATTATTATTTATATAAAGAGCTATTAAGATACTATATACGTGAAGAGTAATTTTAAAAGTCTATTTTCCTTCTCTTTTTTTTTTGTTGCTAGAGATAAATACTTGATTGCATTTGAAGAAAAAACGTTTCTATATATAGATTTTATCAATATATAAAAGGATTCTTTGAATGTAGAGAATTAAATCGAATTACATGCACCCATAAAAGCATCAAATTAGAATTTTATTTAGAAACATGTAACTCATGTCTAAATTATTATAATTATTTTTATATACTCTTTTTTTATAATGGAGAAATAGCTCTGATATTTTAAACCCTGTTTGGAATTTTCATGTAATTTATTTTTTATTAAAATTTAAAAAATTTCATTAGCCTTTAGCACAAATTTCAAGGATGAATTTAAAAAAATATTTTAATATATTTATTAATTATAAATATATTAAAAACCAATATTTACAAAGCTCTCGAGCACTAATCCTTGACTTGATACTCTTATTTTTTTTAAAAAAAAATGATTGATTAATTATCAATATATGTAAAAATTTATATTGTAATATAAAGACCGTAAAAGGGTTGACCATGTTGTTGATGCAAATTGGTGGAACCCTTGAGCAGATTTTTCTAATCTGCTAAGGAGAAAGCAAGCATGCAAA
Organism: Populus ilicifolia; assembly: GCA_015708895.1. Taxonomy (NCBI): domain Eukaryota; kingdom Viridiplantae; phylum Streptophyta; class Magnoliopsida; order Malpighiales; family Salicaceae; genus Populus; species Populus ilicifolia. Next base: position 152,032 of record SRLM01000727.1, read on the forward strand.
GCACCTAACCTAGCTAGGTTTGCAAGCCTATGCCCATGTCCGCATACCTAATTGCTTACATAAGGTAGGCCGGCCAGCCAGCCAGCCAGAGTGCACCACGTGTACCCAGACGTAATTGCTTACGTAATGACAACGGGGTTCCACCATGTTTTCTTTAATTATCACAAGCAAAACAGTAAGTTTTCTTTTCTTAAAAAGTGTTTTTAACAAAATTTATTTTGTTTTAATTTTTTATTTTACATTAATATTTTTAAATTATTTTGATGCTATATTAAAAATAATTTTTTAAAATAAAAATTATTTTAAAATATAAACGTAATTATATTCTAAATAAATAATAAGACTGAGTGGGTGTTTGTTCTGCTTTTGAAGCAAACCACAGAAAACAAATGCTTGGTAACCGAGCAAACGTGAATAATTCCATGGGGGACCCACCATGTCTTGCGTTTTGAACGCGCGTCACCGAATAGCAGTTTTATGCTGCTTCTCTTTGCCTCCATACACAGTAAGCTAGCTGTTCACTATCGTAAAAAGACTGTTCACTTATATGTACAGTGTCAATTGTTATGACCGGGAAAGAGAAGAAGTTTACCCGTGCCGGAGAGGAAGCAAATGGAAATAGTGCACTTTGGACAATGCCTCTTGTTCTTCCTTTAGCTTTCTTTTTTTGTTCTGGTCTCTCTCTCTCTCTCTACTGGTTTGGCTCCTCTCTTTTTTGTTCTGTGTGTCCACTTTGTTTCTGCCCCTTGTTCTTGTTTTTATTCGTCCTCTGTTTATCCCCGGGGTCCTTTCTGTTTTCTTTCCCTTTGTTTTCTTTCTTCATTTGGCCTCCCCCCGCTTGTCGTGGCCTTTCTTTAGCTTTTATAAGGCCAGAGAATGTCATGCGTTCGTGCCTCGGTAATGGCAGGCATCATGGGGCCGAGAAGCATGTTACCACGATCTGCTGCTGTTTTCGCTGAAACGGGATGAAGGAGACGAACGGTTTGCTTTGAAACGACGCCATTTTGAGCTGAGGCGGTCATTCTTCAATTTGGCCCCTGAAATTGATATCCTGCAATCAGGCCCTTATTCATGGAATTTTTTTTTAATTTGACCCCTGGATCAATTTTAATTTTTAATTATATTTTATTCAAAAAATTAGAAAAAAATTACTCGATGATATAATATTTACAGAATTTTATTATAATTTTAATTTTATTCCTTATAATTTTTTATTTGATATTGTTACGCTCTTAAGAAACTAAGAAAAATATAGTCCGAATGTATTTTATATATGATGAAATTATAGATAATTTAATGAAACAATAAAAAAATATTTGATATAAATATTATTTATTTTATGATATGATATAATAACAGTAGTTAAATCTATAATATTTAAATTAAAAATCATCAATATATTAATATATATATATATATTAATATTGTTTTATAACCTTAATTTGAAAAATATTTTTTTAATCAAATACATTAAATTAATTTTTATTCAATCTTAATTTTAACTACAATTTTAACCAAACATATATAAATATCAAACTAATCTTAATTAAAAATACTTTTTATAAAATAACTTTTTTTAAATTACAATTATAACAACTACCCCAATATCAAACATACTCCAAAAACAAATATGCAAATGCTCTAATATCAAATACACTCTAAATATCTAAAAATTATAGAATACACTGTTACTTCAACAATGTTATTTTCCTTCATTCAACTTTCTCTCTCTGTGTATATGATTTTATATTTATTTTTTTTGTGGTGTTTGATTTTGATGGTGAAATACACTACTAAAAGCAAAATATACAATAATAAAAGTATAAATTTGTTAATTTTGCTGTCCTGTTTTAGATTATATCTTACAGCAAACACAAAAACAAAAACAAACGCACTATAATACTATTTGTATTTACTTCTTTTGTATATATTTACCTGCACATGATGTCTTTAAAAATCCTACAAGAAACAGTTTAAAATGAATGCTTGAATTAAAGAATACTCCCATAAGAAAGAGTTTAAAATGAATGTTATAAAATTAAATAACAAGAACCAGAATAAATTAAGAAAGCTCAGAGTCCACTGCTAAATCACACATGAAAAAATTCATATTACACTGTATTATCAAAATAAATTATTATGATGCTTTTATATAAAAATTAAAAAATAATTTATTAGATCCAAGAACCAGGAACTTGATTTCTAGTGGGTGGAATTTGAATGAGATAACGACACATCGTTTGCATTAAAAACTATATTTTGTTGAAAAAATGGAATCATAATTGATATACTGTAATCATAATCATTTTACATGAGTTGCTCAAGGCTCAATGGAGTGTATGTATTTTCTGTTAAATATGCTTTTTAAATTGATTTTTATGTGAAAAATATCAAATTAAAATTATTTTTTAAATACGTATTACACTGTATTATCAAATAGGCATAGATATGAAAAGCGTTTTATCTATTTTTTTTTAAAAAAATCTTTTATTACCAATAGATACTCTCTTAATTATATTGGCTTTGGAATATAGCATTCTGATTAACAAGGCTAATTGATTATTGCTTTAATTATAAAGTCACAACATACTTAAAAGGGGTACCAGTGTTTGTTATAAAGTGAAAAAACCATATAAAAATAATAATATACAGCTAATATATATAACTATTGTTGCAGGGGAAAAAAAAACGTGTATGATTTAACATGACCAATCCTGCATGAATATTACATAGTGTTAAATAAATAAATAAATCATATTCACCATTGTAAAATGTCAATTATGTGACACACTTTGATTGAAGTGGATTCCCCATTTGGCTGGGCAATTTAATTTAATATAGTCCACTCAATCTTCCTTGTATTATTTTGTTTATTTCAACACCAATACTAGATACCATTTACAGGCATGTTTATCACCTTCATCATCTTTTATTTAAGTGATTAGATTTAATAAGTTAATTCATAACCAGATTAGGTTAGAACTTAATTCAAGTTAAGTTAAAAACAACCAAATTATAATTTATTTAATTAAATCTTGACAAGTTGGTATGTGTGTGGATAATCAGCAAAAATATATTGAAAGTACTATAAAATTAATAGCTAAAACAAAATATAAAATATGATAAAAAAATAAAAATAATATTGTTGGTTTGTAACTTGGTTGATTAGATTAAAATTTGGTTTGATTTAAAAAAAATAAAAAAATATTATTATATTTTAAAAAAAACCTAGAAATGATGTATATTTTTATTCATAGATAATAACTTATTTTTTTTTATTTATATGGGTGTTTGGGTCAGTTTGCGTGCATCACGATTAATCTCACGATCCATTAAACATCCTGTAAACTCAATAAACATATAAAATACCGCAGAGGTGACAGACATACACATGAAAACTTGAATTTAAATACAATAAAAAAAAATAAGGTTCTTCTATTATCAGACCAAGATTCTCAAGACACATGATAACTTACTTAATTTGTGATCTGGATGATAAAGTTAAAAAAAAAAAAACTTTGATTATTATTATTATTATTATTATTATTATTATTATTATGAGAAAGAATATTGTTTAATTTGAAACATGCGCTCTGTGCTTAGTTCATATTTTTTCATATGTAATAAGGTCACTAATATAAATAAACAGTGGGCTGATACCGCGAAACCTGGTGGTTTCGTGTATTAAGTTAGGACGTCACATGGATTTAGCATATAATAATAATAATAATAATAATAATTAACAATTAACTTATGCTTGTGGCTGCATACGTGATGGGGACATTAGATTTCACACACTGTTGATTGTCATCCGAGGTTTTGAATTCTAATTTAATAATCTTGTAAGAGAATATTCAGGTTAGATTTAATGATAAACACTTTGATGTTTACATTAATATTATTATAACTAGGGCTGATTATATGGTTTTATTATAGCAATATGGTACTGAGCTGAGCTACATCCCGTGATTTGTGCAATGATATTTTTTATGATTATGGTTTAAAAATAAAAAATTATATTATATTTTTTTATAACCAGAGAACCGTACAAGAATATATATAATATATGCTGACTAATTAAATATTTGACATTATAATACCTTTTAGATTACAGTTTTAAAAAATAAATTTATATATAAATTATAGTTTTTCATAACAGAGACCCATACAAAAATATAAATATAATATATATTAATTAATTAAATATTTTTAAAACAGTGTTGGATATTTTAACTATATTTGAGATGGTTAAAACTTGGTATGCCCCTGGTGAGGTTCGAACTCACGACTTCTTGCTTAAGAGGCAAATGCACTACCACTGTGCTACAGAGGCGACAGCCGGAGTGCATATGTTATATTTATTCATAATGCAGAAAATGGCAATTCAGTGAAAGGCCCTGTACTTTGGTACCAAAATCGCCAGGTGGGTGCATTTAATATCTAGAAACCCTTAATATTTCTCGTTTTATTTTTCAAGACCCATCGTGTTTTTTCTTCCCTGCTACTTGAATCCAAGGCAGACACCAAACAGTTAGTGGTGGCAATGTCAGTGCTATTCATTACTGGGTTAATTACCAACATTTGGAACCATCAATGCGCGCAGAAAAAACTTGAGCTACTTTCTCTGATACATCCCAACTGTTCTGTTCAAAGCTAACATCTTGTAAAATGGAACAAAACATGATCTTTGCAAAGTTTTTCCATCAGATTGTGTTCATGTATACTTCATATTAGATTAATTGTTAGAAATGATGAAAACGTATCAGGAAGGCGACAACTACAAAACAATGAGTAAGAAATTATTCACGTCATATCATTCCTCGCCAGATTCTTATGCTGAATGATGTAGTTTCAGTGAGTTAAATTTCAAACAAATAGCTGAAACTCAACAACACAATGGTGACAGAGCCAGCACATCGTTTCCTCCTGTCAAAGACCATTTAAGAACCCCGAATAATGCTGTGGAACATGATCAGAGTTTTGGTTCTGAGCTTATCTCGTAACCGGTGCTCTCAGAGTTAGACGAAGAGCTACTAACATTTGAATAGTGTTTTACTTTTCTGTTTGGCTCCCACTGAAACTATCACTTTGCTCTTGCTGACGGAGTATCTACTGCCCAAGAACTCAACTTTGGTTGGCGCTTCTCATGGCTGGCTTCACCACCTTGCCTGCAATCATGTGTCCTATCCTTAGCTTTATTTCACAAATCCTTCTTGTGCCTTAGTTATCCTCAAATATATGAACCAAATATCCCAATATATAGGCAAAAACGTTATATTATTACCTTTAGCCAGCCCGTCAACTCAATCGCCTCCCTCCATGCTATAGTGTGATGATAATCTCAGTCTTGATTGCTGAACATTCTATTTGTGTCTGCAATAATATTGACATTAATACCAATAAATGGAGGAATGATGGTTATTCAAACTTTGTTGCTTTGAAACGAGGTATAATCTATGGATGAAGGGAAGAAAAGTAGTTTTAGAAGCTTGAAAACATGATAACTAGGAACCACGGTGTTGCACAAACAACTTAAGAATCTCAAATCGTAGAGGAATATAATGACAACAACCATGATCAATCAACTAGTGAACATGAAGGATCTACATGATTCGATATCTTAAGTCTGCTACATAGGCTACATGATCAAACAAAATTGTTTGGGTTTCTTTGTAAGTTGAGTTTGATAAATTTGTTTCTCACTTGGACTTATAATTTCAAACACCAGATGGGAAGTCGCCAATACCGAAGAAAGAGAAGAAAACAAAATGGAGGGGAAGTGTTGAAGGAGCAATTCTCTATATATGACATAAATGATTTAGTGGAGTGTTTTGGGAATATCTTGTTGGTTACAAGGTATATCGCTCCTCATGATACTGATGACGGCACACTTCTTGAGCCTAACTAAGATCCACCAAACGTATTTCCTTCAGGATCTTTCACTTTCATGTCTATAACATGAATTTTCAGTTGAAAAAAAATGAGAAAGTGTCAAATGTTTGGGTGGTCATGATTCCTTTTCTCTATCCTGAAAAATTTTGTTTTCAGATCAAATAAGAGTTTTGGAGTATTCGACTTGGATGACGAGAAAGGTTCCATCTTGCTCATTGCAATCAGTCATGGTTTACTGGAAATGAATGTACAATTGAGAATGAGATACTGGAGCCTGCCATGTTAAGAAGGGGATGCAACTCCCATGGTGGAGCGCTTGCTCTGCATGCCAGAGGCACGGGGCTTGAGTATACATATGTATACGAAATGGAACACTGATCAATATTCTTTGTTATTTGATTTAATCTACTCAACATACTGTGAGCATCTGTTGTCATTTGACAGTTAACCGGCCTTCACACTTTCAAAAATCACCTACTGCAATGCTTAAGAAGTATAGTATATAGTTTCCTTTCCAGTAGCTGATTGCTTCAGAATCCAAATTTTTCTGATCTGTAGAAGTGCACTTTCTAGTTTTGCTTCACTTGTGAACATCTGTGTAGTCTTAGATTTCAGAGAAAGTATTTTGAGGCAATCAATCTTCAGTGTGCCGCGAAGGGTATTTTGATGTCCTGGAGCAAGAGTTCAGTACTTTGAAGAACTTTTCTTAGTCCCAAAATATCGAAACTTATAGATGAATTTCTAGGAAATGTATTATATTTAATCATAGATTTTACAATCCTGTGAGATGGGTTCAGGAAAAAGGGATTCCGATTATATTTTCAGAGACAATTCAAGCATACATTTTACAGAAACATGAAGGGATAAAATCGATGGAATACATAGAAATAAAGGCATGTGCTATGAATTTGAAGATCCATTTTAATGGAAGATGACAACCCTGCGAGATTTCTTGGATAAAGTCACGGAGCTTCGGAACGGAGGTGGTGATTCCGGTGATGGTCATCTTAGCTAGCCTCTTGCTTCGAGGAGGAAGCGTATTGCAAGAAGCTGAACTGGAAATCTTTGCTCTCATGCACGTTAGTGCAGAATCCGTATTAGCTTAATTTCACATTATTCCGTTAATTGATCATAAATCTTTGCAAGAATCTTGAAATTATAATCCATTCATTGAGTTGGAATCTACACCCAATCACCTTTACATTCATGTATAATTTGTCTAGTGGATCCTTTTACAAAAATTACAATGAATCTACTGTTTGTGTGCGTGGTACTTTTAATTTTTAATGTAAATTGTGTATACAAGTTTGGTAATATTAAGATTTCATTTATTATTTGCATGAGATTCATATATTTTATCATAACATTACTGGTAGTAAAATAAATTAATTTATCTAAACACTGTTTATATTTTAAAATAAACAGTGTGATTGTTCACTTTAAGAAGTGAACATTATCACGTGATATTGTTCACCTAAATAATATTTTTACTGTTTATTAAACTGCGGTAGATCCAATAATAAAAATTTATTTTTTAAAATTATATTTTATTAAAAAAATTAGTGTTTAATATTATTTAATAACTCTATATAAATTAAAAAAATATTACATAATGATATAATATTTGTGGAATTTGATTGCAATTATTATTTTATTTCTAATAATATTTTATTAAAAAAATTATTTTTCTAATAAAATATAATTTTAAGAAATAAAATATTATTTAATAACTCTACATAAATTAAAAACATATCACATGATAATATAACATTTGTGAAATTTGATTGCAGTTATTATTTTATTTCTAATAATATTTTAAAATTATTTTTAAAATTTATTTCTAATAATAAAAAATTATTTTTTAAAATTATATTTTATTAAAAAAATTAGTGTTTAATATT